>CM076578.1:1497934924-1498277537 GCA_034641835.2 Pinus albicaulis | reverse complement strand
GAGCTACTAGACATTTACATTTTCTTGAGTAGAACTATTCATAGAATTTGTCATTAATCATCAAAATCATTTGAATAGCCATTGTACATTTCAAGCATGTCTTCTTGCCCATTAAATTCATCATCTGAGCTACCATTAGATGACATTTCTGCTGAGATAGGTTGTTCTTCATGTGAAGGTTGGAAGACTCTTATTGATCTAGGATTATACTCAATGACAAATGACTTTGATCGTTCTGTAGGATGACAACATAAAAATATTTGCTCACATTGGTCAGGGAAAACATATGGTTCATATTTTTGCTCAAACCTGGTATGATTGATGATGCAAAAACCATTCTCATGCATATATGTTGTTGGATGATTTCCAACTACAATATTTCTAAACCACTTAGCTTCAAATAATACCACCTTGAAAGATCTGAAGTTAAGCTCTAAGATATCTTCGATTAATCCATAGTATCTCAAGGTGTCGGTTTTTATGTTTCCATCACGAACATGTGACTGAAAATCTACTGTAAAATATGCAGCGATTCCACAGTCAAATGTTTGTCGATTTTCATCTAGCTTTCGAACACGGTAATGACGACCCTTGCACCACAACCCCTTATAATGAGTCACTTTATTCTCTTCTAGTCCTTTTATAATGTCCAATACATGTGTCGTAAGTCTTTCATCATTATTTCTGCATGCGCTTGCTACTCTATCCCTCAAATATTTTAAACTCATAGCTGGAGGCCAATCATTTTCAAATTTTCTCATTATTGTTGAATGTGAAGATGAATTATGACCACCTCGAGATACATATGACAAACAACACCTTTTTTGGGCATCATGATGCCTTTGATATTCCTCCCTCCATATTTTTGTGTGTTCACTGTTTCTTGCAACATATAATAATAAAGCCTCCATTTCAACAACATCTGCAATCATAAACATAAAACACATTATACCATCATAGTCACAAATCAAAATCGTGAACCATATGTAGATATAAGTTTAATCACCTTTAATTTCCCTAGTTTTTGCTCGTCCTGTGAATACATGGTAATATGTTTCCAAATCTGCAACTTAGTTCATCAAAGGAAGAAGAAAAAGTGCAGAAATAAAACTACTAATAAAGAAAAAGGGAGAACCTAATCAATTTGCCTTGTTCCCAGATGAATAAATTCATTATTAATACCTTATAAAAGAATCAGAGAGAAAAATCTACAGTGACATGAACAACAAATCGAACAACATAACTAAACCATATATCAATGTAGATCAATACCTTTTGTCAGCTCTCTACTGCTCCTATCTCTTGCTATGGACTCCCTATCCTGACTCTGAAAACAAAAATGCCTTCTACTTCCTTCAGAGGTTGACTGTCCAGCTTCTTCAAACCCTTGATCTTGCTCCTGCATCTTCTTGTCTCAAATCTGCCTCTTATCTTCCTCCACAAATCCGGGTCCCTTTGTCTCCTCTGCTTCAACTCCAACCTTCAAATTTTTTGTCTCTTCAATTTCATTGTGACCATAAGTCTCTGTCTTTAAAGACAGAGACTGCTATAAGATCTTTTCAAACACTCAATAGGACACCTAAGCGATTCCCACCCAAAACAAAATGAAAGAAAATATCCTTGAGGTATTTGTAATTAATTATTAGACCTATACATGTACCTAACATAACAACCAAGCAATTCCCATAGTTACAAAAGGAAATAATAAAACACTCAAATCAAAACCTATCAAAAACTAACCTGATATCTGATCTATTCAGCTGCAATACAAACCAAACTTCAATACAAAAACTATCGTGATACTGTGACCCAAACTGAAGTGTCCAAGACCTGAAGGTTGTAGAAAAGATACTGGTCCGAGACTTCCAGGAAAACCACAGACTTGAGCCTTGGAATGACAAGTTTGAAGCTGCTCTTTAATGCTGGTCTGAATCCTAAAACACAGGCCTGAAATCGCTCTCCTTAGTTAATAAATGCCGAAATTTTGTGGTTGTTTCTCAACCTAAAACTACTGTGTCCACATTGACCGTCCAAATGCTGTAAAGATGATTCACTCCCTGATTTTGTTTTTATCAAATCTGCCTGTCTTCTTCGACAAACTGGGTCCTTGTCTCCTCTCGTTCAACTCAACCTTCAATTTTTTGTCCTTCAATTTCATTAGAGCATAAGTCTCTGGCTTCCTTAAAGCATTAGACCACAAGATTCTATTCAAACACTAATAGAGGCACCAAGGACTCCCACCCAAACAAAACTAGCAAAGACCTTTTTGATGTTTAATTAATGATAACTTATATACAAATGTCATAACAAGTCCAAGAAATTCTAAGAGCAAAAAGCGAAAATAATAAAACACTCAAATGAAAACCTATCAAAAACTAACCTGATATCTGATCTATTCAGCTGCAATACAAACCAAACTTCAATACAAAAATTATCGTGATACTGTGACCCAAACTGAAGTGTCCAAGACCTAAAGGTTTTAGAAAAGATACTGGTCCGAGACTTCCAGGAAAACCACAGACTTGAGCCTTGGAATGCCAAGTTTGAAGCTGCTCTTTAATGCTGGTCTGAATCCTAAAACACAGGCCTGAAATCGCTCTCCTTAGTTAATAAATGCCGAAATTTTGTGGCTATTTCTCAACCTGAAAACTATAGGTCCACATTGACTGTCCAGCTTCTTCAGGCCCTTGATCTTGCTCCTGCATCTTCTTGTCTCAAATCTGGCTCTTATCTTCCTCCACGAATCCGGGTCCCTTTGTCTCCTCTGCTTCAACTCCAACCTTCAAATTTTTTGTCTCTTCAATTTCATTGTGAGCATAAGTCTCTGTCTTTAAAGACAGAGACTGCTATAAGATCTATTCAAACACTCAATAGGACACCTAAGCGATTCCCACCCAAAACAAAACGAAATAAAATATCCTTGAGCTATTTGTAATTAATTATTAGACCTATACATGTACCTAACATAACAACCAAGCAATTCCCATAGTTTCAAAAGGAAATAATAAAACACTCAAATGAAAACCTATCAAAAACTAACCTGATGTCTGATCTATTCAGCTGCAATACAAACCAAACTTCAATACAAAAATTATCGTGATACTCCAGGACTCCAACCTAAACAAATTAGACCTAAATGGTTTTAGAAAAAGATACCGGTCCGAGAAAAAATTGCCAGGTTTGACCTTAGAGCTTTGGAATGCCAAGTTGTAAAGTTTCTTGTCAGCTGTCTAATCTTAAAATACGTGCCCGAATCGTTTCCTTATGAATAAATGCCAAATTCTAGGTACATTTTCAACTTGAACTACAAACATTTGGTATAGACCTGTAAGGGTCCAAAGGCAACTCCCTTTTATTTTCATTTTTTTATTTTTGGGGGTAATCGAGGAAAATCCATTTGAAGTTAAGACATTGGTGCTTGAAACCAACTTGTGTATATTCCATTCTCATTCAGGCTTTAATTAGATAATCTAATGTAAAAAATGAAGCTGCAACATGGGCAAACAGAGCTTAGTCCATTCAAATTCTCTGGCAATGTGCAACCGATCAAATATATGCCAAGTTGTCAATCATAGTTTTACCTTGTGGCAATGATTTTCCTTATGCCCTGCTCTCATTTTTAGTCAAAAACTAGATTTCCTATATTGATGACGTTCCTACTGTAACATGACCAACTATTGGACAACTATCTCATTGTAATTCTAGATAAAATGAGCAGTGTACCTAAATAATATCTTTGCAAGCATATCATTGTCACTCACAAGCTTGTGCCATGTGGACCACAACCTAGATTTATTGTCATTTTGAGCTTGGTACTCCTACAGTCCCAAGACAATGCTTAGAGATATTAACAATACATAGAGATCACCATACACGTACTAACCAAAAGGGTCATACTGTGTTCCTATAAGCCAGAATCATATTTACACTGTAGTCATCAGTGTCAAGGAGATAAACTGTCATGATACATAGTGATATTTTCATACTTTGCTATCAAGGAAATTCTGTCAATGCACATGATATTCAAATTTATTAGCATTGAAGGTACTCCTTTATTGGTGAGAGATTACAATGCACAGTAATCAAATTCCTTCAACACAAGAATTTTTTCAGTCCTTGAAACGGTCAGAAATTGGAATGAAGCTTGAATGGTCCACTTCAATGAGTCTGTGACAGAGTATATATATAGAACCTTCCACAAATTTCAAACGACTCTAGAAACTCCAGAAGTGCGCATATTCAGGTCTGCGCAGCTTTAAGGACCGAGACTTGACAAATACTAGCCTCAATGATTTATTTGCAAGATTTGTGCCTTTAAAAAGACATGTTATAACCAACCTCCTTATGAGTTTGATCACGTTAGTCACCCAACCATGTCACTGTCACAGGCCAAGATGAGTTTGGACTGTTAAAACTTATATGATTGCCACTGAATTAATACAGATTAACCTAGAATGTAGATCGAACAACAAAGAGCTGCAGATCCAATTCCATATGGCCACAGATCAGAGATTCACAGATCCAAGAATTATCATGAGGTCACCAAACATACATTGTCTAGAAAATCTTCAAACTGGAGAGTTATAGTTCAACACAAGTCCACTTCATTCCAACGATTGACCAGATTCTCTTGAAACCAGGACTAGAATTTGAAAACTTTCAAACCACCGATCTCTTTCAAGGAAAATGACCCTGTAACAAAACAAAATGAATCCCAGAAGCCCCAAAACTGGCCCTAAGCCAAAAAAAAAAGCTTTTTCAATGCCACAGGAATAGTCAAAGAAAATTCCACAGGAGTGGCCTTCATGCAAGGTTAATGAGCTGGGAAATAAAGTAGTGCAAGTGACACCAACAGAACCCCATAGAAAACAACTGAATCGCATTAATCATTCATTTTTGGCTGTAGATATGATGGGATTATTTTTGCTGGACCAAAATTACAAAATACAAGAGGTCGAGCCAAAACAAAAAAACAAAAGAAGGCCCTTCGATCTTATTTACAGAAAAAAACTTGCTTATTTGCTTGCCATAAGAGAGATACCAGTAAACAGGGAATGAGAGACTTGTGGCAGAATGTCGAAGTCGAGCGAGGCTTGTATACTGAATGGGAGTGAATAGAGATTAGCGTGAGTCAACCAAACTTGAAACATTAGCAGAATTTGATTTGAAGCATGTACAAAGATCATCATTATTGTTTCAGACTAAAGCTTTCAACAAAGCTAAAATCATTTCCTTATCCACTGTGACATGGCTAATATGGGTCAGTCAATATATGTAATGTGATGAAGATCATAATACAGAGTATTTCCATTTAGAGAGCAGGTCTGGAGGATACATACATGACTTAGATAAGCCATACTTTCGAACAATACGTTCCCTAAAGATTCGCTTCTGGGTTTGAACAGACTTTGTCAGAAGGTGCATAAAGAACTGATATGAAACCATTATAACGATCCTCTTTGAAGAGCCACATACCAAAGAATTAATATGTTGAAGATATTGTAGACAGAGGTATAGCGAAGCACAGCGGTGCCAAATATAGTGAGGCATGTAGCTTGCTTCTGAGGTAATAAAACATTGCCTCAAGTGATGCTTCTGGATTCGTAGAGAGTCAGAGATGATGAGATATAATAAATATAAATCATTGACAGAAATAACGACCTCTCAAAAGAACTATGATCCTCATTCTTCTTGATAATATGACCAATAACTCATGCCCTTGATGCTTAAGGATCGAATCAAACTAAACCTTTTTATTACTGAACCAAACTCAAAATCATCGAATTTACACAAAATGTTCTTCCTTATCTCTGCAATAGAGGCCTGACACTTGCAAGATATTTGTGCCAAATTTGTCCTAAACTGCCCCTTAAGCCTCCTAGCTGTCTGTCTTAGAACATCAGCTCTGACTCCAAGGAGGACTCTCGAGTCTCATCAAACAGAGCAGAATTTGATTTGAAGCATGTACAAAGATCATCATTTTTGTTTCAGACTAAAGCTTTCAACAAAGCTAAAAGCATTTCCTGTTGATGTTTGCAAGGATCTGAGATTAAGATCTTATGCAATTGGTGAATCTGGAACTCAACTGTCTGTCACTAGTATGCCTGGAAGATCATTGCTATGGAAGGCAATATGTATAGAAATCATGCCAGACTAATCAGATTGATAGTCGACAAATGAAGTGTTATGGCTGTTCTCATCTTGTAGCTGAAGGGAGATGCTATCAGTTCTAGGCTGTCCATGTATCTTATTTCTAGACTGTAGCCTTTTGGAGTTTCATTTGCATGAGATTAAATGCTATTTCTATGGCATACTTCTAACATGCAGGGCACCTATTCATAGAATGAGGATGTTTTCCTCATTAGAGGTTGATTTTTGGTCCTGTAGCGTATTCTCAGCAGCAAGGATCCCATGTTTGGAGGATTGGTTTGAGTATGCTATACACTGCATATAAAGCCTAAATACATTATTTAAACTAGCAGATGAGGGTGTTGAGTTTATGTTATTCTATTAGACATATTTGCATACATAAGGAGCACTTCTATTGAAGACGCAGTGTGATCATGTTGTGTTTTAACCCAGCATGCAAAGAGAGATAAGGGACAATTCTGAAAATAACTTTTGTGCATTCTCACCAACACATGAGGACACACTCCTGAGGTACTATTTTGGGGTCCCGATTTCCTACATGTATCGTTACAGTAGGGTGCAGCTGTGGGGTGTTGTCCTTTGCTTGTTTTAGCACTGAACTTAGCATGCATATTTACAGACAAAGGAGAACTATCTTGAGTGCTTAAAATGACACCGTTTTTTGTTCTAAGAACAAAAGGTGATTTTGATCAGATCCTGCATGTATATGCTGCTGATTTTAAGAGTGAAATTTCAGAATGAAATTAAATCCAGTGCTGCCATGAGGAGATGTATCAACAAATGGCAGCCATGAAGACTGTATCTAAATGCCCTGTACAGTCTTCATGGGTGGCATTTAGATTGAACTTATTTCTCCTTACTGGGCATCACTTACAAGTCTCTATGCCCCCAGAATTAAAATCCTTTGACTCCAATACAGCTCTGCCCTTTTTGTTCCCAACCAGCTCTCACATTGTTCACTACTCTTGACGCATATAACCTATAAATATACATCCCAGAATACATCTAGCCATTCATAATTACAAGTTCAGAAACACGCAATGCCCAATATGAAGTTAATATCAATAGCTAATGTACATCAGGCACACCACTGAAACCTGTAAGACCCCCACAAAAGCTTCTAAGTTATGACACTCATGCTGCTCCTCCAAACGACCTATTACTTAACGTTGATTATGAAAGCAAAAATTTGACTCACTTTCCCAAAAACATTTCTTGTCCTCAGAATTTTACAAAAATAATAAAATATCAGTTTTATCCAAAATTCCAACTCTTCTTTTGAGTTTCTTTCTTCTAACTATACAAAATTGTTACAACAAAACTTTGTTGCAGATGAAACTTTTTAAGATCTACTTTATAAAAATAAAAAGCAGTTTAAACAACTTGAACTAATATGTGCTAGATATCCTAATCTAACTATGTTTTGTTAAGGAGGTCTCAGAAACTTCATGAAGCAAACTTGGTCAACCTATCCCACCCAATCCACTCCAACTGGAGGATGGAATGTTGATAACTTCCTATAGGCAAAATCCAACTTAGAATATTTATGGTAATTGAGAGTAATTGGAAAATATGTTTTACTTGATAAAAAAGGTAAAAAGCATGAATCATGATATGTTTATCATTTATGATCTCCTGCCATGTGTGAAAATTTATCCACTTTGTTCCTTTCCCTCAACGACATTTCTCTATAAGCATCCAAAGATATTAAATTATGATTTACATGGTAATAAGACAAAAGACTCAATTCCATCAGAGAATTAAGTTTATTGGTAAATGCATCTACACTTTTCTTTACTGTTTTGAATTTATCTTGGACTTGCTGAAGTAAATTTATTTTAGTCAAGAATTTGTTAGCTTCCATTAATAGTGAAGTCCTATGTTGAACTCCTAAAGCATGAAATTTCTCCCAAGTTTTGAAATTTCTCCCAAGTTTTACCTAATACTATATGGGAGTGTTTCTGAAGCTTGCCATTTCTACATTTTCTTGTATGCATATTTACAGAAAATTTAATTTTTTTGTACAACAGAACTAGGCAACTATTGTCTAAGACTCAAGTCCTATATGTGATGAACCCAGTTTGGCAGCTTGATAAATTTTAGAAGGCTTCATAATTGTTTTTAGAATTCAGTTTGCAGCATTCATAACTCATTGAAACAGCAACATTGTAAAATCAAATCTTCCTATAAACAATGCTGGAAAGAGACTAGCTGCAATGCCTGACAAACGAGCAGTAAAATGCTAGAGATACTGTACAAACGATGCAGTGGAAAGACTGAAATGCATTTTTTTTAAGAAAAATCTTGAATTGTAATGACAATCTGATAAATGCTGCTACATTCATGTGAAAAAAATGAATTCTTTAAGAATATGTCCTTTAGCTAGTCTTTGGATTGGATTCATAGAGCGAGGTGTAAAGTTTTGAATGGATTCCTCTTTTGCATACTGCCATTGTCATTAATAGTTAACCATTATGTCCATCGTTCATGCATTTTTGGGTTTATCTTGGAGCAACCCAGAATACTTCCTCAGCTGCCTCCACAAGAACTACGAACAAAAAATAGGAAAAGACAGGAAATATGCTTCTAGAAACATGGGTTCTCTATAGTCAAGAAACTAGGGCAGATATCTATAGGAAACAAAATGAGTAGAGGAATCAACAATAAAAATATTCCATAGGAAATGGGGAGAAAATGAGAAAGAAATATTCCATTAGAAAATAAGATATTGTACATAAATATTAAGGGAAATAAATAGCAGTCGACTCACTCATAAAGCAATAAACAAGTTACAACTTGATGCATAGATCATAGATTCTTCATTGCAAAATTTCAGATATGGAAGATATCATATCATAGTCAAAGTCATGGACAAGTTCCAACCAAATCATTAAACAAACCCTTACCTCACTCTCGACAAGTTCCCTTAAGCACAAATTGAACTTTGACAGCATTACATGAATTGCTTATTTTATCTTCATCCAATTGCTTTTCTTTCAAATAATTTATGAATAAGGGGGGAGACATTGATTATGTTTGTTAGGTCCTGCACCACCCATATTTTCTCAAGATCATTTGGGCATACTCTATACAACTACCTCTTTTTGTTGTATTGAATAGGGGATACATCCTTGTCTATTTCTATTCCTGGAGAGGTGGGAAATGCCTTGTTTTCATGGGTGTGGCCGCTGCAGAATAGTAGACGCCCTCCCCTCCTAAGGATGGTTGGAGGATGCCCTTGGCATTTCCTAATTATCTTAGCATTGAGGAGACATCACTAAGACAATCACGGGATCTTGGGTTGTCCCCTCTTGAAGTTGACCCCTATTTGTGCATGTATGTATACATACATTGATAGGTAAAGATCAAGTTATTAATACTACTAAATTGCAGTATAGAGAAATGTTCAGACAAATTGAGTTCTTACTAGAGCCTAGAGCTTTGACTATTTTCCAAAAACAATCCCAAAGGAGCATAAATGCTATATAACCATTCCCATATTATGATAATGCTATTTATAAGTATCTGACAACTATTAGAATCAACAACCATGAACTATGACTTCTGGTTGAAAATCAAAATTAAAAACATTTTCTTTTTAGGATTCTAGAGCAGCTAGGATTATTTATCTGTTGCTTTCTTGGAAAGAGCATCAGTAGACAGGGTTTTTGGAATATGGATGTTCAATGCTTCCATCAAAATCTGCAATGTTGCTTGACTAAAAATATTGATTGCTCCATTTCATCATAACGACCTTCATATACTCTTCCGACCTTTCAAAAATGCCTGCAACCAAGGTTACTTGGGACTTTGAACTATCTTATTTCCAGACTGTAGCCTTTTGGAGTTTCATTTGCATGAGATTAAATGCTATTTCTATGGCATACTTCTAACATGCAGGGCACCTATTCATAGAATGAGGATGTTGTCCTCATTAGAGGTTGATTTTTGGTCCTGTAGCGTATTCTCAGCAGCAAGGATCCCCTGTTTGGAGGATTGGTTTGAGTATGCTATACACTGCATATGAAACCTAAATACATTATTTAAACTAGAAGATGAGGGTGCTGAGTTTATGTTATTCTATTGGACATATTTGCATACATAAGGAGCACTTCTATTGAAGACACAGTGTGCTCATGCTGTGTTTTAACCCAGCATGCAAAGAGAGATAAGGGACAACTCTGAAAATAAATTTTGTACATTCTCACCAACACATGAGGGCACACTCCCGAGGTACTATTTTGGGGTCCTGATTTCCCACATGTATCGTTACAGTAGGGTGCAGCTGTGGGGTGCTGTCCTTTGCTTGGTTTAGCACTGAACTTAGCATGCATATTTACAGACAAAGGAGAACTATTCTTGTTGAGTGTTTATTTCACCATGATGCCCAAATACGTCTGAGCAGGTCACCACATATCTGTCTGCATATGGTTACAAGGTTACAGAGCTATGTGTGAATCTAATTTGAACATTAGGCGTTAATGGGCTAATTGATTTAAACCTATCAATATGGGTGTGACAAGTTATACAAATCAACAAGCATCTGGTGCATTGTCATGGAGGGTGCACATGCTGAATTAAGGCATATTATTTTTATTATATTATTAACACCAAAAATATTATTGGAAATCGGGGTGCAGAAACCAACTTGTGTATATTCCATTCTCATTCAGGCTTTAATAAGATAATCTAATGTAAAAATTGAAGCTGCATGATGGGAAAACAGAGCTTAGTCCATTCAAATTCTCTGGAAATGTGCTACCAATCAAATATATGCATAGGATATAGGGTGGACACTTGTAAGGGTCCAAAGGCAACTCCCTTTTATTTTCATTTTTTATTTATTTTTGGGGGTAATTGGGGAAAATCCATTTGAAGTTAAGACATTGGTGCTTGAAACCAACTTGTGTATATTCCATTCTCATTCAGGCTTTAATTAGATAATCTAATGTAAAAACTGAAGCTGCAACATGGGCAAACAGAGCTTAGTCCATTCAAATTCTCTGGCAATGTGCAACCCATCAAATATATGCACAGGAGATAGGGTGGACACTTGTAAGGGCCCAAAGGAAACTCCTTTTTATTTTCATTTTTTATTTTTGGGGGTAATTGGGGAAAATCCATTTGAAGATGAGACATTGGTGCTTGAGGAACAACAGATCCCCACATGCACCCTGCCAACAGATCCCCACATGCACCCTGTCAGTCTAGAGTTCATTTTTATAAAGAAAAAAGACGTCGTTTAACAAAGGGGCATAGAAAATCGACTTGTGTGTATTTTCATTCTCTTTCAAGCCTTAGTTGGAAGAGCTAATTTAAAATTTGAAGCTGCGGTATGTGAATATGGATATCAGTCGGTTCAAATTTTCATGTGACTTTGAAATCTAGGAACAGAATATCAGAGAAAACAATTGTAAGGGCCCAAAAGCAACTCTCTAGGTAAAAGGAGGAAAACATTCATGACAATAAGCCAACTGTGGTGTTGAACTGAGCAAATACAAAGCCAGGAAGTAGAAAAATATAAAATCCAACTAACCTGTGCCTCTGGGTATGCAAACTTCAATTGTGAATTTGCTGTTTCTCGCCTCTTCAAAAGCCTCCAAGTTTTGTGTAATGTGTTTTTATCTAGGATGAACGCTGCAATTATATAGAAACAATTCCCAACCCCGAGAGCAAAAAATTTGGCGCCAAATAACCAACACATCCAGTTTGGGTAAGAACAGCCAGTTTTCCTCTGTTCTTGGGCTTTCATAAGGTGTCAAGTTTGACTTTGGGGACTTTGACATGCCCTCCAAACCTCAACCTCGTCTTCCTCAACAGTCGAACCACGAGTTTTCTTGGGCTTTCTTACGGTGTCAAGTTTGACTTTGAGCTTTCATACGGTGTCAAGTTTGACTTTGGGGACTTCGGCATGCGCTCAAAACCTCAACCTCATCTTCCTGAACAGTTGAACAATGATTACCTCAACCTTGTCTTCCTGTACAGTTGAACATCCTCTTCCCGAACAATCGAACAGTCGAACAAGGGCTTTCTTACACTTTGGGCTTTCATACCGGTAATTTTAATGAAATCAACCCATGCGTCTTCCTGAACAGTCGAACATCCTCTTCCTGAAGAGTCGAACATTCGAACAGGTGCTTTCTTACACTTTCGGCTATCATACCCTTAATTTTAATGAAACCAACCAATCCCAATGTTCGACTTATGTGGCATGCCATCAAACTTTTACAAATCTTGAAACAAATTTTTTTTAATAATTAAAATATTAATATTTATTAGTTTAATTATTAATTAGATATAAAATCATAATACATTTAAAATTTAATTTTATATAATATAATTAAAACAAATAAAATATAAATATTGATAATTAATATTTTAATAAATTCAATAAAATATAAATATTTTAATTTTATTGACTTACTTTTCTATTTATTTGTGAACATTTATTAAGATTAAATTATCTATATTATCATATCTCAAGAACAATTAACCAATGCTAGCAGCATTTCCCTAACTCTATAGTATGAAAGATCAAACAAATAGCATAACCCTGCACACCTAACAAGCTCTAACCAACAACATAACTCTGCCATTGATATCATGATCTCCAGATCCCAAAGAAAATGAAAGCATATATACTCTCATAGGTTACTTTTAACATGCCCCTTCAAAGCAAGGTCTCATGGGGAACCAAGGCCTAGACCTTAGGTGTTAATGACCATTTGAATCTGGAGAGGTTGAAATAAACAAGCAATGCTCTTAATGGTACTGAGTCTAGAGAGGCCATCCAAAGTCTCTTGTATAGAGAGAATCAACCCTTGAACAGATAAATCTAGGCCTCTCTAATCATACCGATGAGAGAAAGTCACAAGAGAACCTCTTGAGTCCCAAAACAAACAACAGAACCTCCCTCAAAAAAGTGATCATTAAACTTGATCTCATGGAGATGGCATAGCTGTGATCTTGTAAACCCTAGGATGCAATGAATCGTCTTAATCGATAGTTGTTAGGAGCAAAACCCACAATTAGTCAAGTGTGATATGAAGACCATGAATCCAATGACATCGTATGTAATCAAGATGGACAATGGGATTGTTGAAAAGTGTAGCGAGAGAAGGTCTTCTTTGGTGCGTGCCTTAGCCAAAAAGACCATGATTTGTCTTCCTTTGCCCATGGACGAGTTCGTGGAGATGGTGAATTCATGCGTAGTGTTGGAGGATCAGTTACATGGACCTTCTTCAGTTTGACTACAAGTTCGAGAGGCAATTATAAATTTATAAGAGGACGAGTTGGGAGCTTCAATCCTTAGACTCTGTTAACTATTCAATCAAAACACATGTTCTAAATTTGTAACTTGCCAATTTTAGCATGGATCGAATCAATAAAGGAGGACAAAGGCACAAAGTTTCATAGTTGTTTTGTGCACAAAGGACTGTGACAAGACACAACTCACGAGATTGTGAGAGAGAGCACAAAATTATGTGAGAGATCTTTGTTGTGAGTGCATATCTTGGAGGAGCCAATACAGAGCATTGAGGAGAGCTTTTCTTGTGGCAGAATTGCGCTAGGAAATAGGGAAATTTTGCGCTAGGAAATATGAGTCAAGCCCTAAAGAATAGGGAGTCCCCTACACTAGGAACTAGGAAACTTGTGCACGAGGAAATAGGGACTATCTGAGCGCAAGAATGTAGGAGAAAGGGTCTGTGTGTTTGCAAGGTCAGTCCAACTAGGACAACATGAGGACAAGATTGTTTTCAGGGTGATAGTTTGAAGAGCAGAGTAGAGCAGTTCCTTGGATAGCAATATGTCGGTCCTAGGGCTAAGGTCAAATCACAGTTTAGAAGGAGCCTCAAATTTACGTGCATGGAAGAAGCAAATCACAGTAGTGTTGGAAGATAATGGGGTAGCAGAGTATGTCAAGTAAGCAATAGTGCCACCTCAAGATCCCCAACGGTTGGCCCAGCATACTGAGAATGACACCAAGGCAAGAAGGATCATTCTAAAGGGGGTCAGAGATCATATTATTCCTCATCTCAATGAGAAGAAGACAATGTATGAGATGTTTAAATTTAAAGCCATCTTCAATTTGTTTCAGGCTTCCAGTGATGTCACGAAGCTTTCTCTCAAAGAGAAGCTAAGAAGTAAGCAGATGAGCAAAGATGAGCCCATCATCACATATCTTTCAAAGTTCACTCAAGTTCAAGATGAGCTAGGTGGTGTGGGCATGACTGTAGCAGACAATGACCTTGTGAGTCCCACGCTACTGGGACTCCATAAGTCTTGGTATAGTTTCCAAGATGCAGTAAGTGGCAGAGAGAATATTCCTAGTTGGGAAAGGTTATGGAGTGATTGTGTTCAAGAAGAGATCTGGAGAAGGTCGAGAGCTGGTAAAGAAGCTCCTGTAGAGGACGAGGAGAACTTTTCCCTAGCAGGTGAAGGTAGCAAAGCCAAGGGCAAGAAAGACCAAGGAGAGGCTGAGTCCAGTCAGAAGGGCGAGAAGAAGAAGGAGGATCTAAGCAAGATCAAGTGCTTCCATTGCCATGAGTTCGGACATTATGCCACCAAGTGCCCTAATTGGAAGGAGTCCAGTAAGGATCATGTTGGTGCATCAGCGGAGGTAGATGCATTTTCTACCTAGTTCGAGAAATATTTCCCTTTGATAGATTGCATGGCAAGCTCAGTAGACAATAGTGTATTGTATATTGATTCATGAGCATCCTTTCACATGACCAAGAACAAGAAGTGTTTCAGCTACCTGAACGAGAAGGACATGCAATTTCAAATTGAGCTAGGAGATGCAGGTTCCTTCTGACAAAGTCTGAAGATGGATGCATTCTCCCATCATATGTCTAATAGCACCATTATCAATAACCCATACATTCTCATTCTGGAAAGTCCCAGACAAAGCAGAAAATAAACTTCCATCCATTACTTCTAGCTTGGAATGATCTTCAAAATGAAACCCTTGATGAATGTAGTGAGATTCCCAACAAACTTGAAACCCTTGTTTATAACCCTCGCCATAATGCAAACTAGGATGTGATCTTCAGTCTCTTTCTTGCACCTTAGCTCTGATACTATGTTGGAAAAATGTTTGAACGTGCTCGGGTCGCGTTCAACCCGACCCGACCCTGATGAACGACCTTCATGCCTTCAAACATTGTTTCGCATGTCCTGAACACGGACGCATTGCACAAACCTGAATCGACCTGAACGCGCTCGCCCTGAACACTGTTTTGCACGTGTCCTGTAGAAGGACCCCGTGCAGTCACAAATTAGTAAATTTGATACGGGCGCCCTCAACCGAAAAGATCTGCCCCGAATGCGTTTGGGCGAGCGCCCTCAATCTAAAAGACCCGACCCGAATGGGTTTGGGCGGGCGCCCTCAAACGAAACGACACGGTGCGCCCGACCAAACGAAGGCACAAGGGAGAAAATGGCAAACGGGCCACACGAACATGCACAAGGCACCCGTGCAGTCACAATTTAGAAAATTTGATACAGCCGCCCTCAAACGAAATGACCTGACCCGAACGTGTTTGGGCAGGCGCCCTCACACGACGCGACAAGGCGCGCACAATCGAATGAAGGCACAAGGGAGCAACCGGAAAACGAGCCACACAAACGTGCACAGGGCACCCGTGCGGTCACAAACTTAGAAAATTTGATACGTGTGCCCTCAACCGAAACGACCTGACCGAAACGCGTTTGGGCAAGTGCCCTCGACCGAAACGACCCGACCCGAATGCGTTTGGGCAGGCGCCCTCAACTGAAATGACCCGACCTAAACGGGTTTGGGCGGGCACCCTCAAACGAAAAGACAAGGTGCGCCTGACCAAACGAAGGCACAAGGGAGAAAACAGCAAACGTGCCGCACGAACAAGCACAAGGCACCTGTGCGGTCATAACTTAGAAAATTTAATACGGTCGCCATCAAACGAAACGACCAGACCCGAACGCGTTTAGGCAGGCACCCTCACACGACGCGACACGACGTACATGACCGAACGAAGGCACAAGGGAGCAAATGAAAAACGGGCTGCACGAACGTGCACAAGGCACCCGTGCGGTCACAACTTAGCAAATTTGATACGGCCGCCCTCAAACGAAATGACTCGACCTAAACACATTTGGGCGGGCTCCCTCACACGGCGCGACATGACGTGCATGACCGAATGAAGGCACGAACGTACAAAAGGCACCCGTGCAGTCAAAACTTAGCAAACTTGATACGACCGCCCTCAAACGAAACGACCTGACCCGACCCGAATGCATTTGGGTGGGCGCTCTCACACGGCGCGCTCGACTGAATGAAGGCACAAGGGAGAAACTCGAAAACGGGCCGCATGAACGTGCACAGGGTACCCGTGTGGTCACAACTTAGCAAGTTTGATACGGACGCCCTCAACCGAAACGACCCAACCCAAACACATTTGGGCAGGCACCCTCAACCGAAACGACCCGACTCGACTCGAACGCGTTTGGGCGGGCGCCCTCAACCGAAATGACCCGACCCGAACGGGTTTGGGCGGGCGCCCTCAAACAAAATGACACGGCGTGCTTGACCGAACGAAGGCACAAGGGAGCAAACGGAAAATGGGCCGCACGAACATGCACAAGGCACCCGTGCAGTCACAACTTAGCAAATTTGATATGACCGCCCTCAAACAAAATGCCCAACCCGAGCGCGTTTGGGCGAGCGCCCTAACACGACGCGACATGGCGCGCATGACCGAATGAAGGCACAAGGGAGAAAATGGCAAACAGGCCACACGAACGTTCACAGGGCACCCGTGTGGTCACAACTTAGCAAATTTGATACGGGCACCCTCAACCGAAACGACCCAACCCAAACGTGTTTGGGCGGGTGCCCTCAACTGAAACGACCCGACCCGAACACATTTGGGCGGGTTCCCTCAACCAAATTGACCCGACCCGAACAGGTTTGGGCAGGTGCCCTCAAACGAAACGACACGGTGCACTCGACCGAACGAAGGCAAAAGAGAGCAAACGACAAATGGGCCGCACGAACGTGTACAAGGCATCCGTGCGGTCACAACTTAGAAAATTTGATACGACCGCCCTCAAACGAAATGACCCGACCCGAGCGCATTTATGTAGGTGCCCTCACACAGCGCGATACGGTGCGCGCAACTAAATGAAGGCACATGGGAGCAAACGTCAAATGGGTCGCACGAACGTGTAAAAGGCACCCATGCGGTCACAACTTAGCAAATTTGATACAGTTGCCCTCAAATGAAATGACCCGACCCGACTCGAACGTGTTTGGGCGGGCGCTCGACCGAATGAAGGCACAAGGGAGAAAACGACGAACGGGCCGCACGAACGGGAAAGCTCAGGAAGAAAGAATTCTTCAGGGCCTCCACCTAGCACCTAGCATGGTCTCCCCAGCTTCTTGAAAAGTTATCCCTAGCATAAGGGACACCATCAGGATCTTCAAACCTCCTCTAGAAGGATTCATCAAACTCAGCTTTGATGGAGCCTCGAAAGGCAATATGGGGCACGCAGGGGTTGGAGGGATTTTTCGAGATCATCATGGCACAACAAGATTCATATATGATGACTCCTGTGGCTTTGCCAGCAACAATGAGGCATAATTCATAGGAGTGCACCAAGGTCTCCTCTTGGCCATTAGGCTAGGATACAGAAAGCTAGTAATCGAAGGAGACTCTTAGTTGGTTACGAACACTCTCAAAAAACTTAATCAAGGAACGAAGTGGGGCAAACTAAGCCAAAGATGGCATACTTCTTCACATGTGTAGGGATTGGAGGATACAAACAAGAAATTTGATTATATCATTATCACCCATGTAAGGAGGGAAGGAAACAGAGCAGTTGACCTCCTGGAACATTGTGGTTGCACTCACCTGAATGAACCTATTGAATTAAGCATGCCTCCTAATCTCGGGGAGGAACAATGGATCAAGCTGCAGAGCATCAAAGAGCAGGACAGGTCAGAGGGCAGAGCTCACCCATAGTTCTCGGACTCAGCTCCCTGATCGGGGTGTAATGAAGAAGATCAACCTTCCCATCAGTGTTAATGGTAATGTCCCTGGGGTTGAAGCCAACCACCTTCCACATGAGTTGCAAGGGCGCCAAGCTGTACTGTCGCATGCAGCGCGAGGTGAGGTAGCGGGACAGAGGCCCGCTCATGGAGCTTAAAACAGGGTGGAGGAAGGCGTGGGGGTTTTTTTATGATGAAAGACTTTGGTGCAGGCGCGACAGTGGGATAACAAACCTCCATTGCAGTTCCACCACGATGAAACTCAGGTATGTGCTTGGTTTCCTCTCCCTTGTTCATGCCATGTTTATGTTTTATGATTTGGGCCGGTCTCTATGGGAGCCTAAGGTGATTAAGCTGGACTGGTATAGTCTTCTGCTGGGTAGGGGAGAGCGGAACCATTACGACTTTAGTTGGGGGAAGGTTGGGGTTCTTTTGGCTCTCTGCTTATGTGTCAAAGTAGGAATTGGGCATGGCCTCAACTTGCACCCGAGTGTGAGTTTGTCAGGTAAGGGATGCCAACAATATGGAATGGTGAGGGGTCGGGAAATCCTGCCAGGGTATAGAGTCAAGGAGTAGTCATGGGTTGTGTTTAGTTCAAAGGCTTTGCTGGTTTATACCACCTTGAGCTACTTGGGCTGAGTGTGCATGTGGAATGGGAGAGGGAATTCCACCCAGGCCCGAGCAATGGGCAGCGATGCCTCCTTTGTCAATTTCGAGGGTGGGAGGTATGACGAGAGATAGGACACCAGAAGGGAGGTTAGGAGATTGAAGGAAGGCATGAGCTCTTTGGGTTATGGGGATAATTTATGGGCTGCGTGCAACCGTTAGGGACAGGGGGTGGCAAAAATTAAGCAGGGTATGAGGGTGATGGGTCCGCAGAGGGACAGGAAGAGGAGAAGTCTTAGGAAGAGGCCCCTGGGTCACCTTTATTCTGATAACTGGGATGCATGGACCTTTTATCGTTTTCATTATATGGAATTATGCCTTTGTTTGATTGTGTGGACAGGTCACCTACCCAGAAACCTAGTCAAATATTGTGGGATGACATGCTCCAAGATTCCTACAGCTCGCGACCATTCCAAGAGCCCTGCAGCTTGAGGCCGTGGCTGGAAAGATAAAGGGAAGGCGGTAGAAGCCCAACCCAGCTCACCCCCGAGCAAGCCGAGAGGAAGGAGGCCTGCAATCGATGTGATCCAAGAGGTAACGAAAGCATACCACGAGAACACATGAGAGGAAATTCAAAAGCTCATTGAAAAATGGGAAACTGACATAAATAGACATGCAGAGACAAAGATGGATACTAAGGAATGGAGAGGTTTAATACCAGATTTGGGACAAACAAGGGGCAGACTAACATAATTCAAGCAGACACTGTATCTTTATTGGTCGATGAAGAGCATCCTTGGCAAAGCCTTGGAGCAGATCTGTATAAGCCTAGTGAGATTAGGCCAAGACTTCCCAGACTACAAGAGCGAGTTTGATAAGACCAATTTCCAGCCGAGGAAACAAGATGGGTGGCTCGAGCGTATTGACTACCACCTCTCGTGTATTTCCAACCCTTTTGAGCAGGCTGGTACCTCGGTTCAGGATTCGACACCAATGGAGTCAGCCTCGGTTCTAGACGAGGTTGAGTAGTTCATGACTATTTTAATCTGCCTTTTTGCTCAGTGTTTATATGTGGCTAACATTTAAATTTCAAGGATCTAATAAATATGTTAGTCAATCTGTGAGAAACTGTATATTATATGTGTGAGTATCCAGGCTTTGTTTGTTTGGTATGAGAGACTCAAAACCTTATTTTTTTGGATGGCATACCATGCCATCAGGTGGCCAATACACTGGGTTCCTCACTCAAGACAGGTTGAGACCACCAAACTGGTAAATCTAGTTGTTTTTTGTTTATAAAATGAATGAAAAAGGAGTCCTACCAAGCTTACAAAAAAAATGCTATAAAATTAATAACAATAACAAATTCTAAAATTACATACATACATATATGTAATGAAATAATAAAAAATATACTAAGTATAATATAAAAATGCAAACCATACTATACCATATGCAATACTATTGGATTCTCAATGCCATGAGCCCATAAAACACTATCATTAAGTTGAAGCAAAATTTAATGGCACATGTACATATTGTAGCTCTATCAAGCTATGTGTCTCCTTCAAGCTCCATAGCACGATGGAGCTATGTAGTTTAATTCAGGGTTTTATTTAGTCCTATATGGACCTTTTAAAAGCTTTGATGGAGGGCTTAAAAAATGCCCTCACACAGATACATTTTCAACCTTTGGAATAGAAGTTCTTCCAAAAAAGAGTAACCCAACTCCATCGAATTCACCCTTATTTTATTTTGAAATTACAATAATATAAAAATATTTATCTTAATTGGCTTATTCATAAAATAAATAATTATGTAATATGGTTTTGTATATTTATTTTCTCATGAGAATAATATAAAAAGTAAATAATTGAAATAAAATATTTAGAAAACAATTACTTTGAATTTGTTGTATTTATGGTGCAAAATGAGAATAATATAAAAAGTAAATAATAGAAATAAAATATTTAGAAAACAATTACTTTGAATTTTGGTTTTACATGTAAACATGACAAACAAATAAATATTATAAAATAAATATTTGTGAGTTTAGTTCTAATTTATATATTCATAATATAAATATTTGTAATTTTTTTATATTTATGGTGACAATTCACATTAATAAATCCACTTGTACATGCCAACATGGCAAACACAAAGTTAACTACCCTACTTTATAGAACTTGACAATATAGCATACACCACTTCTTTAAATATATGGTGATATACTCCACATCCAATAAGACCAATAAAAAATTATTTCACTTTAACACCACATAGTAAGAATGGCACTAACTTGTCCATCAAATATGGTGATTATATACTTCATTTTTAATATGATACATAAACATTTACACCACATTAACACCACATTAACACCACATAACGTAAGTGGTGCTAACTTATGGTAATATAATTTATTTTTAATATAATACATAAACATTTACACCACATTAACACCGCATAACTTAAGTGGTGCTAACTTATGGTGATATATTTCATTTTTAATATAATACATAAACATTTACACCACATTAACACCACATAACTTAAGTGGTGCTAACTTATGGTGATATACTCCATTTTTAATATAATACATAAACATTTACACCACATTAACACCACATAATGTAAGTGGTGCTAACTTATGGTGATATACTCCATTTTTAATATAATACATAAACATTTACTAGGGATTTCAGTGACAATGTGGTTTTGATTAAAATAATAATAATAATAAAGAGAGGCTGTCTAAAACAAGTACGGATAGCTGTTTTAGGGATTTTAGGGACAGTAAGGTTTTGATTGAAATAATAATAATAATAATAATAAAGAGAAACTGTTGTTGTTGAGGTATGTGTTTGTTCTCATAACAAAGTGTTATATTAGAGATAAAAGTATCAATGAGTAGGGATAACAATATAGCAATACTTCAGATAAGAGAATTTGATTAAAAAATAACTGGATGTTTTTCTTAAATGTGGTTGGGCATAACTTGCCTACAGTTAGATTTAAATTGGTTTAAATTTAATGGTGGACAGTATATGCCTAGCCTCATTTAATCGCAGATAGCCTAGGAAATAAGGCTCGCCCTGAAATATGGCAAAACTTATTTTCTGGGCTATTGGCCATTAAATGTGGCTGGGCGTATACTGCCCACAGTTAGATTTAAATTCACCGTGGACAGTATATGCCCAACAACATTTAATGGCTAACAGGCTAGGAAATAAGGCTCCAATAGGCTAAGAAATAAGGCTCACAGTGAAATATCTTGGGCTATATTAGCCATTAAATGTGGCTGGGCATATACTGTCCACCTTTAAATTTAAATTTGTTTAAATCTAACTTTGGACAGTATATGCCCATAAACATTTAATGTCAAATAACCTAATAACCATTAAATGTGGCTGGGCATATACTATCCACCTTTAAATTTAAATTTGTTTAAATCTACCAGAAACATTTGCCGGCAAATAGCCTAAGAAATAACACTAGCCGTTGAATAAAATTTTAAATGCTTTTTTAGGTCTGTGGTTGCACACAGACCTGCAAGGTGGTTGCAGCTTTTAACAGAGTTACCACTGAAAAGGTACATCTACCTGGGGTTGCTGTCAATAGCGCTACCACGAGCAGCTGTAACAGTAAATCGCTTATAACCAGTAGCAAGAGGTGCCATTATCTGTTAAAGTGCAGCCAATGCAGACCTCTCAAACAAATTGTTTATGGATCAGAGAGTGAAATGCATTTTGTCGATCTGCACAAAAACCAGAGGAGCCGCAGCCTATGTGGAGTTGTACGTACAGTAGAGGAGGTAGCTACTGTACGATCCATGTAAGAGACAAGCACCAACGAGCTACACAGGGATTGTTGTATAGGTCAAACTGTCTGCAGCAAATAGTGCTTGGAGCTGATGCCTGTGCACTGAGGAGCCACCAAGAGTGCAGTCCTATCTGCCATGGGAGTGACTAAGCTACAGCCTAACATGAATTTTCTAAGAAACTGCCAATAAACTCGGGTTACCTTTGGAGAAGGGGTCTAATGGCTGTCAAAAAGGAAATCCACAGATCTCTAGATCAAGGAAACAGTGCTGCGATCTGAGAATGAAAGCCCCAAGCTGTTGATAAACGAAATCTAAACCCGCCATTAGAACTTAATGACCAGGTTAAAACGGAGCTCAATACCCTAACTCGAAAAAGAAAAGGGAGCAAAGAGGGATACTATTTCTGATCCTTTGCAGAGCTCCAGGTTAAAATCTGAATCACAAACGAGCTTAGATTTTATGACCAAATAATATGACGGGAAGGAAGAAGTATTGAAACCTATATCTTGTTATTCACAATAATGGTTAGAATTATTGAATTCGTAATAAATGTATAAATTTAGCTGTTTGAAAAATATGTGGCATTTTTATTGCCCAGAATTCACAATTCGATTTCAACTTCTTTGAAATTATAAATAATAATTATACACTAATTCAACTAAATTAGTTTTAACCCTTTTCAAAACCAATTGTTTATTTAAAATTTTTTGTAATTTTAAATATGAAAGAATTCTTAAAAAAACCTTACTGGATTACAAAGCTGTTATGAATGAAGGTATTCATTAGAGATTTTGACTCAATGAACATTATTGTAAAATTTTATAAGAAATTGGTCGAATACAAGAAGTAGATGGAGAAGCAATCTGTCCATTAAAATACTTTTTTTTTTTCGTTCTTTTTTATACATAACAATAAAATCTATATGTAAAAACACCAATAAACATAAAAGAGAAATAATGTCTCGAATATAACATACAACTTGGACAAAAATAACAGGTCGATGCAAAGAGCAACAAGTTGTAAGTAGCTTTGCAACTTTCTGTTCCAAGGGTCCTCTGCCTCTGCTTGGGCTGTGTCTGGGCTGTGTCTCTCACCTTTGTCCATATATCCCAGCTAACAACCATTAAATCTATTTATGCAGTTGCAAGGGTTCAAGTTGCTCTGCACTTTTTTGGTTTTAATAGTTACACTTTAATCGTAAGCTTTTGCGCCTCCACCCATGTACCTTTCCTGTAGATTTTTGCACCACCTCCACCCACTGCCATATGTTGCCACTCACCACTAATACTAATTCTATTTCAATATAAACTAATGCAAGGCTTCAAATTCTCCACCCACTTTCCCAGAAAGAGTCCGCTTCCCTAACAAGTTTCATTGATCCGTTTTGTGCTTGAAAATCAAATCCCCATGTAAAAAGATTGGATCGTCTCAGATCCTTTATCTGATTTCCAAGTCACAAGGGAACACACTCTCTTGAACATCCTTCCCGGGAAATGACGCAGTCGGTGGTAAACAGCGACCACCCATTGGGCACTGTATAAGACCCCCAACCGGCGTGATGAGCTATCAACGCAGAACAATACGTAGCACTAAAAATCTCTCTTTTCTTACGAATTTGGACAGCGAGATTCTTCCCCACTCCTCTCATTCCTCTTAAAACGGCTCTAACTCCAAGGCCAAGCTGTCTTGTGATGTTCATGAAAATACAGTAATGACATCTGGTATCCACACAATCTGAACACAAAGAGATGGAAAACATTGCATTGAATGTATAGGCGAACATCGAGGAGGAGGAGGGCAGTAAAATACCAGAGAATCGATATTTAGCGGTTCGGTCTCATCCTCGATGCTTTAATCCTCCAATGTATCTGGATTCAGAAAGAGAGAGAGGGAGCGTGGAAGACAATCGATATTTAACAAAGCTTCTACCATGTTTCAGGTTCACCTCTGAGTCTGCTGACCTCTCTGGCTCTGCTACCATCCGCTATAATCTAATGCCCGAACACGGAATAACTTTACCTTTAGCTTTGACAGGGTTGTTGGACTGAACTTTCACGAGCTTTGATTCTCTCTTGAGTCGGTGGAGTTTTAAAGTTCCCATGTGACATTGTGAGACTATAATTGAGAAATGAGAGTAGTCAGCCTTTCCATCTGACAATGCGGTAGTTGTTTACTGTTGTTTTGTTTTTCCGGTTTGGTAAATCTGACACTGTGGTTCTCTCATTAAGGTCCAAGTGTAATTTGAGTTAGATTTAGTTAATGGCTGGAGGTGTTCAAATTAGGGTTAATTTGATTTTAATTAAATGAATTAAATATTTGTTTTTTTTTTTATATTGTCAAATCAGCAGTGGAGATCGTTATCACTTGCTATTATTATGGAGAGTGACACATTAATATTATTCAAGGATAATAGGATAATTATGTCACATGTAATTACTGGGAGATGATGATCTAGAATGATTGGATAGAGGGAACCAACAATTATCACTGATTATTATTTTACAAATTGACTCATCCATATTATTTAAGGATAAGATAATTTAGTCACATGTAATTACTTGCAGATCATTTATAAGAGAATAAGGTTTCACTTCTAAGTCTTGGGTTATTAACTTATTTAATAAATTTAAAAGTTAAATTTATATTTAGAAGTAAATCATTTGTCACAGACAAAAAAATATTATATATTAAATTAGTGTCTTACTTAACAATGACCTTAAAATTAAATAATAATAATAATAATAATAATAATAATATAAAATTAAATTAATAATTAAATTAAATTAAATTATAAATAACTATAAATTAAAAATAATCATAAATTAATTTAAAAATAAGAAGGCAATGTGATTGGATTTTTCTCTACTTTTTCTAGAAAAAGTCTCATTAAATCAATTACATATCTGGGATGATTTATGTGGCAGTCAAACAACTTTACTTTTTGATTTATTTCATTTTTTTTACAAATTTTTCCATATAAGTTAAACACTTAAAATATATAATTTAATGCTATATATTTTTAAATATTCAATGGAATTTGGATTTGATGTAGTTGGAGGAAGATTATATATGTTCAAATTTAAATAGAAATGATGTTATACTAAGTCCTAGTCTAAAAAAACTCACAGAATAATTTAGAAATTTTAGTGAGATTATGAAAAATTTTCAAAAAGATTTTTGAAAATTTGAGTTATAGTGCTTAAATTTTAGTATTTTGGGAGTCATAAAAGTTTTTGTTAGTGCTAAATCTATTTCCACCATAAAAAAATAATTCAAACACTCCAATTACTTAATTTTTAAATTTTTTTTTACAAAATTTCGACAAAAAAAAATACCATTCAAATTATTATGTTAAATCAATAGACAACTCAACAACTCCTAATATTAAAACTTTGCCAAAAATATATATGAGATTATATAGTTGCATACAAACTGTGTGTCTTGATAAAATTCACGGACTTTACTAGCATCTTCTTTATTATGTTTCAACATTTTTTTATAGAGATAGCTCATTATACAAAAGCTCTAAAATATAAAAATATTTTAGTGATTTGTATTATTTTAAGAAGGGTTCTGCATTTGAATCCTTACTAACTCTGGCTATGTTGCAAAAGTTTATTTTTTAACTTGTTATGTAGGTTAAGAATGTTTCGAAACCAAATATAAAGCATTCATTTGTTAGGCTAGAAACCATAGTATAAAGATTATTGCATTTCATTTCTGGGTTGATATTGCAAGTATATAAAGTTTATTACATTTGCATTATGGTTTATATCGGTGTTCCCTAATTTTATTTATTAATGGGGAATAATAAGCATTGAGGATCAATTATTTGATTATTTGTATTTTTTTTATATAATATTTAACAAATTTCATTAACCTTCGAGTTATTTATCTTTATCTTGTGAAATGAACTTGCTTAAGATAGAGAAAACTAGAGGAGTGATAGGATGAAAACTAAAACTAAAACCAAAACCAAATTTCTGAAATTGAAACTAAAGTGTTTTTAGGTTTTTCATTAAGAATTTTTCATAATTGTGATGTAACAACATCATTCAATCTTATTAAAGAAATGAATGGGAGTTGAATTTACAAATGACATAGCGAGATCATTTTTCTCATATTTGGGTTTGTGGCGCCTTAGTGCTCACCTTGTTTGCCTGTGGTTATCAGGATTCTTCCACAGGACCCAGCTCTGAAGCAAATGTTGCCTCTCGTTAGCGCCCAATTAGTTTGAAAAGTGTGATTCCATGGCAATTTGGTTTGAGAGTCCAATGCCACCTCGGGGCCCTTTGTCGATCATTGTTTAATGAGAGGGGGCGAGGGATTCGATATTGAAAATTGTATTGTGGGACCATCCTAAACCATGCTTATATCCTCCCACGCTAGTTAAACACATTATAAAAGTGAAATAGTTAATTTCTTAATATGGAATTTGAATTTTATGCAATCAGAAGAAGCTCGTTACTTGTTATGTGTTGAGAAATTTTTATTTTATTTCATTTCATTCCACCAAAATAGAAATGGTATTATATTAAAGCTTTGCTCCAAAAGAAAATCACCGAGTTTATATAGTTGCATACAAACCATGTGTTGATAAAATTCACAAACTTTCGATATAGCCTTTACTTATCTTCCTTCTCATCCTCTTTACTATGTTCCGATTTTTTTATAGAGATAGCTTGATTCAAAATATAAGAATATTTTAGTGATTTGCATTACTCTAAGTAGTTTTGTGTTCATAGTGAGAATGATTCCACTCTTCAGTATTCATTAATTTTGTCTTTGTTGCAATGTTATTGATGGCCCCAGCCCTCTGATCGTAATATGTGTTAAATCGAAATAACTATTGGAAGCCTTAGCTTACAGGTCCCACTTATATTTACGAACTATTTGTTAACAAAACAATATTAATTCCGTTTCGGAATGTGTGCAGATATGGTTTCAATGTATAACAATCATCCATAAGATATGGTCCGACTTGCAATCACATACCAATTTATTACCCTGTCCTTCTAACTGGTACCTGCTGACACTTGTCAATCGTCTTGGGTTCAACTCCTCCCGCCTTGTGACAAACCCCAACACTTGACACTATCCTCCTTTCACTTTTCACTCGGCACCATGAGGGTTAGCCGCCTCGGTCTATCTCGAGGGTTCTCTCTGTCACAGTCTTTCTGGTTTGGTGTCTTGTTCGATGAAGCTCTCGCCAATATGGTAACGTTATTAGGCTACCAGTCTTCCATTTGCTGTGTAAAAGGTTCTTGTCGAAACTAAGATTGAATTGATGTTCTTCACTGTGAAATGTTTGCAGAATCCCTTCGTTCCATTTGATTAACTGTCCCTGTTTGCGCTACAGGTCAAACTTCCAGTTCTACGCCAGCGGTCTTACTCAACTCGGCCTCTTTCTTTTCCAAAGTAAGCTAAAGTTCTATGTTTCAGTTTACTCCGCACCTTACCCAGTCACTAATGTGATTTGCTCCTTGCGAGCAGGTTTTCTTGTATTCGACTTGGTCTTTCCTCTCGATGCTACCCTCCTATTCACAGGTGAGTGTCACATAATTTATGGTCTCTTTCTCGTTGGAATACGTCTTTCGATTTCTCGCCAAAGTTCTTGCTCATTCCAAGTTTTAACCTTTGTCTCTTTTTCTCTTCTTGCAAGTCAAACAAAACTGACTGGTATCAAGTGCTCATTCTGCTGAAACCAAAAAAACGGCCCAGAAAAAAAGGGTAGGGTCGTTCTGTTTATAAGTCTGTGGTTAATTTTGTAATAGGACTGCGCATTTCCTGGTTCCAGCTCTTCAGTAGACTCGGTCTCGTTAGGTTACTTTGTCAAACCCTTCTCTGGCAATTTGTGTCACAGGGTTGTAGTTGGTTCTGTTTGACTCTATTTGAACTCCTTAGTCGACTGTACTATGAGCACTGTTCGCTCAGGTTTTGAACCCTTTTTCGCACTTGTTGTTACAAACAGTAGGTTTCACAAGATGTATAATTGAACAAACTCCTGTATATACAATAAGACTCCTTTTTAATTTAGTTAATTCGAAAAAAACATTCGGTTCATTACCTGGAATTTGTTGGTGTAATATAAATAGTGATAACTGGCTGCTCCTTAAATCTTCTTGCTGGAAACTCGTTCTTGTACACTGTAGCTTTCAATTCTCCATATGTGCGTCGATTTATTTTCTTGTTTTACGCAACTGTTAGGTGTTTCATACACTTGGGATTACTCCTATCTGCAGTGATTTCAACTTTCCATTCTTTTGTTTAAAATGCACATCAACATCGACGATTAGACACAGAAAATCAATACATAAAAGTGTTGGCTGTAGATTTAAATTCACAGATGGTTTTCTTTCTGTAAAACAACTATGGTTCTCTTTTATTAGCCACTTCCTTTCCTTTTGATGGAAATCTAACCCCTTTAGACTCTTTTCCTGCTGTTTTTATACTACCGAAGGTAATAATTTTGTTACAGTCTTTCGGTTGAATTCACAACCGTTATTTCCTAACTACCTTTCAGATTGTGTGAAAAACTTCTAATTAAGGTAAAAAGTAATTTTAATTTATTTCCTAATTCGACTATTTCCTACTAGGTAGTAAATAAATGAAAAAAAACAATTAAACACAGGTTCAGTAACCTGTCTGCAAACAATGCAACCGTGAGACAAATTAATCATGTTTTCTGTCTACTCGGAGCTAGATGCTCCTGCATCAGGCTCCCGGGGCGACGAAAAGTCATGACTCCGTTCCATGAGATCTTCAACCGAATAGCTAGCCTTTTTTATCTGCATCGCGTCAAGCCATGAACTGTCCTCAATGGGACGGTTCTTCCATTTAACCAGATATCTTAAATATTCCTTCCTGCGCGTACGCTTGGCTACCTGCGTGTCGAGAATACTCTCGATCTCAAGGGGCTGAGCCATAGGCATCTGTCTCACCCAAGATTCTTCCTCAAGTTGAGTATCTCGTTCTGGCCTTATTGTCGAGTCTTCCTCAGGACTAGCAGTATACGGAAACAGGTCTGCCACATTAAAAATGGACGAAATGCCTATTCCTGGTGGCAGCTGTAGTTCGTAAGCATTGGCGGAAAACTTGCGAATAATTTTGCAGGGACCGATCTTTTTAAATTTCAGCTTGTTATATTCTCTTTTTGGGAACCGTTCCTTACATAAGTGTGCAAGGACTTTGTCTCCAACATTAAACTGAACTTCTCGCCTTTTCAAATCAGCACACTATTTGTACTTCTGACTGCTGTCCTGCAATTTCAGTTTCACCTGCTCATGTAAGTCGCTCATTGCTTGGGCAAAATCTTCCCCATCAGCACTCCATTTTTCAAGTTTTCCTAAGTCCCACAGCTCATGCACTCTGCGAGGATACATGCCATACAAGATCTGGAAGGGACTGTAACCTGTGTTGCGATTCGGTGAATCGTTATAAGCGAATTCTGCTTGAGCAAGTACGTGGTCCCACATCCGAGAATTTTCACCAATTAAACTTCGTAGCAGATTTCCTAGGCTCCTGTTCACCACCTCTGTTTTCCCATCAGTTTGTGGGTGATAAGCGGAGCTGAATTGTAAATGAGTACCCAAATTCTTCCATAGGGTCCACCAAAAATGTCTTGTGAACCTCACATCCCTGTCGGAAATGATGGACCTCGGCAGACCATGTAGTCTGACAATTTCTGTGAAAAACAAGTGTGCTACGTGAGTAGCATCACTGGTTTTGCTGCAGGGTATAAAATGTGCCATCTTCGAAAACCGATCCACTACCACCATCACTGAATCAAAACCTCATTGTGTCCTAGGTAGACCTAAGACAAAGTCCAAGCTGACTGAGTCCCATGGTCTGCTTGGAATAGGCAGTGGCATATAAAGTCCTGCATTCTGACTGCAACCTTTTGCCAACTTGCATGTTTTACATCTGCTTACGTACCTCTGCACGTCTCGTCGTAACCTTGGCCAGTAATAAAAGTGTTCAATCTGCGATAAAGTCTTGTTTATGCCGAAATGTCTGGCTAGACCTCCGCTTTGTTTTTCCCGAATAATGTTCTCTCTCATCGAACAGTCGGGAATGCACAACTGTCCTCCCCTGAACAATAATCCCTCCTGCACATTGTAGTCCAACCATGGACTAACATTTCTCAAAAAAGGATTTTGAGAGGCCTCATAGGCCTCCCTAAAATCTGCATCTGTCTGATACAGATCCCTCAAATGCTCAAAACCCAAAACTTGCATAGTGCTTTCCTGCAAGAGTAAAGTCCTTCTACTCAACGCATCTGCCACCTTGTTGGCCTGCCCACTAATATGTTTCAGCACAAACGTGAAACTCTGCAGATACTCAACCCATTGTGCATGCTTATGGTTCAACTTATGCTGCTGCATAATATACTGTAATGCAGAATTATCAGAAAATAAAACGAATTCATTACCTAATAAATAATGTCTCCAATGCTTCAATGCTTGGACAATCGCGTAGAATTCCTTGTCATAGGTTGAGTACTTCTGTCTACTCTCGTTCAACTTCTCACTGAAATAGGCGACCGACCTGTCTTCTTGACTAAGTACTGCCCCAATGGCTGTACCGCTGGCGTCACAACGAACTTGAAATAGTTTTTTGAAGTCAGGCAGCCTCAATATTAGTCTCTATGTGATCTTCCTTTTCAAAGTCTGAAAAATTTTCTCCGCTGCCTCTGTCCAGCAAAAAGGCTGATTTTCCTTCTTGATCGTATCCAACATAGGTGCGCAAAATTCACTGAAATTGCTGATGAATTTCCTGTAAAAACTTGCTAATCCGTGAAAAATTCGAACTTCAAATAAAATCTTTAGGGATGGCTAGCTAATTATAGCTGCAACCTTTTCTGGATCCATCTTCAACTCGTTTTCTGCAATTACAAAACCCAGATATACCAACTCCTGCTAGAAAAATGTACACTTCTTCAGATTTATTAGCAGCTTATTCTGCTGCAGCTTCCTCAATACACTTCGATCATGCCTAAAGTGTTCTTCTCTTGTCCTGCTGAAAATCAATATGTCATCCAAATAAACAATTACAAACTTCCCAATGAAATCTTTCAACACTTCATTCATTAGGCGCATAAAAGTACTAGGGGCGTTACTCAGCCCAAATGGCATCACCAGCCACTCGTATAGCCCTTCATTTGTCTTGAAGGTTGTTTTCTACTCATCCCCTTCTCGAATTCTAATCTGATGGTAACCACTCTTCAGATCGATCTTCGTGAAGTATGCTACCCCACTCAAACAGTCCATCATATCATCCATCCTCGGCAATGGAAACCTGTACCTGATGGTAATCTTATTAATAGCCCTTGAGTCTGTACACATTCTCCACTCGCCACCTTTCTTTGGAGCCAAAACTGTCGGAACTGCACAGGGGCTCATGCTTTCTCTAATCATCCCTTTATCCATCAATTCCTGCACCTGCTTCCTAATCTCCTCATTGTCCTTGGGACTCATATGATAGGCTGCTTTATTTGGCAGAATAGCTCCTGGTATGAAGTCAATACAATGGATGATACTCCTCTTAGGAGGCAACTCATTTAGAAGATCATCTACTATGATATCACCAAAATCCTGCAACATATCCTGAATCTCCTCTGGTAAATCTGTAATCTTTGTGTGCAGTACCATCATCTTTGGCCTCCTCACCATAGCAAAATTTACACTATTATCATCGATTTGTTTAAAAAATTCCTTTCCACCCATCAGTAACACTTTAACCCCGCTAGCTTCAGCTGTATTTTCTTCCTTGATGGGTACAAGCGTGTGCTTAATCCCATCCTTGACAAACTTGTAACAGTTTGTCTTTCCATCATGAATTACTTTCCTGTCATACTGCCAAGGCCTCCCCAACAGTATATGACAGACATCCATCGGCATAATATCACACATAACTTTGTCGTTGTACCTACCAATGTGAAATTCCACTTCACACTGCTCATCAACTAGCAACTGATGTCCCTTTTGCAACCACGACACTTTATAGGGAGTGGGATGCTTCAGCCGTTTCAACCCCAACTTCTCCACCATTTCTCTGGCCACCAAATTGTCGGTACTCCCGCTGTCAATTATCAGTTTGCAGCACTTGCCCTGTGACTTGCAAACTGTCCGGAATAAAGCTTTTCTCTGATCCGGTTCTACAACTTCTTTGGCTGGTTTCAGTAACACTTTATTCAGCACCAAAGCTTCCCCTATCTCAGGCGCATTTTCTACTTCCTGGGGTGGTGCCTCTGCTTCCTCTGGTTGGGCAACATAAGTTCCTCTGCCACCTGCTGGCTCCCCTTCAGGACACTCATAAGACTTGTGCCCCCACTTATGGCACCTGTAACACTGGACAGATCCTCTGCCCCGCCCATTTCCTCTTCCCCGCTGGTATGGTCGTCCTCCTCTGGTGTTACTGTCTTTTTCTGTTGTCCCTGAAGGTTTGGAACTGCTGCCTTCTTCACTGGAATTTGTGCCTCTGCCCCTGCCAAAAGCCTTCCCTTTTCCTCTGCCAGATCCTCCTCCTCTTCTGGCATTCTGCTTCCTGATTATTTTCTCTTCCGCTTTCAAGGCACACTGATATGCCTCATCAATAGTTCTGGGTGAGAGAATACTGATTTCGTCCAGTATCTCCCCCCTTAAGCCATTTACAAATCTGGCTGTTTTTTCAGGGGTGTCTTCTATGTACCCCGCCCTCAAATTCAACCTATAAAATTCCTCCATGTATTCCTTGACAGTCGACCCTTTTTGCCTCAAATTCTGTACCTGTCTATACAACATAATTTGGTAATCTTTTTGGAAAAAAATTTCCCTTCAGTTTGGCCTCCATTCTAGCCCACTTTTTAATAGCCTGTTTATTCAGCCTCTTCCTCTCCATCTGTACACTGTCCCACCACAAGGACGCATGTCCTTTCAGTTTGGTGGCAACGAATTTTACCCGCTTGTCTTCGCTAATTTCTTCAAAGTCGAAGTACTTGTTCAACTCACTCAACCAATCCAGCAACACTTCTGCTGATAGATTCCCATCGTAAGTAGAAAGCTCATGTTTGGGCTTGCTACTTGATAATAAAACCGACCTCAACAATCTAAGTTCAAGTCCTTCTCCTTCAGAACCATCTGTCGTTTCTGTGATCTCCTCATCACTGAAATCCCCTCCATCAGGGTCCCTTCTCCTTCTAGCCTCCACTGCTACTAATCACTCATTCAAAACACGAATCTCCTCTCTCAGTCCTTCTTCTGCTAATCTGCGATTAGCTCTCCCCCTTCCTCGTCCTCGTCTACCAACCTCCATTCTCACTGTTCTTAATCCCGCTCTGATACCAATTTGATGGTCCTAGCCCTCTGACCGTAATCTGTGTTAAATCGAAATAACTATTGGTAACCTTAAATTACAGGTCCCACTTATATTTAAGAACTATTTGTTAACAAAACAATATTAATTCCGTTTCGGAATGTGCGCACATATGGTTTCAATGTATAACAGTCATCCGTAAGATATGGTCCGACTTGCAATCACATACCAATTTATTACCCTGTCCTTCTAACTGGTACCTGCTGACACTTGTCAATCGTCTTGGGTTCAGCTCCTCCCGCCCTGTGACAAACCCCAACACTTGACACTATCCTCCTTTCACTTTTCACTCGGCACCATGAGGGTTAGCCGCCTCGGTCTATCTCGAGGGTTCTCTCTGTCACAGTATTTCTGGTTCGGTGTCTTATTCGATGAAGGTCTCGCCAATATGGTAACTTTATTGGGCTACCAGTCTTCCATTTTCTGTGTAAAAGGTTCTTGTCAAAACTAAGATTGAATTGATGTTCTTCACTGTGAAACGTTTGCAGACTCCCTTCGTTCCGTTTGCTTAACTGTCCCTGTTTGCGCTACAGGTCGAACTTCCAGTTCTAAGCTAGCGGTCTTACTCAACTCGGCCTCTTTCTTTTCCAAAGTAAGTTAAATTTCTATGTTTCAGTTTAATCCGCACCTTACTCAGTCACTAATGTGATTTTCTCCTTGTGAGAAGGTTTTCTTGTATTCGACTTGGTCTTTCCTCTCGATGATGCCCTCCTATTCACAGGTGAGTGTCATAGAATATATGGTCTTGTTCTCGTTGGAATACATCTTTCGATTTCTCGCCAAAGTTCTTGCTCATTCCAGGTTCTAACCTTTGTCTCTTTTTCTCTTCTTGCAGGTCAAACAAAACTGACTGGTATCAAGTGCTCATTCTGCTAAAACCAAAAAAACAGCCCAGAAAAAAATGGGTAGGGTCGTTCTGTTTATAAGTCTGAGGTTAATTTTGTAATAGGACCGCGCATTTCCTGGTTCCCACTCTTCAGTAGACTCGGTCTTGTTAGGTTACTTTGTCAAACCCTTCTTTGGCAATTTGTGTCACAGGGTTGTAGTTGGTTCTGTTTGACTCTATTTGAACTCCTTAGTCGACTGTACTATGAGCGCTGTTCGCTCAGGTTTTGAACCCTTTTTTGCACTTGTTGTTACAAATAGTAGGGTTTACAAGATTTATAATTGAACAAACTCCTGTATATACAATAAGACTCCTTTTTGATTTAGTTAATTCGAAAAAAACATTTGGTTCATTACCTGGAATTTGTTGCTGTAATATAAATAGTGATAACTGGCTGCTCCTTAAATCTTCTTGCTGGAAACTCGTTCTTGTACACTGTAGCTTTCAATTCTCCATATGTGTGCCGATTTATTTTCTTGTTTTATGCAACTGTTAGGTGTTTCATACGCTTGGGATTACTCCTATCTGCAGTGATTTCAACTTTCCATTCTTTTGTTTAAAATTCACATCAACATCGACGATTAGACACAGAAAATCAATACATAAAAGTGTTGGCTATAGATTTAAATTCACAGATGGTTTTCTTTATGTAAAACAACTCTTGTTCTCTTTTATTAGCCACTTCCTTTCCTTCTGATGGAAATCTAACCCCTACAGACTCTTTTCCTGCTGTTTTTATACTACCGAAGGTAATAATTTTGTTACAGTATTTCGGTTGAATTCACAACCGTTATTTCCTAACTACCTTTCAGATTGTGCGAAAAACTTCTAATTAAGGTTACAAGTAATTTTAATTTATTTCCTAATTCGACTATTTCCTACTAGGAAGTAAATAAATGAAAAAAAACAATTAAACATAGGTTCAGTAACCTGTCCGCAAACAATGCAACCGTGAGACAAATTAATCCTGTTTTCTGTCTACTCAGAGCTAGATGCTCCTGCATCAGTTTATTTCTCAACTTGTCTTGCACATTAAGTATGTGTTGAAATCAAAGATAGAGCATCTATTTGTTGGGTTAGAAATAAGAGTATAAAGATGATTGCATTTCATTTTTTGGTTGATTTTTCAAGTGTACGTGACTCATTATATTTGCATTGTGACTTATATTGATGTTTTGTAATTCTATTAATTTAGTAATATAGTCATCAAGGCTTTTCTATATCATTGTTTTCTCTCTTTCTATACACACAAAACACATTGACATCCACCTTATGCATCTCTACCGTCTCTGATGAACATGAATCAAAATAGAGAAAAATAGGGGACTGATTGGATGCAAACTAAAACCAAAAAGTACTCAAATTAAGACTAGAGTGCCTTTCACATGAGACCAGAATAATTTCATTAAGAGACTTGTATATATATATGATGTAAAAAAATCATTCAATCCACTTAAAGTAATGAATGGGATATGAATGTACAAAGGACACCAAAATAAATGATTTACTGGAACCTTCTATGTGGGTCTTACTTTGACTAGTAATGAAAAGCTTGGTTGGAGGAGAGATGACCCACGAACCAAAAAATGATCACTTTTTGTAGCCATACAATAATACACCACCATGTCTAGACCTCCACCAATTCCAAAAGTATCTATATGTAGAAAAAAACATCCATAATCACAAATAGATTGTGCGAGCTACCTCCATTGTCTTAAATAACCATTTGTAGAGCCACTTGGAGTAAGCGAGAGGAATGGACATCCCACATCCCTTCCTTATTCACATAATAAGACCATTTAGAGTGACGTGTATCTTGGTGGTTAAGTTTGGGTTGATGTTTGTTACCATATTTAACCATAGTTAAGGAATTTGAAATTAGCATACAACCCCACTTTTGATCAAGCAATTGGGTTGAAGGCTAGAAAATCATTATATGGGTGAGGAGAAGTGTTATTATGCACAAACACATCGATAAATTGGTTGTTGACACTGTTGAGAAAGTGTAAAATATATAATATTAGATAGCCTTTTGGGATTCCTAGTTGGAGATGTTTATTGATGACCTAGGCTAAACATCATGAGCCTTACTAAACATCCTGACAGATTGAAAATGATTCCTGACTAACAAAATTCTTAATATGGATGAGTGGAGACATAATCACTAAAAATTGGTAGTGTTATAATGTTTCTAACCAATAATAATTTTAGAATTCCTACTTACCAAACATCCCTAGATTCAGAGAATCTTTCTATGCTGCTTGGTTGGAGCAACTACACGTTCAGTTGATTCTTTGAATCAAGGAGTGCAAATGGTTACCAATTGTGAGGGAATTTCCATTTAATGTTTTGATTAGCAAAAAAAATTATCCTTTAACAAGAATGGATTGAATAATTTCACTCTTGGCTAAATAAAATCCTAATGGAAGTGAGGTTTCAACAAGGTTATCAGAAGTCATACATAGTTCCCAAGAAAACTAAACCGTTTTTTCTTCTCTCGGATCATGGATGAGAATATTAACTATGGTGTATACCTTATGGTTTTGATAAATGTAGTCATAATATAATAATAAATAACACCATGTGCAAGGAAATCCATGCACAAAAGGATAGAGCACTTCCCATTAGATATAAAATAAAATCATTGACAGGAAATTGTTAACTAGTCTTTGAATATGTAATCAATGTAATCAATGTTTTTGTATGTGATTAAAAGTTAACAATGTGTATAAGGTGATTGTTTACTCTATCCATATTTATAAACGTGCACCAAACCTAAAACCAATTGAGAAATAATAGTTTCACACCATTTTTTTAGTAGTACTACAAAATATAACCAAGATTAGACATTATACACACATAGAATAATATTTTATAGATTACAGTGAGCATCCCCAAAAGCTCCAGGAAGATTGTGAATGGTGAGAATAGTTTTCCACTAGTCACAAACATGCAAGAAAGAGTATAAAGAACAAGCTAACATCATTGAGTACAAATAAAAAACTAACATCATCTCTTATTAACATATGAATTTAGTGTACTATGCCAAAAGGAGAGCCCTCTACATAACTACAATGATTCTATATAATAAGCATGCTAATGACTCTTAGTCTTAAAGTTTCTTGACTCTTTGCCTTTTAGATTCTAATCTCCTCACCTTGTCATTTCTATTCCACCAAGATTTCAATCCTTACATATTTTTTTTCTTATACTATAACGGATAATGAGTATAGATGTAAATTAAATTTTCAATATTACTCAAGTTCTCCTTCTTTTTAGATGACAAGTAAAACAATATTATTTTTATTTTGTGGCAACAAGATATGAAAAAAATTATGAATTTAGGTAGAAATCCAACACATTTTCATTATAGTTTGATCTTGTGGATCATTACCTTTCTTTTTCATCAAATTTGTTACTTGCATTTAGATATTTATTATATTGTAAGCTATTTTCCTCTATCTACTTTTCCCAACGTAGTTTTTTTGGTTTCCACTCTTGTTAGTTCTAAATAAAAATATTGGTATAACCTTTCTTTGCATGCCCTTCCTTGTTCTTAACTTGTTTGGAATAGGCACCATCCCTTTGTCGATTTTTTCTTGGCACTTCAAAATCAGGTTTATGTCTAGAACAAAATCACAAACATGCTACAATGCCACAACACAAGCTCTTTGCACAACCAAAAATATACAACAGTGAATCAATGTATTACACAAGACAAAATTTCAACCCAAAAATGGTTATATTAAAAATTTAATACAACAAACATAGGGCTCTCGTACCAGGGATCATGGCCCTTATAATTAGCCCTAATACAAGAATAGTTAGGGATTTATCTCAACAAGTTATGACACTCAATCTACCCTTGAAAAAGACACAATTGACTTACAACTTGCTGAAGGAAATCTTGACTCAACCCTTTTAGTCCATGTACCTTAAAAATCTGACAGGTCCTTTTCTACCTCTTCTGTTGCTCACAAGTACTTCTGAAAATTCAGAATGCTTGTATCTTTAGCTAACTAATCTGCCTTTATCAAACTTCTAGTTGCTCCTAGAATGACTGGACACTGGCCTCTAACTTCCATTTAACAACTTTCTTGATCCTCCAAGAAAAATTGCTTTTAGGGTCTTAAACTTCTTCCCTCTTATCAACGATATACCGACTTTCACCCACTAAACTAGGGAATTACCAAACAACCCCCTTGAATGAATTATTTGCTACTCCAAGATCAGTCCTTAGGGTATACAAATTTTCCATCAAAACAGTGATAAAACAATTTATTTATCATTGTACTTAGTGATTCTCCAAAAGGCCTACACAAAACTATACTAACATCCACATAAGACAAACTTCACTCCTTCACTTCTAACACTCTCTTCTCCATGTAGCATCCTTTCACTCGTTCTCTAGTCACAACCCTTCACTTTCCTAATCACCACACACATCTATTCAAAAACACGAGGAAATATACTCGACCTATTATACCACAGATAAAACTTGCATTACTTGAGACCCTGTGGTCCTTACATAGTCAACAGTATGAGGCCTTGCTATCCATTCCTCCATGCAGTGAACTAGAGAAAACATAACATAACTTTGGGGAAAAATATAAGAGGCTACAATCACTTGAAAAGATCCCTAACTAGGGCTCAAACCACATAGGAAATACCTCCAAACCTACCAAAATAGACCTCCAACAAGGGTTGAAAAATATATTACTAAACATCCTATTACTTGGGCTTAAAATTGACCTTCAGCAAACTTATGAATGACCATCAGTGCTCCAACTCATCCTTTCATTAGGTTTGCATATTCCTGAGGAATATCACACTTCTTTGAGGGTAGATACACATGAGAGATATTCTTGGATTGATTCCAAACAAGTTCTATTTTATCCCTTATTATAGTGTTTCTTGGTGGTGTCCTTTCTCACCAAGGGTTATGACATATAACCAAGCCAACTGTTAGAAATTAATTAACAAAGCAATGGAACACATAAAATATCGCAAAATCAAAAACATAGAAAAGCATAAAATAAGAGAGATAAAGATGTACCTGGTTCACCCAATTTGGGCTACATCCACGAAGAAACATCCATGCCTTCCTTTATATTATAAAAAAAAATGAAGAGTACCTCCCAAGCTACACAAATCAACACTCTCTCTCAGTTACGGAGGTACTCCCACCACTTGAAAGTAACTCATCATCATTGGTGACACTACCCCAATCTCTGGTGTTCACCATTTCAACATAGCTTGCAGAATGAATCACAATATTCTTGGTAGTGTATCTACCATCAAACTATTCTCTCTTATTCTTGTCTTTATAGGCCTTCACTGCATCCCATGGTTCCTTCTTGCCAGAAAAAGTCCCCTTGCTCCCTATTGACTATACACTCTTCTTTAGTTGTAGATTCTCCCTCTGAACCTGCATACTCCCTCTTGAACTTGCCTCCCTTTGAGCCTCAAGAACCAACTTCTTACTATGAAATATAGGCTTATCCATCATCCTATATAGACCATGCTCACTAAGTCCAATTATAGCTCCAATAGAGTTAGAGCCTCTAGCCCCGAGCTTCGCTTTCCCATCTTAAAAAATCACCTCAAACACTTTCGCCTTGATCATTGAGAAAAATATCATGTTGTACATGATCTTTGGTACCCACAATATATCATGAACTCATAACAACCCATCCGAATTCATCTTGAATGGAACAACACCTAATCCTTTGATCACTTTCTACTCTTGTCTCCAACCTCCATGTGAAACTTCGAGCCCCATACGGTTAGAATACCAAAAACTTCACGTGAACCTATCATATGATTTGATGCTCTATTACCCACGTACCATGTAGTCTCATCAATGGCACTCTCTACAAATGAGAAACTAGAGAAAATTTCTCCTCCAACCTGATTGAGAGGTTGTCTAGCTCAGAAGATGTAGAATCACTATCTCCCTTCTTCTTTCGCGGAACCTTTCTCGGATAATGACCATATTTTCCACATGTATAACAATTCAGCTTTCTCAAATCCTTATTTCACTTACACTTAATCTTCCATAAAAGAGCCATGTTATCATAGACGACTTGTACTTCATATGAATATTATCGTCTCATAGTTCTTCCTGGAATCCCATAACCTATTCCAATCTGATAGATTTTCTCAAGCAATGATCCCTTTCATAAACAACACCCATTCCTTGGTAAACCCTTTCAAAGTAGTCCTCACCAACTCATAATATGGAACATTTTCACCAATGGAAACAATATCATCTTAAACTCGAGAAAGTCTTGTCAAATATGGAGCCACATCTTTGCCATCCAACATCTTGGTGTTTGTTAACTTATCCCTCAATACCAACAATTGGTTCTCATTTTTAATTTGGAATAGATCCTAAAGAGCTTTCCACATCTCATGGGATGTGTTCTTCCCATACAAATGAGGTATAAAGTGATATTTGACACAATCTAGGATGATTAGTTTCACCTTCATATCCAACTCCTTAGGGTATGTTGGTTTCTTGATCTTCTTGTCAGAAAACTCCTATATCTTGTTCACCAACAAGAATAACTTGATCCTTTCCTTTCAAAGACTATAGTTGGACAACCCATCCAACCTATACTGATATCCTAGACTAGCAACTGACGATTTTTCTATTGCTATTAGTCCTTTAATAACAAGGAAACCAACACCCTATTGAGTTGTATGTTGCACACACTCTCATTCAGTTGTACCTTCAAAGTAGCTCTGATACAATGTTGATTTTCCCCGACATTTCATAATCAAGTTTATGTATAGAACACAATTAAAAACACACTAAAATGACAAAACATAAGCACTTTTCATACCAGAAAGTGTACAACAGTGAATCAATGTAGTGCATAAGACACATTTTCAGCCCAAAACTTGTGATATTACAAATTTAATACAATAAACATAGGTATTTTGTACAGGGATCATGACCCTTACAATTAGCCCTAATAGAACAATGCCTCTCTCCCTCTCTCTCTCTCTCTCCACTCCATCCCCTTTGACTCTATCTCTATCGCTCTCTCTCCCTATCTATCCCCTCCATATTTGTCTCAATCTCTCTCTCTCTCTCTCTCTCTCTCTCTCTCTCCTTTATATTTCCCTCTCTCTCTCTCTCCTTTATCTCTCCCTCACTCCATCTCTTTCACTCTCTATATTTTCCCCATTTCTCTCTCTCCTCCTTCCCTCTCCCTATCTCTATCTCCCTCCCTCGTGTAGAAAATACACATAGATTCAACTGATCTTGTAATATGCTAAAACAAATACTTGAATCTATTATACAAATTGTGAAAACCAATTATGATCGCACAATCACATGAACGAGAAAGAGAAATAATTTCAATCACACAACACAAATATTTATCTGGGGAAAGCCTCAACTAAAAACCTCGCCATTTGTATATTGCATAAGTCAAAGAATATGAAACAATTCAATTCTTCTCTTATGCTTGAGATCTATCTGCACTATCTCTATATGTCTCACACTATCCTAGGATAACTTGGTTCAATACTCAATCAATTTCTTGCCTTTGTATGCCCTGCCTTGCTTGCGCAATCCTTAGGTAAATTCAACCCCTATTAATTAGGAAATTCCCAATTAATTATTGCGCAATACATCTAAGGCCTTATGCTAACGTCATGCACCACCTATACAATTTTATAATTATACAACTAATAATACACTTCCCTTTAACTCCAATCTCAACTGGGCCTTCCTTAGATTTGATATGAATAAACTATTTATGGCGAATTATTACTTATATGATTGATCACTGCATGTGAATTAACTCAGATTTAATTCATTGAACCTCTAAATAGTTCCTCCATAAAATAGAACTAGTTAAACTTATTTTAACTCAAATAATTAAGTTAGATAATTACAGCTTAAAATAAACTATAATTGAACCCCCTAAAACTTAGGGAGAACTCTACATGCCTCTAGTTGACCCTTAACTCAAATTTACTAAGCTAGCTAAGTCTTCCTGACTTAGTTAACTCATACATGCTGTCATGTGATGTGGAATTACAGTTTAATTCTAATTTAATTAATGGAAAATTAAATTAGAATCCTCTTCTTGTTGCCATTTTCAACACTCCCTCTCAACAAGAAATGGATTGTCTGCTACCCCGATCCTACCTCTGTGGAACTCGAATTTGCCTCTTAATAGTGCCTTCATCAAGATGTCTGCATCCTACTCCTCGGTAGGAATGTACTCTATGGAAATAATCCTCCTCTGTACACAATATCTGAGATGGTGATACCCGATATCAATATGCTTGGACCTCTCATGAAAAACTGGATTAACCGAGATTTTGATGCAACTTTGGTTATCACAATAAATCATCGTCAGATCAATATGTTGACCAAACCACCCAACAACAACAAAAATTAACATTTGGTATCGAGAACGATCCACACACATCTGAGTGAACTCTTTCAAGGATCGCCTTCGCTCGATTGTCCTTATCATGAAAGGTGGATTTGGTGTACTTCCCCAATGTACACCCTTTGCATGTATCTCGCTAATCAAGTGCAACCTTGGGAAGTCCTGTAGAAATCTATTGCATCATCCTCAAAGCGCCATGGTGTAGATAGCCCAATATTCTATGCCATAACTCACTGATGTCTCAGCTTTGCACCTTCTCTACTTTCATGCTCAAGGAAACACAATATTCTACATCCAATTTGTAGAGGTACTTTAATAGAACCCCAATCTTCTTCACCTGTCCCATGGCTTTGTGACGAAGTAACACCTTTCATTTCCTAAATATCACATCATAGCCATAGTCTTCTAACAAAGAAACTGAAACTAAATTCTTCTTTAAACCATGAACATACATGACATCTTTTAATGTGAGAAGAGTACCAGACTCCCTCTGAAAGGTAAAAATACCTGTCAGTTGCGCTATACCTCCTGTCATATCCCATATCAATGTGAAAGTAAAGATCCTTCTCCTCCTAGTTGCTGAAGAATTTTTTGTTGCCGGTCATATGGAATGAAGATCCACTATCCAGGTACCACACAGAACCCATCACTAATGACAACATGCATGCGATGAGAGTGAAAAATAACTTGATTTTTTAAGAAAAAGCTTCACCTACTACTCCTCCTGAGGGATTCTTGCCGACCTTTTTATTCAGACACTTTGTGGCATAATGTCCCAGCTCATGACAGTCAAAACATTTAATATTTGGTAAGTCCTTATTCTTGCATGCCTGACCAGAATATGATTTTGAATGGGATGACTTCCCTTTCCCTTTCTTTTCCTTTCTAGACAAGGCACAATTCTCCTCATCATAAGTATTTGATGAAGATCCATCTCTGGTATTCCGTCGAATCTTTTCTTGTACGAAGTCGGGCCACAATCACTCCCACTTTGGTAGCTTCTCCCTCCCATTCACTGAATCCTGGTAGTTGTGCCATCTCTTGGGAAGGCCTAGAAGTGCTAGGCTCATCAGATCATCCCCGACAAGTGTAACATCAACAGTTCCAAGCTCATCTTTACATTGAATGAACTTCGTCAATTATTTTGGTATTGTGTCACCCTTCTCCATATTTATTTTTCTAAGCTTTTCCTTTAGCGCCAGATTCCTGTGGTCACTATTGTTCTAAAACAAATCTGTTAAGGCCTTCCACATAGCATATGGAGTTTCCTTTCCATGGAGGTTTGAGACAATATGATCTTGAACTCCTTCTAATAGAATCCTTCTCACCTTTGCTACATTCTTCCTCCATGCATCAAGATTCTTAGAATTTGCTGCTGCGGGCCTGGGTATATCAATGTCTATGAACTTGTTGTAGCTCCTACAACACCCTCCAAAAATACATAAAATCATAACACACACTTCAAAATTTTTGGAGCCCCCTTTGAAACTAAAGAAGGAAAAAGTTAAGTGGTAGCCGGACCCACACCCCGGACGGGATCCCCACTCCAAACGGTTCAAAGTCTAATTGGGACTTTCTACCGGGGAGATCCCCTACTGTTGGCCGGACATATTTTCCCGTCAACAGAACTCCTTCAGCCTGTTGTATTCCAACACTGCTTCCATATTTTCCTTACAAGTTATGTAATTCTAACTACCCTCAAGGGCATATTGGAGTCTCAATCCACAGAAAGACATCCTGATCTTGTTGTTGGTCCTGAAGAGTAGATTTTGAAATTCGATTCACCTATTCAAAAAAGAATTATATTCTTCTCTTCTATAGTGATTCCTACTATGATACCATGTAGAAATACCACATAGATTCGACTGATCTTGTAATATGCTAAAAAAAATACTTGGATTTATTCTAAAAATTGCAGAAACCAATTATGATTGCACAATCACATGAACAAGAAAGAGAAAGAATTTCAATCGCACAACACAAAGATTTATCTGGGGAAAGCCTCAATTAAAACCTCGCTATCTGTATATTGCATAATTCTAAGAATATGAAATAATACATTGCTTCTCTCAAGCTTGAGAGCTTTCTCCATTATCTTTGTCTGTCTCACACTATCCTAGGCCAGCTTGGTTCAACACTTAAACCAATTTCTTGCCTTTGGATGCCATGCCTTTCTTGTGCAATCCCTAGGAAAATTTAGCCCCTATTAATTAGGAAATTTCCAATTAATGATTGCGCAATACATTTAAGGCCTTTTGTTCACTTCATGCACCACCTGTACAATTTTCTAATTATACAACTGCTAGTACTCTTCCCTTTAACTCCAATCTCAACTGGGTCTTCCTCATAGCTAACATGCATCAACTATTTATAGCGAATTATCAGTTATCTGATTAATCACTGCTTTTGAATTAAATCATATTTAATTCATTGGACCTCTCACTAGTTCCTCCATGAGTTATAACTATTTAAATTTATTTTAACTCAAATAATTACAACTCAAAATAAATTGTTACTGGATCCCTTAAAACTTAGGGAGAACTCTACATGCCTTTAGTTTGACCCTCAACTCGAATTGAATGAGCTAAATAAGTATTCCTAACTTAGTTAACTCATACAAGTTGTCATGTGATGTGGAATTACAATTTACTTCTAAATTAATTAAGGGGAAATTAAATTAGAAGTATCTTTTTGTTGCCATTTTCAACACTTAGCTCCTATCTCAATATCACTCGCATCCTTCTCTCTCCTCCCTCCTTCCTTCTCTCTTTATCTGCATCTCTTTATTTCCATTTATATATTTGTATGTGTCTCCCTCTGTATTCTTCCCTTTTTGTCTCTATCTCCCTCACTCCCTCATTATCTCCCTCCCTATCTCCCCCTTTCCATCTCTCTGTCTACCTCTCACTCTCTCTCTTTATATTTGTCCTCTTCCCTCTCTCTCCCCCTGTTCCCCCTTTGCCTTGCTTCTCTCCCTCTCTCTCTCTGTCATCCATATTTGTCTCTATCTACCTCCCTCTTTATCCCTCTCCATCAATCCCCCATTATCTTTTTTGGTTCACCAAATGTCATCTTTTCACCTGATTTTCCTTCACTTTTAACCATATTTCACTTCTCTGCAACGTTTCGTTTAGATATTTTTTATGATTATTTGTTGGTTTAGACTTATTATTTTCTAAAATATTTATTTTAGTAGTTTGAATGAGTTTATGATTAAATATTAGAAAATTAACATGTTTTCACTTATATTTGGATGGGTTTTATGACATTTATAGGCATATTTGAAGAATCCAATAAATTCATATTTAACCATTTAGCCTCAAATTTGAATTTCCTCTTCAACCATTGAATATTTGAGATAATCATTCAAGCATATTCAATGGAGAAGAATCTTGGAAGTTTTAATAATATCTCCTATCAAATATATTAGAGGTTTGTGAGAGGATTTGTAGAGATAATTATCTTCTAATTTGAGAAAATTGTTTATATCTACTTGAGAGAAAAGTGGATCTAAATTTATTAGTTGCTTATCCTCTTCTCAAAGAATCTTATGTATAAATAAGAGTGTTTTCTCCATTTCAAAGGAGGAGGGATTTACAGTTTGTAATTAGAATAATTAGAGAAATAGATTTGTAGCTCAAATCTTATTTCTCTTAATATATGATGTTATTCTTATTTTCAACTTTTGGTAGACAATATAGTGTGTTTGCTAAGCAGTGGAGGGGCCATTTGCTAAACATGTACACTCTTTCCTTTATTTGTTTATAGTTGTATATAATTGGTATTTATATATGATTTAATTCACTTTAATGACAATATAATCATGAGCTCATGTGTTAGATTAGTTTTTTTAATGCATTAATGATATACTTAATGACAAGATTACTAAAATATGTGTAAAAGAATATGAATGAACATCCTTAATAGGAATAGTTTTTTGTGCATTTATGAACTATACAAACTAGTGTTGCATTAAGGCATCATAGGTCCTACTTTTCATTTGAAATTTAGAAGTATGAATTTTGATTTATTTTCATGCATTAATATGTTGTAGGTCAATAATTCAAAACTTCTCATTGAATATGAGTCAAATATTTAAAAACTATAGAGAATTATATTCAAATATTTTTGAGAAATTTTGTTGTTAAAAATTAGTTGAATTTCTACATGTCAAAGAGGATCTATAAATGTTTCAAAACCATGATCATGTTCAGAAGGATCAGATTTAATTGCTTTCATGGAATAGAATTTACTTTCATGTCAATTTAAATTTGATATAATTAGAAGCTAATTCCATGGATATATTTTTCTTTATGCTTCATAAGTTTACAAACTTAGATCGATAAGATTAAAATATTTAAGAATTCTAGCACTATTGAATTGACTAAAATTGTTGGTGCCATTGCTAGGGAAGTGTACATAGGATTTAGTTTATAATTTATGTTTCTTTTAAATTACATAACTTGGTGGAGGAGAAATTATAAGATGAGAGGTTAGAACCTACACATCAACATAGTGAGGATTCTCCAAAGTTTTGAGTGTTCCTTTCTCAAGTGTGGTTTGTTTTTCAAACTTTCAATTAGTTTAAAATCCAGTTATTATTTTAGGAATTGTAAGAGCTGCAATACTAATCCATTTGTGGGAAGGAGCTCTATACTAGTGAAGCAAATAAAATTATTTTCAAACATTTGTTGGTAAGAAAAGGACACACCCCATGAAAATATTATCAAACATTTTTCCTACTTCAAGAATAGTCAGCATGGGTAAAGTTGCACTTCAAGAAGAAACGAAAGAATAGACAATCCATGCACCGTGCCATTTGGAGGAGGTCCAAGAGCCATGTACTGCAAACTAATTAGGAGCAAGCATTTGAGTGAGAAACAAAAACAAATTTGGCATGTTTGTCTCCATATTCTTGGTTCCCTTTAGGGAGTGAAGGGAAGCTTTAAGAAGATATTTGAGGCATTCCAACTAAATATAACCAAGAGATAAAATACTAAATTGAATATTTGTTCCAAACTATTATTAGGCCATAACATTCCTCCATTATTCAACAAATATTGGCACCAAAACCATGTGTACAATTGGCCTCTCATATCCCGGTAGACATTGAGGTATATTTTTTAAAACTGGATATGAGCACATTAGATATTTTGATCCATAAATGGTTACACTGGAAATAACCCTACACTTTAGAAACTATTTTCCTTTTGATGTAGGGTAGGGTATAATAAACAAATAAAACTAGGTTACCTTAGTAGTGCCTGATTACATGGTTGTTTTTGAGTTTTTGTTTTTGAAAATTTTTCTTTGTTTTTTTCTGTAAGATTTCATTTATTTATTAGAATTTTTTATTTGTTGGCACAGTAAGAACCACTTTGTTGACTAACCATTGGAAAAAAATTATGTAGGAGAAGGGATGTATATGAAGGAGGAAAGAAAGTAGAGCTTCAGAAGCTAAGAATTTGAGTTTTGTATAAGAGGGATAATCTAAAAGAAATCTTAATTACATTGATCTTGGTCTCGAACTTACAATTATACTTGTCTCCATACTTATAAAAAGGTTTTGACACTTAGAAAACTACCTCCACCCTTGAACTGGGAGAAAATTGGTTCAAAAGGCTTAATATATTCAAAAACATAGTTGAGAACACATTTTATGAATGATTTGTTGCAAAATTTTGATAATAAACAATGTCATGGTGCATTGGTAAAAGCACACTATTTGTACATGGTAAGTTGTAGTTTTAAGTCTGGCCTTATCATTGCTCAAGCTTTTTCCTTGGTTATAACTTAAAACAAAATCCTGTATTATGGAAATTTTGTCAAGATCTAAGCTCTGGTTCAATGGTAAAACATCAATTTGTATATTGGTTAGTCGATAGGTTGATCACATAGACCATTGTTGTTTTTTCACGATTGGAACCTTTCAAAACGAGTTACAATATTCTTATGAGTGCTTAACAACATAACATTGGAGCAATGATCGATCCATTTGGATTATTGTGTAGAGATCACATGTTTAATATTAGTTGAAGCTCCAATTTAAACATCATATAATTATTAAATTTTAAATAACATATATTTTGATTCGCATAGAAAGTTTGACACTTGATCTATTAATAAAATGTTGAATTAGTTTCTAATAGGTCAAATATTAAAAAATCACACCCATATATCGTGTTGTGGATAAAATATTTTTGGTCAAAATGGGGCTGCCACATGGTAGCCTAGGATTAGACATATTGGCACATTAAAAAATTGGTCCAACGTCCTATTCTACTATCATGTCACTATCTAGTCATATACCATATCACATACCTGTACATTTGCCAAATCATCTACCACTTCACCTACCTAGTCAACATATGCACATTTTGTAATGTCCACGTGTCTTCCTTTGGTGCTACTATGTGGCACACATGCACATCCCTTTTTCGTGTTTCCAACAAAATTTAGAACATAATAATCTTTGATACAAAATTTGTTTGATGTCATTCAAGTGCATTTGGAGAGCTCTCAAAAAAATCTATATCGTGGAGACATTTTCATCAACATTTGATATTATAAAAAAATGGGCACTTTTTGATTGTTGTGGCAATTGGAATTCAAAAAATTCATAAAAACATAAAGATAAAATAATCATCTCATTAAAACATGTTACTAATGAATCCACTTTAATATGGTTTTTGAATCACTCGAATTAAACATCAAGTGAAGAAGTTATCAACAAAACACCAATAGGTAGTCCAACATGCACCACTTCCCGACAGGTAAAAAGTGCATTTCATTTTATTTATTTTCCTTGGATTTGTTTTATTATCACTATTTGTGAATTTTTGCATAGAGAGACCAATCACCTATTTTATTTGATGATCTCACATTTTATTGTAGGTTACTGCTAAATTTTTGCAGGTTCTAGGATGATCAACAAGACCAATCTATGCACAAGTTACTTTTAAAAACCAAATTATTTTTAGAAGAGCATGAATCAATTAAACCATGATGAATTCAAGTTCACTTTCTGTCAGATCACATCCATCATGCCATTGCTACCAGAATAAGCCTCTCATAAGTCAATTATGTCATAGTATACTCGTTCATTTCCCTCCCTCTAAGCTTAAAGACCGTCTATGTTGAAGTTCAAATTTACTTTTGTGTATGTAGTCAACATTAAAAATTTTATCTTCTACAAATACTATGTCATGAATTTAAACTCGTTTTTCCTTTGCAAGTTTCATACTTTCATGCCTCACCTTCATTCACCCCTAACCCATGAATAAAGTTATTCAACTTACTTACCATTTTGACTTACCTCATTGTCCTCTTCCTTTTTGCCACATAAATCCTACTTGATAGTGGAAATATTTCATCTGCGAACCTTCAAATAATAACTCTACATATTTATACTCATGTTAGATGATGGGGAATTCATTAAGGCCCCCCTTCCGACAAGTCTTGACCCATCAACCATAGCACATCATTTTGGATCAAGACTAGAGACCTTTTTACTACCTTTATGCTTTCATGCCTTAAAGACAAGTTCTCTTGCCAATAAACAATGGGCATAGATTAATGTCCCCTATTTTTCATCCCTTCTAAATGACTCGACATAAAAATCATTTATTCATACCTACTAATATGTACTTGGAAATCTTGATTGTCATTGACATTAATGGTGAGAAGTTTAATTTTAGGTAATGACATTCATTTATGACCAGTAATCTAAAAGCCTTTCTATGTTTGACCTCAGCCAAATTTATTCACATAGATAAGAATTGTTCCATGATGCATATATGAATTAATACTATATGCTTTCATGACACTAATAATAACTTGCAATAGTGTTCTTGTAAATCAATATTCAACTCTAGAGTTCAACACTTGTCGCCTAATTTCATCAATAAGAGGGTACAAAGCTTCCAATTTTAGATCTCATATTCTATTCATACAACCAAGAGAAATGAAGAAGCATATTAGATGAATTCAATTCAAAATCCATTATCTAGTGGTAATGACCAACATATTATAGCAATACACGATCTCCTTATATTTGAAGGCAATCTTCTACACATCAGAGGATTCAATTGGTACCTAGAGATAACTAAACTTTAAGACAACATTGTTGAAATATTTGGCCCCCTTGAGCTAGTCCAGAAGGTCATCAGTCCATGGGATTAGATACTTATTTAGTAAAGTGATCTTATTCAGTGCCTAATAGTCAAGACAAAGTGTCTTGCTTCTTTCCTTCCTCTATACCAACACGATCAAGCTTCCACATGGTGAGGAACTTGGCCTGATGCGCCCTTTATGCAATAGCTCAAAAATATACCTCTTGATTTCATCGTTCTCCAGAATAGAGCGTCGATAGATAATTCCAATGGGTAGCAACGCATCTGGGTTAAAATCTATGGAGTGTTTGACCTGATAGTGTAGGGGTACCCTTGTGGGTGAGGTGAAGATGTCCCTATACTCGTCCACAACCTTGTCCATATGATGTTGTCGTGCAGAGGAGCCATGTATGGAGGTTGTGGATGTGACCACAAACTTCCTCTTGATTTGAGGGCAAAGCATAAGGAAGAAAAATTTCCTAGTGTGGGAAATGATCTTATTGCATTATTTATCAGAGATAAAAGAAAAGGTGGTAGGAAATGCTACCTATGGTATCATGTACAATTTCTGACCTAAATTAATAATAACAGAATGAGGTCTAGATTCATATACAAAATGACGCTTCCATAGGTATGAAATACCTAACAAAAAATCACATACTTCCATAGGGGAAACATCGTACATTAACTCATCTGCAAAGGGCTTGAAGCTATACGGCAGGAGACACTGCTGGCTCACACTGAGTTCTCTCCCTTAGTAGAGCCTCTTGATGGTGTACCACTGTGGGTGAAGTGTTGTTGGAAACTTCAATCTCTTAACAACCTTAGCTAAGATCAAATTATTCTGGATCCCACTGTCAATGATGAACTAAATTGGCGACCCCTTTACCCATATCTATGAGTGGAAGATGTGATCCACCACCTTTGGATCCTTAGGTTCCACCTTTCGAAGCTTGGTGGTGGCTACCATCATAGTGGGCTTTGCATCAATGATCTACTTTTCCTTGTCAGTTTCTGACTCAGAATCAGAGCATGCATCCGTCTTTGAGTCTTTTAGCTTGACTGCCAATTCTTGTTTTGTGTGACATTCATTTGTGTTGTGAGTGGGAGTTTTATGGAACTCACACCACTTGTCATTTTCCTTCTTCACCTTCCCATTATTCTTGGCTTGTGGCTTCAAGGAGTTATCCTATGGAGTTGTGGCTTGACTTGACCCTTTTCTCTGTGGCTTAGGGGTACTTTTTCTCTATTTTGGGTTCACAGATCCAAATTATTGCTTCTTCTGCTTGAATTTCTTCTCAATCTTGGCCGAATATTGATATGATGCACCAAGCAAGGATATCTCTAGGAACTTGTTGTGCTAATCAACAAACCCCATTATTTTAGCAATAGTTACCTTAGAAAAATAATGGGGACCCTTTTTAAATTTTTAGAGTTAAAACAAATAAGTCCCTTAGAGTGATTCATTAGATAGAAATAGGAATTGAAAAGGGATAAAACCTTAAATTTTTGGCCTTAAAAGCACTTAAATGGAGAAATATCGCATTATCGCAATCACAATACTGCAATGAAGCACATATGACTCCTAAAAGGCCACTTAAAACATATTGTGATCCGATATGAAAAAGAAAAGTGCTTTATAAATGAAAAAGGCATTTTTTCAAGAAAATTCTATACGAAAAGCTTGCGAGACCACTTCTACCATGTAAGCTATCACAAATCACATTTCACATTTTGCATCTTTAAACCCAAAATTATTATTGTCACCTCCTGTATTTCCCTGATGTGATATACTACATTGCATTGCATTCCCGCAAACATAATCACTCTTCTCCCCCCGATCATGTTCACCGATGTGATATAGTCTATCGCAAATCACACATCACACTTTCGCCAACTTAAACACTTCGCACTCCATCTATTTTCTTCGATATTGCGATTGTGATATAGAAATCGGAAAAAAAATAAGCTAATTGGTATTAAATGAAGATTTACAAATGAGCAATGCTGCAACGCGACATATCTGGTTTTAATGCGGAAATGATTATATGGGCACAACAACCCATATCAATGATTAATGTCATAACTTAATGGTTTTGTCGTCCATACCTCCATAATGACTTTACTATAAGAATAATTGAATTCATATTTTATCAGCGTGCCAAGTCTCATTCGTTTAAACGTTTCTTTTGCTATGGTACCTATGCATTTGTAAAATCAAAAGTTCCCTCTTTCCATTTCTCCTTTCTCATTTATTTGCAAGCGAGCCAAAATAAGCATAATTCTCCAGAGATGTCTAAAGCTCTTAAGAAAGCTGAGAAGCATATGGCCCCTGTAAACCCTACACCCACTACAACTGAGAGAACAAAGATGGTTCCTCTGTTTAAAGATACTAATGTGTACTAGAAAGCAGATCCTCTTCAAGGGAATCCATGTACAAGCTGCTCGAGGATGAAAAACCTCACAAACTTCAAAGGAAGGTAATTTTTGATGCTCCTGATACCTCAGAAGCTACAATTGAAGAAGTATCTAATTATTTCTTGCATCGAATTGTTGCGTGACCTAAAATCTTACCATACACTAATATGGTAAGATGGATCATTGATAATCTCAACATCGGGGATAGGAAATTTCTAACTAGAAAAGGAATGATGATTGGTTCCTTCAAAGCCGAAGACATGAAATTGATGTACCATATCCCAGACCCTGAAAATATATATGATAAATAGTTTCTTGCACAGTTCATCAAAGATAACGATCTCAAATAAAATCCAATCAAGCAATGGAGAAGCAACCCCAATAAGCACAAGAATGAAAAAAAAGAGTATGTAATCTATTGACTCCCTTGCAAGCCCCTACTGTTATGTGTCTGCAATGATGTCTAGGTTTTTTGGTCAGCCTGACAGTACTTTATTTTCAATAGAATGAGTTTCTCTCATGGAAGCAACTGCAGACTCCTATGTTATGGGTTGGGAAAACATTGTATCTAATAATATTGTCACTCAAATTTTGGAATATAGGATAAATTGCTACATTTCCTCCAAAAATTTCCCCCCATTTTATATGAGCCCCTATATCATGGACGTTGTGTGCTTTACTTCGGATTTTCCAACCATGGGATGGAAATGGACTACCCAAGACCCTGTACGTATTCATATATTTCATAGTATGTTGTGGGAATCTAAGTATGAGAGCCATTTTTATAAAATTTTCCATAGAGTCATTCTCCCTTTGTTTCAAGCTATTTTTAATGAGAAAGCCCCCAGACCATCAAAAGAGGCCAAAGCTGATTTTTCCTCTATAGGAAAATGGTTTGGAGAAGAGCTATTCACTTATGTCTGAGTATTTGGGAGCTTAGCTCGATTGCACGTTTTACCCCTGTATGTGCCTGACAAGCTTCTCACAAGAGAAGTTGCATATAAGACTGTTGGAAACAGACTAACCAAGTTTTTGAAGGAGGCTAAGAAAGCATCATGGCCTTCTTTTCCAATTAATTGTGGTGTTTATGGTCTAGATAATTACAAGCATGCTTCTATAGAGATTGGTAAAATTGAATTTTTGAAGTTATTCACAATTCCAAATAGACAATATGACCCAATAAAAGTTTCCAATAATTTCACTACCCAGGTGAATATTAGGCCTTTGTACACAAAGACAATGATTTCGATGATCTATTTGAGTCTGCCGATAATTATTCTGCAGTTCAGAAATTGGCAGCCTTACGCCTCCATCCACCGTAATTACTAAAGTTTAAACAATATAGGAACAAGAGATCGGAAGCAATTCCATTGAAAATGCTAGATGTATCAATACCCTTATCTTAGAAGGAAAAGAAAAATGAATAGACATCTAAGGATACTGAAGTCCTTAGTAAAACAGACCAAGATAAATCAACCAAAGTTAAAACTATGGATTTGGATTTCCCAAGTAATATGAGTGAGGTTTGGAAGGATTTTAATTTAAAACTCCAGGAAGACCAAGGATCCATAGTTATTGATCAGCAACAGATTGTGCATACACCTCAAAATAAAATTCAAGACTCGTTCACTGCTGAGCCCTGTGACAAATTAGTAAGCACAGAGAGAGTGGAATTAATCTTGGCCATGAATTCCATGCCTTCCCCACCACTGAAATTGTTCTTAACAATGAGGAAATTCCTCCTTTCGACATTTTCTACAGTCTTAAACACAAGGCGGTTATGAGAAGACATAAGAAAAGAAGGAGATCAGATAAATCTCAACCCCTTGTCCAGGGAGATATCTCAATGGATATTGTTTGGAAAGACACACAGGTAGATCCTTCACAGAATTTAACTCACCTAACTCAGTTTGCAGGAGCTTATGCCTCTAAAACTTGTGATAAAGCCTCAGAATTTCAACAATTGATGAAACAAAAGGATGAGAAAATCATCCAACTTGAACTTGGACTATAGGAAGAAAAACAAAGTTTCAATAAAAAATCATAGGTACACATCACACAACTCCAAGAGAGCATGGACCAATTGAAGATTCAACACCAAAATGAGATTAGTTTGAAGGAAACTCTAATTCATCAATTGTAGCGCTCTATTGAGAAATTAAAATATAACCCAAAGATTGATGAATTCATATAAGAGGCCTTAGAACTAATATTAGCACAAAAATAGGTTGTTTTTTGTCAGAAATTATCAAGTATTCTTTAATTGTATGAATAAAAAGATTCACTAATAAATTAAAAATACTAGCACACGAATGACACAGATATTATGGACAATTGTCCCCCAAAAAACCAAATACAGGAAAATCGGTTCAGCAGATTAGTTTTGATGAGATAGATGATAAGGTTTCCCAGTTTGTCACCTGGCAGGATTCTGCTGATGGCCGAAAGGCAAACCTACCCAGGATTGAGGACTCAAAGAAAGAAATATTGTTTACAGATTGGGATATACATTTGAAACATGTAGAAAGATCCATTTGCAGAGCAAAGGATGTTGCTACTAACATTGTGGAAACTGTTAGTCAAAATCTCATCATTGTAAACCTTATCGACATATGTCCTCTTGGTGCATTTCCTATAGTGAAATACTTGATACGACAATGGAAAGAAGTGTCAAAGGTAAAATAATAACACATCAAGAAGCTGGAAAAGCTAGATTGGGAGAAATATTGGAGATATTTAGCAAAGCCTCACAGCCAGTGGCTTATGTTGCATTGTCTCATAGATACATCCTCCTACATGCTTCCTCCACTTGATGATGTTGTTTTCACTGGACAGCTGCGCATTAGGCCAGGCTAACCTCTAGAGGTTAAGCCTATGCTTAACATCCTTCAGCTGAAGGAACAAATGGTTAAGGAGAAAATGGGACAGTCATCAAGCAAGTCACCCCTTTAAAATCTGTTTCTGTTTAAATTCCACTTAGTTTAAGGAGGGTTGTTTTAAACCTCCTCAACTTTCTATTGTAATAGCTATTTTAAGACTTTTTATTTTTATATTTAAACCTCTTCATGCCTTTGAAGAAGGGGTCCTGAAATTTTGAAAGGAAGACTTTATGGATGTTTCACTTTTGTACTCTTGAAGTTTTATGAATAGAAAACACTGGACCAAGTAATTTTTATCAAATGAGCAGAGTGAACATATACATGGTACTTTTATTCAATGTGTTATATTTTTGCTTCAAATGAGAAATGATTATTTATCTTATGGTGTTTTTTTTCATGTATCCGTTTGAATACATTTTGGCATTAACTCACTTTTGAACATGTTGTACTGTTATCACTTGATACATATGTAATACAGTCATTTAAAAGTTGCTAGATAAGCTTTATTCAATTGATTTAATTAAATCAATCATCTCAAATTTTTTCATATCTCTAAGTGAATGTATGAGATTTATTTGCATCCACTGAAAGGTCGTTTTTGTAGATTGCACATAGAATAGAATTCATCTCGGGATACATAGTAGATAGATATATTATTTATTTCAAACTTGTCAATATTTCCATCTATCAAGTTATAAACAGTGATAAATCCATCCATTCACCCAAATTATATTAAACTGGGAAACTATTCCTATAAATCAAGTCGGAGCCACCATTCCAAATGGAAAAGGGACAATTTTTAAGTCCCCGACCGGGTGGTTTCCCTGATGTTTTTGCACCGATTTTTGGGGCCTCAACAGAACTCCATTTCCTCCTGAATGTATTTGCACAAGAAACCATGGTACTTGAGCACCAGATGTTTCTTAGTATTTGATACCCAAATTTTTGTGTAGGATATCGAAAAGATTCATCATCTCATGCACATCCTGATCCCTTTGTTGTCACAATGTAGTCCATTATATGTAATTATCTTCATAGGTCTTGATAGGGTAGTATTTTTCCTTAATGACATCTCAGAAATAATTTGAAGTGGGTGTGATTGAGATCAACGAGGGTTCCATCTCGTCTCTCTACTTACAGTAGGTTTCCCACCAATCCTTGATGTGGAGGGTGGCATTCAGGAGTGAAAAAGTAATCTTCTCCCTATTGGAAAAATCACGAGCCAAAAATATCCTTCTAATAGATTTAAACATTTATCCATGACATTTGCATCTATCTGGCCTTCAAATATGGGAATTTCAAAGTTGAATTGTACCTTAAATGGAGTGTCACCTCAAGGTTGGTTTATAGATGAAGATGTGTTTCCTGTGGGTAGTCGTCAAAGGATTTGGGCAAAGTTTCCCATCATTGCGTTCCTTTTTCACTTGAGGGCCTCTTTGAGCAATATTTTGAAAGGATATCTTGCTCCCTCGTATTTATTTTCTTTCGCCATGGGATTCCATCTGGGTTGGTGAGGTGGGTCTTGCAAAGGGCCAACCAATTCAAGCCCTAACTCCTTATAACCCAACCTCGTTGGAGACATGCACAAAAAATAGAGAAAGAGAAGACCTCTTTGATACCACTAATCCAGAATTATGCAAGGACACAAAATAACACATATATAAACATAAACATAGAGATGCAAATAAAATAAATCTTCATTTCATTAATATCTAAGAATTGAAAGATGCTTACATACATAATGGAAATAATCTGGCTCAGGTGATGGTAGCTTATCTCTGAGAAGATATGTGGCTGCTATGTTCCTATTAATTGTGTTACAATGAGGCTCAAAGGCCTATTTATTATTGAGAAACAATGGAAAACCTTAAGCATCCAAAAAACTAACCCTAGGAGATGAAGCACCAAAATTGTGGGCCCAGTTGGGGTAAATTGGTATAACAACTTCTCATTGTCATATCTTTGGTATATGATATTTATTTGATGTGCACGATACCTTGTTAGAAAGATATATACGAGGACTACCACTTTCGAATGCAAATTAAAGTCTTTTCTAGTTTTCCAAAAAAGGTTTTTTAGGGCCTGAGAATGGTTGTGGAAGTTCATGACCTAAAAAAATGCCAAAAATAGTAAATTGTGCTACAATTAAGGAAATTGAAAGAAACAATGGTGGGGTTCCAAGTGGAATAGGTGGGTGGCCAACAATATCCACCTAGATCAAAAAATAAATTGTATATTAAACATTTGTAATACATCTATTTCCACAACAACCAAAACATTAGCATGTTTCACAAATATTTGAATATGTTGACTAACTTTGTCGTGTCATGCCCTACTAAAAGCTAGTCTTTGGGGAATTTATTTTCTTAGCTAAATTTCTTGAATTCCATGGTTTTTGTGCTCTCACATATACTATCACATATAATGTTACATTTCGATTGCCAATTAATAAGAAAAATAAAAAAGAAAAAAAATGCATGGAAAGGTGCTTCAGTAAAGAAAGAAAGAAAATCATGATCTTATAAAGCTTTTTGTAGCTGAAATTGAAAAAAATTCTCCTAAAGATGCATTAAATGACAAGATTTTGAAACTTGTAGATATCATATATAATTAAAACTTAGAGCCAGGCAAAATGGAAAGAGTTTTAAACTTGTAGATATCAATATATAATTAAAACTTGGAGCTAAAGAACTTCAAAGAACATGGTTGGATTATTAAGTAAAGAATGGATGGGACTCGCCACTATAACATGAATGTTTAGAGAAAAATGTTATTAATTAGGAGAAACAGATATTGGTTAAACACTAGGAAAAAATAAAAACAAAATATTTAAACAGAAAAAGCACAATTAAGCATGTAGATGTTAAAAAAAATCCAAATATAAAATATAAAAAACTCTAAAATGAAAAAAATAACCCTAAATTAGAAACACCATCAAAAGTCCACATAATAATTCTAAGCATCAAACTTGAAGCTCCTTAGGAAGACAAAATAGAATGTACTCAAAGCCCCTTTTAGTGCAACTTGAGGAAGATTGAAAAAGACATTGTTTCTCTAAAATGAGACTAGGAGAAAAGCTTTATTAGAAGCTCATGTACAATTTTAAAAACAACAAAAAAAGAATATCACTATGGATATAAATTAATGAAAAAAATGGCATACATGAGTATTGTTGGGCTTCAAAATGTCATACAAATATCACTCATTACCATACATTTTTCACCTATGCTTCCATTATATCACTCATTATTCACTACCATGTCAGTTCATTTTCCCTATTGTTCATCATTAATGGGTTTCATTTATATCTTCCAAATATTATTTATTTTCAAGCATTTTTAAGAGAAATTCTTGGTTAAATATTAGAAATAATATATTTTACTTCATATATGGAAAGTGGGTTGTTTTTGTTCCAAGGAAGCTTCCAAGACACCTTTATGTGGCCTTGAATGATCAATTTCGAATTTGATAAGATAAGTCTCATGGAGAAGATCATGATCTCATGGAGAAGAACAAGGACAAAAGGGGGTTATGTGTCTAGATGGTTGAGAGATGTATGGAACTAAAGAGAGATTAGTGGATCATCATTATGAGTTGTTATCTCATCCCATTGTGTAAATAGGAGTACAATCTCCTCCATTTGTAATCTTAGAGTTGGTTTGTACATCATGATGAAGATTTTGAAATAAAGAATCATACTTTGATTTTGTTGCTTCTACATTTGAGTCTCCTTTGAAGTGGTGTGCTTGTGGAGTTATGGAGGGCCCCCATGGTCTCACTTGCATGTTTATTTTAGGTATAATTTAATTTATATTTTTATTTCATTTCAGCTTTTAAGTTTTTGTTAGATGTTCTAATATTGGAGGAGATCCTAAAATTCATTTGTTCTTGTAAGAGAACCTTAGGATCTTGACGAATGTTAGATCTAGTTTTGTTTAGTTGTTGGAAGAGATCTTAACGAATGTGTTCTTGTAAGAGAACCATAAGATCTCAAACAATTATTAGATTTAGGTTTGTTTAGTTGTTGGAAGAGATCTTGGCGAATGTGTTCTTGTAAGGGAACTTTAAGATCTCGGACAAATTAGGAATCTTTCTAGACCTATAGGTGGCACTTCTAAGCTTACCTTTCCGGGTTGACATTAATTGAACTCTGATTGACATCATTAATTAGACACCCAACAAATCTCCTTATGAATGTGAGTTGATGAAAAAGAAACATAAAATGAGTATCTTTATAGATGTTAATGCATTTTGTGAGAGTGCATGCATTGCTAGCCCTTACATTTCCTAGTGAAAATAGGAATCAATGCTTGATACAAAGTTCATTTTGAAGAAAAAATTGAGCTTGAACAAAATGATGAAGCATTAAAAGTCACTTGAGGAAGCATTGCACATCCTCCCCCATAATTTCAAAGAAGGTTAGGCATAAATGATAGCAATAGATGTCATAGATGTTGGTAAAAATATGTAGGTACAAGTTGAACATTACTATGATGTCAAGCAACCTAGTAAGAAACACTCTAAAGTGGTTAGCTCCAAGAGATTTGAAAACAAATCAGTACATAATCATGGAAGTAAAGAGTGCCTCATGACACTCTATAAGGCACTAGTTTCCCAAAATTATAGACAAAGGTGCAAAGGAAAGTAAAAAAAATGAAATTTATCATTGACAACAACCCTCAATATTAGTTTTGAAAAACAAGATGATGATAAGCACCCATCTACAAATAAAAAATCAACCCATATTTAATTTATAATAAATTATATAAATAAATAAATATAAAAATAAAAAAATTCCATGGATAGGACGTAAAAGATGACAAACAAATAAAAAGTGTGATTCATATTAAGAAAACATGCAAATAAATATATTGAAACTAAAATATACTATAATAGAATGAAATGATCATACTTTAATTAACAAATAATACTTAAAAAAAAAAACTATTATAAAGTAAAGCAACAAATAATGCTAATATTGTATAATAGCCAAAATATTAATTAGAAAATTATTATAATATTATAATATTTTTCAATTAATTATTTCATATATATATACTAAGCTTTTTTAAATGAAATGTTTATAAACTAGCAAATATGGTGTGTCTAGCAGCCATTCTTGTTTAGGATAAAAAACCCAAAAAAAACTCAAATGTTCTATTGTTAATATTGGTATAGAAACATGAATTTAAAAATATTGTATCGATATGGTATAGAAATATGAATTCAGAAAAAAATAGTAAGAGTGTATATATATATATATATATATATATATATATATATATATATATATATATATATATATATATATATATATATATATGTAATTAGTAATTAACCTATTAATAAATATGGTATGCAATCATTCATTTGAATAATAATGAAATACTCTTTGGAATATTTTTATATAAGATTAAATATAAGAACGTCAATAAAGAGTGATGGTACAAATATTATTTTTAAAATATAATAAATGAGCAAAACTAATTTCCAAATAAGATTTTTTATTTTATTTTATTTTATTTTAATTTAGTCATATAATTTTTGGTAAGATTGTGAATTTTAATTGTTTGAAATTTATCTTTGAATTTATATATAAATTTAGTAATACCCTGGAAAATATTTAGACATTTAAATTATGTTAGTTACAGAGATGAAACTTACAATTCCAAATAAATTTAACCAAATTTCACATAAAATTCATCAAACTCATAAAATAAACTAATAATCACCAAGAATTTTATGTTTTTCTCCTTATAAATTTAATGATACAAATTTTGGTAGGATTGTGAATTTTAATTGTTTGAAAATGGTTAAATAGATTTATGAATATCATGAGAAACCTCTAAACACTCAAATTATCTAAATTACAAAAATAAAATTTAGATTTCCAAATTTTTTTACCAAACTCACATAAACAACCAATAATTATATAATACCAAACTTACAAACTTCAAAAAAAGAAGAAGACAAAAACAAAACACTCAAGTTACAAAAATCTTAATAGAAACTTTTAAAATTTTCCATATACTAAGAACAAAGTTAACTATTGAATTTGTTCTTACCCTGCACATTAGATATTCAGAATGTTTTTCAATTTACATGGGTAGTTTAAGGAGGCTAAAATATTTCTCAGAAAATAATGGAAATTTCAGCAGGATTTTGAAAAAATCTTGCATAAATTTTTGGAAATTCATTTTAAAGTTGTCAAGGTTCATTATTTATGTTGGATTGAAGGAGCCCAGAAAACATTCAGAAATAGACAGTCTGGAGAAACTAAAATAAACACACACAGACTGGAGAAAGGAATCATAGACTTCAATTACAAGAAGCCTTGCCTTAGCTTGCTTGGCTTAGGAAGATGCAAGATTACATATTTATAGCAAAGAAGGAAGATCCAAAATATGCATGTGAATTTTATGGTTGTATTGTGGAGCCAAAAAATTCAAAGGGCGGTGATGATGTTGGTCGACTAGGACTATATGGGCGACGAGATTAGGTTTGGCGCAGACATCTGAATACGGATTTCACATTTAACATTCTCCCACTTGAAGTCGAATGAAGAATCTTGAATCAAGTCATGCAGAACCCTACCACGCCTCTACATAACTCATGCTTATTTCTTGGTATAATCTTAGTGAGCATATCAGTAGGGTTCTTATTTGTATGGATATTTTCCAAATATAACTGCCCTTCCTCCAAGACATGTCAGATCCAATGGTACCTTAAGCCAGTGTGCTTGGTTTTTGAGTGAAATTTTGGATTTTTCGCTAATTGAATGGCACTATGACTATCACAATGCAACACATACTTGTCCTGCTTTATTCCTACTTCACCTAGGAATCACTCGATTGACAAAATCTCTTTACAAGCCTCTGTTGCAGCTATGTACTATGCTTCTGTTGAAGAGAGAGCTACTATTATTTGTAACCTTGACACCCAAGATACAGTTGCACTTACAAATGTGTACAAATAACTGGTAGTGGACTTTTTGATGTCAATATCTCTAGCCATATATGCATCTATAAAACCTTCAAGCATAGTCTCATTATGACCAAAACATAAACAATAATGACTAATGCGCTTAAGATACCTGAAAATCCATTTTACTGCTTGCCAATGTTGTTTTCCTAGATTGGCAAGGAATCTGCTCACAACTCCCACCGAATATGCAATGTCTAGTCGTGTGAATACCATGGCATACATCAAGTTTCCAACTGCTAAAGCATAAAGAATATTGCTCATTTCTTCCTTCTCCTTGTCATTATTGGGACATAACTCAACACTCAACTTGAAGTGGGCTGCAAGGGGTGTACCAATTGGGCAGTGGCATCCTTCATATTAAACCTGTCAAGCACCTTCTTGATATATTTTTCTTGTGACAACCACAACCTTTTGTTTTTCTGGTCATTCATGATCCTCATGCCTAATAACTGTTATGTTTCACCCAAATCATTCATTGCAAAATTGCTTCACAAATCCTTCTTCAACGTATTGATCATATTATTATCATGCCCAACAATCAACATGTCATCCACATATAACAATAATATGAGATATTTTCCTTGATCATACCTCTTGATATAGACACAATGGTCAACTTCCAACCTATGGAAACCATGTTCCAACATGAATGAATCAAATTTCTTATACCATGGTCAAGGTGCGTATTTCAACCCATAGAGGCTCTTCTTCAACGTGCAAACAAGGTCTTATTTTCCTTTTTCTATGAAGCCTTCTGGCTACTCCATATAATTTTCTTCCTCTAATTCTCCATGAATGAAAGAAGTTTTTACATCTAACTATTCACATTCTAAGTCTAAGGCAGAAACAAGACCAAGAATGACTCTGATGGATGAAATTTTGACAACAGACGAGAAAATTTCAGTGAAGTCAATACCTTCCTTTTGGGCGAATCCTTTCACCACCAACCTTGATTTATACCTCTCCTTCCTTTCGTCACCTTCATTCTTAATTTTATACACCCATTTTTTTTGTAAAGACTTTCTATATTTTTGGGATATTTACCAACTCCCAAGTTTTATTTCCAGCAAAGAGTTCATTTCTTCCTCCATTGCTTTCTTCTATTATTTACTATGCTCATCTTTACAAGCCTCTTGAAAACAATTAGGCTCAACTTCATCAATCAATAGGATATAGTTTGAATGAAAATACCTTTGTGAAGGCTTGCGAGGCCTAGAAGATCCACGAACCAACTATGGTTGTGCATTATCAGGTTGAATCTCTTGTAAATATTCCTTCAGGATTCCTTCTTCTTGGTGTTCATCACTTTCCCCTTGTTGTCCTTCCTGCTCTTGAATTTGCTGCCCATTTTCCTGCATTGGTGGGATGTCTTCATGCTGATCTTCAAACTTGTCAATAAATTTCTTGACTTCCACCTCACCTAAATTCCTCTTAAACATTTATGAATAATTAAATATAATATCCTTGCTTCTTATAATTTTATGTTTGACTGGATCCCATAGACGATAACCAAATTATTTATCCGCATATCCTAGGAAAATTCATTTCTTAGATTTATCATCTAGCATAGTTCTATTTTCTTTGGAATATGTACAAATGCTTCACATCCAAATATTTTCAAATGAGAATAATTCAAATTCATACTAGTCCAAACTTCTTTAGGGATGCCTCCTTCCAAGGCTGTAGATGGAGATATATTTATGAGGTAGCAACGATGTCCTAACAACCTCTACCCAAAAATGCTTGTCCAAACCAGAATTGGACAACATGCTTCTTACCTTTTCCATAATGGTATGATTCATTCGTTCTACAACACCATTCCGTTGACGTGTACCAGGCACAATCTTCTCATGCTTTATCCCAAACCCGTTACAATATTCATTGAATGCATTTGAGCAATATCCTCCACCATTATATGTTCTTAGGCAATTGAGCAATTTGTTAGTCTCTCTTTCAATAGAAACATGGAATTTTTTAAATATTTCAAACAATTCACTTTTACTTTTCATAGGATAGGCCCAAACCTTCCTATATTCATCATCTATAAATGTTACAAAATATGATACTCCCCTAATGACTTGATGTTAACAGGTCAAAACACATATGAGTATATAAATTCTAACACATTTTTATTTTTTTCATGACCACCTCTAAGAAATGAAACCCTTATTTGCCTACCATATATACAATGCTCACAAAGATCAAGATTGTAGGATCTCAAACTAGGTAGTAAATTTTTACTAACAAGGATTTTTAAACCCTTCTCGCTTATTTGACCCAAGCACTTAATGTACATATATGTTGAAATTCCTTCGTTTGTGACAACAGCCAAATCTGATTTTCCTATCATTTCCTTCAATGTATATAATGTTCCTATCTTGGGTCCTCTAGCCATGACCAATGCTCCTTTCCTAATTTTCCAGCCTCCTTTTCCAAAGCTTGTGGAATAGCACCCATCAACTCATCATCCCATAGAGATCAAACTCATGCGCATTTCTAGTACATGCTTGACATATTTCAACAATATATCTCGTCCATCCTTCATCTTTATCTGGACATCTCCCACTTGAACAATACTGCAAATATGGTTATTCCCCAAATGCACTCTACCATAATCACCAGGATTATATGCAACAAAAATATCTTTGCATGGGGTTACATGGTGAGATGCCCCAGAGTAAGGGATCCAATCAAAGCTACCGTTAGATGTATATAAACATACATCCTCCATTGAAACAGTAAACAACACATCACCATATATGACTACAACAGTACTCTCACCTTCATTTATGCTGGATGACTTGTGATTTGTATTGGTCGGTCTTCGATAATTTTGTCCTTTCTTCAATTTTTGACATTATTTCTTCATGTGCTTGAGTTTTCCACAATGAAAGAAAATGATCCTACCCCTCCTTGATTTCGTTCGCCCTCTTGATCTTGATCTCCCTTGTCGCCCTCGATCAATTCTCCTACCATGATCAATGAGAGCTACAGCTTCACCTCCCTAGTTTTCCACAATTGACTTGTGTCACAAATTCTCATTCATTAAATTGTTGCTGACATCATTAAAATTCAGGGTCCCTATAGGTACTGAAGTACTGGCATAACCACAATTAAATTTTCCCAGTTGTTTGGCATAGAACACTTTAACAAAATAACTCTAAATTCATCATCTAGAGTGATTTTAACAAAGCCAAGCTAACTTGTAATAATATTGAATTCATTCAAGTGCTCAGCAACTGAAGCACCCTCCATCTTGATATTATAAAGTTTCCTCATCAAGAATACTTTGTTTGATGCCATGTTCTTCTCATATAGATCATGGAGCTTCTTCCATACTCCTTTTGTCGTCTTTTCTCTGGACACATTGAAATACATATTCTTTGCTAGATATTGGCGGATTGTCGCAATCACCTTTCTATCTAGCTTATTTCATTCCTCATCTGTCATCGACGAGAGTTTATTTATTACACCCTCAATCGGAAAATAATGATAATTTAAAATCAGTATATCCTCCATCTATGATTTCCATAGGACAAAATTAACCCTGCTCAAATTTTCCATATCATTAACTGTATATCCATTCTCAATAATTTCACACCCCAAAAATAAACTTCACCTATAAATAAAACTTATTACATCAAAATCATATTCTTTAAAGAAATTCACCACAAATAATGACCTTTCCCTTAGGGATTTTAGCAAAATTAACCATTATTATAAAAGAAATTTTAACAAAATTAACAATTTTTATAAAATATATTATATATGTTTTATATGAAACATATATAATATATATTTATAAATCATGTTTTATATGGCATTACCGTATACCATAACACTGCAACAAAACCACCTTGACCATAAATTGATAAGCACTCGAGCCTCTTAAGAAGATGAAGGACTCACTTCATCGGCTCTAAGCATCTAAGATTTGCACACAGCGTTAAAACTCACACGGACAACTACAATTCTCCCACTGTTAGGAGTTGTTACCAGCAGCGAGTCCGCCAAATATGACCACACACCTTCGACTTGTCAGTGCAATGGGAGTTGAGGCCACCTACAACAATCCTACCCTCTACGCTAGCCACAATGATATAACACACCAAGCTCGGTGCTCTGCTCGGCTAGTTCACACCATTTTTGGCATAGTGTAGTAGCTTTCCATACAGAGAGACCTGCCTCACAAATCCCTAGAACACATTCAGAAACAGATAGACTGGAGAAACTGAGATAAACATAAATAGATTGGAGAAAAGAATCACAAAATTCTATTACAGGAAGCCTTGGATTGCTTGGCTTAGGAAAAGACAAGATTACATATTTATATCAAAGAAGGAAGATCTAGAATATGCATGTGAATTTTATGGTAGTAGGGTAGAGCTAAAAAATTCAAAGGGTCAATGTTGATCGGCTGGGACTGCATGGGGCTAGGTTAAGTTTGACTCAGACGTCTAAATGAGACTTTCACATTTAATAATTTTGACTCACCAAAAAATTCTTAATGATGCTAATCAATTTCCCCTATTAAAAAAATTCAATTTATTAAACTTTTTGAAATTTTTTAATGAGATTCATACTATAATTTTATTTTCCTACCAAAAGGATAGAATCTATAGACAACACCATTTACATCCACCCATTGTATTCATTTAGTCACTGTATCATCCCAAAAGACGATACCAACAATGTGGGCTATAGGGATTTTCTATTCTAGATCGAAGCCTAAAACAATAGGGATTGTGAGGTTTTGATCCACAAAATAGAAGACGTTGTTCCTCCTGAGCCATGACCCTGTTCTCTCTAATAATATCATTGATTTATGAAAAATGAATAGATGTGGTGCAAATATGTGTTGGAATTACTCCCAACCACTGCCATGAATAAGGAGTGGCAACAACCCACGCTTCAGTAAATTTTTGTGCAGGAAGGACAAGCAGTAGGCTTCAAACCTGAAGGTGTTTTTCATGAAATCGAAGCAAAAAATCAAAACAGAGTACCCGAGCCCTATCTTCGTTTAATTTCCATTTTCTACATTGAATTACCATGCCCACACTTCACTGCTCGCAACTTTTATGTTTTACCCGTTAAGCTTTCGCCAAACTTAAACGTCCGCTGATGCGATATTAGCGGGACCCACAACCTTACCTCAATGCAAATCGTGAAATCATTTTCATTCTGCCTATTCCTTTGTTTTATGCATTTTTCACTTATCATTATTTTCCGCGTCGTCGCCTGCACTTTGCAATTCTTAGCGATTAACTTTAAGCCTTCACAAAATTTTATTTCTTTTCCGATGCTATCTAGTGGGACCCACAAATCTCACTGCATTTCGTAACTCTATCCACTTACCTTTTTAGTGCCTATAGCTTGCACTTCGCAAGTTATAAGTGTTGGAATCATGATTTTCGTTAGACTAAAACCCGCAGGCGTTAGTCTCCGCTACAATCACCAGAGTTAGGATCCACAAGAGGTAGTTAGTCCATGTCATGAAACACGCTGGGAGCGTTGAACCTAACGTCCAACAATCTCCCCCCCAATGCGATCCGAGTGAGTTTTGAACTCAAGACCTGTCACTCTGATACCACTTGTTGGAATCAAAATTACCGTTATATCAAAACCCGTAGGCGTTAGTCTCCGCGACAATCGCCAAAGTTAGGATCCATGGGAGGCAGTTAGTCCATGTCGCGAAACACACTGGGAGCGTTGAACCTAATGTCCAACAATAAGTTTTGACTTTAAAGCTGCCTGCAAGTTATTTTGTTTTGTTTGCGATGCGATCACAAAGGGGCACGTGTCAAGCTCAGGAGGGTAGCACAAAGTGCACATCGCAAAGCTCAGGAGTTAACGGATAAGCGCCTGTAGGATAATATGTTTACATTGCGATGCAATGTGCCATTTCACATCGCATATCGCAAGACTTAAAGTTTTCCCATGTTAGTGCTAGTTAAAAGTTAAAATCTCTGACGAGTGATTTGCGATGGAGGCACCAGGCATGATGTGTTTTGAAAGTTGGAACCAATAAAATTACAGGTCCGCCATTTTGTGTTCTTTGTACGTTGTGTCATATATAAACAACAAGACTAGAGATGAAGGACGTTTTGATGTTACCTGTCCATTCCTGCATTGAATTGCATTAAAACACAGGCTTCGATCATTTTGTATAATATGTGTAATTTCTCACATGTTTTAGAGTGATGGAATGAATCAAATTTCAAAGAAGAGTAGAATAAATTTCAAAATAATTCCTCTTCTGCGTTATTTTGCTGTCTGTGAATTGTTTGACTGTTATTTCCGCAATATTTTTCATTCTCTGTGTTGTGGGGGAATGCATCTCCCTCTGTTTTTTGTATTCAAAATTTTCAACATGGTATCATAGTAGGTCTAGGCTCTCAGTGAAAGAAAGTGTTCTTTACCGAAGAAGATGAAAGCTTGTTTTTAGAATCTGATTCTCCAACAGTGAGAAGTCTTTGCTTTACACATACAATATGGCAGCAATAGGCACAAGCCTGACTAATCCCCAAATACCACAGTTCAATGGGAAGAATTATGATTATCTTATCCTCTTGGAGCACTTCAGTTAAGTGCACAGATGTGGCACATGCAGCTGAAAGAAGGAATTACGCTATTCCTGAGGGTTATGTGGAGCTATTGCATGAAGACTTCAGTTAGAACTCATGTGACAGAGTTTGGTGGAGTTGATTGAGGAAGTTAGTGGAGTTGTATTCAGTTTAACTAATCTAAACATAGTTGAGATTTTTGTATCCAAGTTAACTAATAGATACAATTAGTGGGAGTGGTGTGAATTAATTATTAATTAATTCACTAATTATAAAATCATAAATCAACTAAAGAATACATCAGTTAACTTCAGTGCATGGACAGTTTCAGTGGAGACCAGTGAAGAGGTAGGTGAAAGAGCAGTGTGACTATCAGTTGTGACTATACTGGTGCATGAGTTTGCACCACACATTGATGCAGATGCCAATGAGGATTGCGCAGTGCATACCAGAGGGATTCGAACTCAGGTGGAGCCATTATTCATCTTGGATTGCGCAGTAGAGGCAGGCTAACAGGTGGAGCAGATTGGAGCATGTGTTTTGCTAGATCTGAGCTTGTGTAGTGTGTAACAATTGGAGATTGTACTGAGAGCTTGTGAGGAGTTTGTACAATGATTGTTACATGATCTCTGTCATTATAATATACAGATAGTTGGGGGTTTTCAGCTTTAAGCTTTCCCATAAATACTGTGTTTATATGTGTGATTGTTTATGGTTTTAATGTGCGCATGCGATTGTTTATATTTCCGCAATTAATGATCAATGGTAGAAGAGGTTATGTATTATGCATGAAGCTCAAATAGTGTGTGATCAGGATAATCTCGGTGAATAATTTAACAATTATTCAAATTTCTACACCCAAATATTTGGTGAAAGTATGAAGGTAGATGCTTATGTTTCATGCCAATTGAAGCCCCAGTCACAACAAAGGGAGGTCATGGGAGCGAGTACAAATATATAGTCGATGGGAAATATTGGATCTTTCCAGTAGAATTTTTACAGTGTAGAGAGAGTGATTGAAGAAGAATAGTCCCAATCGCATGGATGAAGGGTTTTGGGAGTGACTAGAACTCCATAGTCGTTGGCTTGCAGATACTGTGAAAATGACTAGAGCTGAGTTTGTCTAGTGTTGTGCGTGCGACCAAGGGAAAGCACGAAAAAATCCCCATATTCCTTGTGCTCTCTTAGAATTAAATTGTTTTTGGAGGAGATTATTGTCATAATTTTTTAGAAAAAGGTCGGGACGAGTTATGGGGCCTCCAGAAATTGATCAAGTTTGAAATTATCAAAAAGGATAGTGGAAGGAGGGGCTTGATATGGTCCAGATGCCAATCTCAATCATTTCTGAAGTGTGTGAAATATTTTGTGTAAGCTTCATCATATGAAACATTAATTGACTTAACCATCTCTAGTTGTTACAAATATGAGAAGGAAAGCTTCTCATTTGTTGGTTTGAAAGTAGTGTGAGTGAGTGAGTGTGCTTGAGTTGTAAGTGCACAACCAGTAAGTTTTGTAGTGAGTTCAAAATTTCAAAATTGCAGTGTGCTTCAGAGATTAATCTTCAACAGTGTTTGAAAGTTGTATGTAGAATTGAAAATCAGTTTGGAGAGTATGCGGAGAGAGTTTGTTTTCTCTCAAATGGAGTGTGGATTTGTGGCTTCATGAGTTTTCATTTGTTGCATGTTTTGAGTGTGCATCATTAATTTTATTTCTGAATCATATCATAGCAAAATTTTTTTTACTTGGACTAGGGGCTTCAAGCTTAGTGAATATTATTTGTCTATTGTGGGAGTGGGTGCTCCAAGTTAGTTCTAGCCAACATTTCTCATTTTAGTCAAGGGGTGGGTGCTTTATTTGCTAGTGGGTGATAGTTGATGTAATGTTATGAGAATATTTTGAAGCAATAGATAATAAGAAGAAGTAGAAAACAATTTGATGTTTTTTTTTCCCTAGAGGGGGTTTTTTCCACCTAAAATATAAGTGTATATAAGTGATGGTTATTTTTGTTTTTCATGTGATTTATCATGTTATATATTTCTGAAGTTAATTTTTGAAGAAATTTTATTTGCATAAATTATTTATATATATATGTAATACTGATTCACCCCTCCCTCTCAGTATTACATATGTCTAACAATTGGTATAAGATCCATCTCCTTTGTTGCAGCTCAACTACTTAAAGTAGAATTTGAGAAGGGATAATGGCTGGCCATGATATGAAAGTTCCAATTTTTATGGTGAAAACTACAACTTATGGAATGAGAATGGAGGGGCATCTCATGAGTTTGGGTTTTTATGTATTCTCTACTGTGGTGTTCAGATATGTTGTTCCTGATGTTATTCCTTTAGACACTTATGAAAAGAAGAAGTATCAAAAAAATTCCAAAGCCAGAAATGCCATCATCTCATCACTTAGTGAGAATGAATTGATAAAATTCATGCCTTGAAAATCAACTAGAATAGTTTGGGACAAACTTGACAATAGTTATGAAGGTTATTTGAAGGTGAAGAACGCAAAGCTCCAAACCTATAGGATGAGGTTTGAGAGCTTGAAAATGAAGGAAGATGAAACTATTGTAGAATATTTCAGAAGAGTTGAAACAATGAACAATTTGATAAAGAGCATCGATTTAAAATCTGAAGATGAAGTCATTTTTCAGAAAATATTGAGGTCTTTACCAGCAAGATTTAACCGCAAGGTTTCGACTATTAAGGAAATAGTTGATTTGAGCACTCTCACTATGGAGAAATTTCTTGGAATTATTACATCTTATGATATGTGCATTGTAGAGGAGAAATATAAATCTAGTGAAGCTACATTCAAGGCCTCCAAGAATGTCAAGGATATTACCAAAAATATCAAGAAAATTCCAAATAAAACAAAGGAAGAGGAAGAGCACTCTAGTAGTGAATATGATGGAAAATTTGCTCAGTTTTTCAATAAATTAAAGGGAGGTACTGGAAAGTATAAAGGCATGTTTCCTTTCAAGTGTTTCGAATGTGGAGAAGTTGGGAATTTTGTTGTAGAATGTCCACACAAAAGAAGTAAAAATGAGGAAATTAAGAGGAAGGATATGAAGGGAAAGGATAAATTTGAGAAATTTTGAAAAGCTACAACTCAAAAGAGGAGCTACTACTCCAAAAAAGAAAGTGATATTTTACATGAAAGTGGTGAGAAATATTCATCAGAAGAAGAAGAAGAGCAAAATGACTGTGTTCTTATGGATTTTGAGTCCAAATATGAATAAGATCTAGAGGATGGAGAGATTTATTATGAAGGTGAGATCATTACTGCACTTGATGAGATGAACAAATCTAGAGACAAAAATAAGCAGCTAAAAGGGGAAATATGCAAATTAAAAGAGAATAAATCTTATTTGGTTGATAATTCCTTGAAGACCCAATTTAATGAGCTTGCAAAATTCATGGAAAGTTTGCTCCAACAAATTTTTATTCAATAAAATAATTTGGCCGAGTTGGAGAAAGAAAATGAATATTTGAAGCAAAATATTGGAGGAGCTCCCATTGAATGCACTCATGAAGAAGACATCATCTGCTTAAAGAGAGAACTGGACAAAGAAAAAATGAAGGAGAATGCACTCACCAATAAACTAGAAGAATCAAAAGAGAATTTTCACAAAATTGAGGAAGAATTTTTTGCATTAAGGGAAAATCTATCAAAAGCAGAATCTAAAGCATGCCTAAATTGAAAATTTGTCAAGGGATCTGAAACCTTGCAAAATATTCTCAACATGCAAAGGTCATCAGAGGATAAAACTAGTTTGGGGTTTAAGCCTCCTCTACAAAATGTCAAAGATTAGCCAATTACTCATTATGAAAATGCTTTGAAAGGAAATAAAATCAAACAAATGTTGTTGCAACTAGCGAGAATGAGAAAAAAAATGAAGATGAAATCAAATTAAAAAAAAGGAAGTGAAACAAGAAAGTTCCTCAAATTTCACTCCTCCATCATGGCAACAAAAATTTGGGTATCCTACATTATTTTACGGTTATTTTTTTTCATGTACTAATTTTGGACACAAAGAAACCATAAATTTTAGGTTGAAGATGTTTCCTAGAAGAATTTTTGATTGATCAAGAGTTTCTCAAGGTTCAAATATTTTTCATGCAAATGGAAATAATTATTTTACTCCACTAATGGATGAGATCGAGTGCTTCAGATGTAATAACTTTGGTCACAAAGCTAGTAAATGTAGATCTAGCTTTCCAAATTCCTTCACGCAACACTCTCAAGAGAAGTCTAATCAACATAAATTTGAGGAAATATGGAAGAAGAAGGATGGAAATTGTGAGTTTTCTTTGATAGCTCATGACCAACATGAGCAATGGCTGATTGATAGTGGTTTCTCCAAGCACATGACTGGTGATAAGAGAAAATTATTGCAGCTAGAAGAGTACGAAAAATGTAATGGCAGTTTTGGAAATGATGCAGTTGTTCCCATCAGAGGCAAAGGAACTATTAGATTGGACAAGAAGACCAAAGATCAAAATGTGATTTATGTTGATGGGTTGAAGCAAAATCTCCTCAATGTGAGTCAGATGTGTGATAGTGGGCATGAGGTGATTTCTAGATCTAAAGAGTACGAGATCAGAAATGTAAATTCAAGAAAGTTGGTGGCAAGGACAGTTAGAAGTGACAACATGTATGTTTTTTATGACACTAGAAAAAACTGTTGCATGAGAAAAATAGAAGAATCTTGGCTATGGCATAGAATATTGGGACATGTTAATTTTGATAATCTAATCAAAATTAACAAAAATGGAGCAGTTAGAGGTTTACCAAGATTGGCCAAACCAGAAAGCACAATATGCAAGTCATGCCAATTTGGGAAACAAACAAGAGTGCATTTTAAATCCAAGGAGTTCACTACAAGAAAAACATTGGATCTAGTACACGCGGATGTATGTGGTCCTACAAGGAAGAAAAGTCCAAGAGGTGAGAAGTATTTTATATTATTTTTTGATGATTTCACTAGAGCCACCTGGATTATGCTTATGAAAGAAAAATATAAATATTTCAACAATTTAAATATTTTAAGGCACTTGTTGAAAATGAAGTTGATTTGCAGCTAAAGTGTCTTAGATATGATAGAGGAGGTGACTTCATGCCCAAATAATTTGATTACTTTTGTGAAGAGCATGGGATCAAGAGGCAATACTCCACACCTAGAACTTCACAACGAAATGGAGTAGTGGAGAGGAAAAATAGGTTTTTCCAAAATATGGCACGATCTATGATGGATGAAGCTGGTGTATCAACTATTTTTTAGGGAGAAGAAACTCAAACAAAAACATATTTGGCCAATAGAGTTCTTCTTAGGCATAATAGTGAAAGAGTATACTAATACCCAAGGACCAGAATGCAAAGATAAACAATCCTTCTACCGAGAGATCACAAGATGAAGAAAGAAGAGGAACACACTTCATTGCTTAAGAAAATGAGATAAACATGAGCCTAATTTATAGGAACAATAGATTCTTCTAACGATAGATAGAAGATAAGATTGATGAATCAATAGGTAAGGATAATACCGACAACACATCTGATAAGATCACTATGTAAGCTTACAAGTTTCAATATTTATTGGAACTCTAACAAATAGTGACAAAAATCCATATGAGTTGTGGAAAGGAATACCAACAAAATTTGACCACTTCAAAATATTTGGGAGCAAGTGCTACATCAAGAGGATTGAAGACAAACTTGGCAAGTTCGAACCAAGAGCTGATGAAGGCATATTCCTTGGCCATTCCTTCAAGAGCAAGGGCTAAAAATGCTACAACAAGGGAACCAATAAGGTAATCTAAGGCATTGATATTGTTGTTGATGAATATTTTCCTATTTCTAATGATTTCAAGTAGGTTGCAGTTGATCATGATTTCATAGAATATGAGGACCACAAATCTTTTGAAGAAGAGGAAGACGAGAAAAAGACCTCCACTAGAACGAAGGCTTCACCAAGTCACATTCAAAAGAAGCACCCATAAAGTCAAATTCTTGGAAATAAATAACTTGGAGTGAAAACAAGGAGAAAATTATTGGATAGATTCAATCAAGCACATTTTTCACTATTATCTCAAATAGAGCCCAAAATCTTCAATGAGGCCAAAGAAGATCAACATTGAGTCAAAGCGATGAATGAAGAATTAGATCAGATTGAGAAGAATAATACATGGGAGCTTGTTCCAAGGCAAAAGGACAAAAACATCACTGGAACCAAGTTGGTGTTCAAGAACAAGCTATATGAAGAAGGAAAAGTGGTAAGGAACAAATCAAGACTTGTGTGCAAAGAGTATACTCAAGTAGAAGGTATTGATTTTGATGAAACTTTTGCACCTCGAGCTAGATTAGATGCTATACTAATGTTTTTGGCCTTTGCATGCTACAAGAAAATTAAATTTTATCAAATGGATGTAAAATTACCTTTCTTGAATGGTGATCTAGAAAAGGAAGTTTATATAGAGAAACCTGAAGGTTTCTTATTGGATGATGATGAGAATCTAGTGTGCAGGTTGAAAAAGGCTCTTTATGGCTTGAAACAAGCTCCAAGAGCATGGTATGCATAGCTAGACAAGCATTTACAAAAACAAGGCTTCAAAAAGAGATCCATGAACGAAAAATCATATATCAAATTTGAAGATGATCACTTTCTAATTATTGTCGTGTATGTAGATGATATTATTTTTGGGAGCGGTTTGGAGAAGATGGGCCAAATTTTTGCAAAAGAAATGCAAAAATAATTTGAGATGTCAATGTTGGGTGAGCTTACTTTATTTCTTGGTTTTCACATTATTCAATATGAAAAAGAAATTTTTATTTCTCAATAAAAGTATCATAGAGAGAAATTAACACAAATTGGCATGGAAGATAGCAAACCAGTATGCACTCCTATGGTTATCGGTTGTAAGTCGAGTAAAGATGATGAATCACCATATGTAAATAAGTCCATGTATCGTTCCATGATTGGAAACTTATTGTATCTAACTGCTTCTAGGCCTAATATCATGCAAGTTGTAGTATTGGTCTCTATATTTCAAGCTAATACCAAGGAGACTCATCTTAATGCTATAAAGAGGATCTTCAAGTACCTTCAAGGCACTCTTTACTATGGATTATGGTATCCCAAAGGTAAACATTTCAATTTGATTACATTTACTGATGTTGATTGGGCTGGTAGTATTGATGACAAGAAAATTACTTCAAGATAAACTCACTTTTTGGGAGATTGTTTGGTATCTTGGGCAAGCAAGAAATAAAGTTATATTTCCTTGTCCACTACTGAAGTTAAATATATAGCAACAACCACTTGTTGCACACATATTTTATGGATGAAACAAACTATTCAAGACATGCATGTTGAGTATGAAAAGCCTCTTCCTATCATGGTAGACAACACAAGTGCAATAAGCATCTCCAAGAATCTGGTTCTTCATTCCAAGACCAAGCACATACCAATAAAATATCATTTTCTAAGAGAAAAAGTGGTCAAAAAAGTTGTGAAGTTGGAACAAATTGCAGATATATTCACCAAGCCACTTCCAAGAGAGAAATTTGAATATCTTAGAGAGAATATGGGTGTTGTACCTTTTCAAAGGCATTAAGGAGATTTTCATGGAGTTAGTTGTTGTCATATGGCTACCACCAAGAGCACTTACAACTGAAAACTTTGGAGAATGGGTTGTGATTAGTTGTTTGCACGCTTTTCAAGGCATTTTGAACTACTTGTTTTCTTATTCTTGCTTAATTTTAATATGGGTTGCTTCTTCATGTATATTTATTCTTAAATATGGTGCGGTCTCATATATATTCAGGGGGAGAATGTTCACAAAAAAGGGGTAGTATTTGTTGCACATCTTCAGGGGGAGTACATACTTTTTGGCCATGTATCACATTGGTGTTATGTAATTTTTTTTCCATGTAAAACCATTTGCTATTGATGTCAAAGGGGGAGAGTGAGTGAGTTGTTTATGTACTCAACTTCAAATTTTTGTATGTAAATGTCATATTTATTTTCAAAAGCTACAAGTTGATGTCATTGGCAAAGGGGGAGTTTGTTGGCATGTTTGTGTTTCCATTGATGTCATCTATTGAATTCATGTTCTTATGTGTCTATATTTCAAGCCTTGAGTCAGTTGAATACTTGTTAAAGGCTATCATATTGATGTAACATGATGTAATAAGTCACAAATAGGATGTAGGAGAGGTTAGATGAGCGAACTTGTGCTAGAATTCTAGTTTATGATATGTGTATGATGTCTTGATGAATTAATAAAACTGGATCCCTATTGTCAAGATGATTATGGAGGGATGGTTTATAGGTAATTTGAATCCCCTGAAGCTTTGGTGCAAGTCTGAAGGTAGATGCTCATGTTTCAAACCAATTCAACCCCAATCACATGGAAGGGAGGTCATGGGAGTGACTATAACTCTCCATTCATTGGGAGAGAGGGTTATGTGAGTGATTAGAGCTTGTCAGTCTAATTTTTATAGTGCAAAGAGAGTGACTAAGGAAAATATAAATAGTCACATGGATGAAGAGTTGTGCGAGCAACTGGAACACCATAGTCACTAGCTTGCAGTTAATGTGTGAGCGACCATAGCTGAGTTTGTCCAGTGTTGTGTGTGCGATCGAGGAAAAACACAAAAAACTCTCCATATTCCTCGCACTCTCTTGGAATTAATTTTTTTTTGCAGAGCTTATTGTTGAATTTTTTTAGAAAAAGGTCGAGACGAGTTGTGGGTCCTCCAAAAATTGATCGAGTTTGAAATTATAAAAAAGGCTAGTGGAAGGAGTGGTTTTATATGGTCAATATGCCAATTTCAATAATTTCTAAAGTGTGTGAAAAGGTTTTGTGTGAGCTCTACCATCTAAAACATTAATTGAATTAACGTTCTCTAGTTTCTAAAAACATGAGAAGGAAATTTGCTCATTTGTTGGTTCGAAATCAGTGTGAGTGAGAGAGTGAGTGTGCTTGAGTTGCAAGTGCACAACCAGTGAGTTCTGTAGTGAGTTCAGAATTTCATAATTGCAATGTGCTTCAGAGATTAATCTTCAGCAATATTTGAGAGATATGAAAAAATTGAAAATCATTTTGGAGAGTGTGTGGAGAGAGTTTTCTTCTCTTAATTGAAGTGTGGATATGTGGCTGCATCAGTGTTCATTTGTTGCATGTTTTTACTGTGCAACATTACTTTTATTTCTGAATCCTATCATAATATAATTGTTTGTACTTGGAGTAGGGGCTTCAATCTTAGTGCATATTATTTTTCTATTGTAGGAGTGAGTGATGCAAGTTGGTTGTGGCCAACATTTCTCATTTCAGTCAAGGGGTGGGTGCTACATTGCTACTGGGTGCTAGCTGATGTAATGTAATGAGAATATTTTGAAGCAATAGATAATAAGAAGAGGCAACAAATAGTTTTGTAGGTTTTAACCCTATCAAGAAATTATCTGCAAACGAATCTTAAAAACAGAAAATAAACAATAGCAAGAGCATAAAACATAAAACAAATATACACAGAGATTTTCCCCTGGATCCCAAATCGGGATGACCAGCTTGATTTTTCGTTATATTCCTTTTAGTGTTACAACACATATATATACATGCCAAAGCATACATAAAACCCAATCCATTAACCCTGGATTAGAACATAACCGTAGTTCCCTTGACCGGATCTACAAAATACCAGGGGCTGAAAACCATCATGCCCCAAAACCATGTGCAAACCCATGCACAAAACCATGGGCGGGTTTGCCCACTGGAAAATAAGGCCCAATTTTTTTTCCCGGGGCACTGCCTCGGACCCCGACAGGGGGGGCTTCCACCCCCCTTGTGACCCCCCCGCTCGTCACTAGTCGTGGAAAGAATATAACACATACCCAACATGTTTGGTGGTTTTTTTCCTTGGAGGGGGGTTTTTCCACCTAAAATCTAAGTATATATATGTGATGGTTATTTGTGTTTTTCATGTGCGTGATCATGTTATATATTTCTGAAGTTAATTTTTGAAGAAGTTCTATTTGCATAAATTGTTTTTATATTTCCATAATATTGATCCAACCCCCCCCCCCCCCCTCTCAGTCTTACTTATGTATAACAATAACATGCAAGGAATTTAGAGAGTAACGTTCGTAAGTTTCCTATCCTTTGTACCTAAATCCACCCTCATATCTAATTTCTCAGAAGGCCTCATACATACATGTCTGTGATAACTCATAATCAAGATGATAATAAGATTGTGGACACTAAATCATGGGGCATTGATACTTGCACCCCATCTAATTGATTCCCGATTCCATCACAATAGTGACATAGGCATGGACCCTGGAGAGGGCTTGTTGGAAATTGTGTGGCCCAAATGGCTCCCTATTGTTAACCTCTCTTATTGATATCATCCATTTCATCTTGGATACACTCACTTTTGAGATTCAACAAGATGATGATCCTAGTGAAAATTAAGCACCTTCACTAGGTGGGGCCCGCGGGCTATTTTTAGGTGTATGTATTAGTTTAGAATGGTTAGAATATTCTAAAATTAGCAAGAGACTAATTATAGATGGTTGAGAAAATTCTATCTTTAGACGAGTTTCTATTTTTAGAGATATGGGTGAAGTCTATTTATAGATCGCATATCTAAAAATAGAATGCATGTCGATTATTGTTAGCCCTTAATGATAACCAGACAATAAATAATAACTTATTCTCTTGAAGCACTTGTTTTCAGTTAACTGATGTGGCAAACCAGTTGATTGAAGGAATTACACATTCCAAGGTTGGTTGGTGGGACATGCACAATGGTCTTCCTTGTAACTGAGTGTGGAAAAGTTGTAACAGAGTTGGAAGAGTAGTTATGTGAGTTGTTATTTAGTTTAACTCAGTTAAGTGAGTTAAACTCAGTTGTGCTAGTTGTAACTCATGATACACTAGTGAGAGATTAGTGAATTAATTATTTAATTAATTCACAAGCAGGGTCTCACATGCAACTAAAGAAATACAACTGTTAACTTCATGCATGTTAGATATAGTGGAGACCCAGTGGAGAGATAGGTGAAAGGGTTTGGTTGACTATCAGTTGTGACTATAGTGATGCATTCAATTCATATACACACACATTGGAGATTCCAATGAGGATTTCACAATCAAGGAAGGCAATATTGCATTCATTCAGGTATCTTCTTCAACAAGGATTGCATAGTGGAGGCAGGCTGTGAGGAGGCAGTAAATTGGTGCATGTGTGAACCAATTTCTGTATAACAGTGTGAGACGATTGTAGATCATACTGAGAGATATATGAGTAGAGCTTTGCATGAGATTGTTTCATGATCCATGATATACATAATATATTATAGTTGGGGTTTCTAGCTTTAAGCTTTCTCGGTAAAAACATATTGTTATGTGCGATTGATTTTTCTTCATGTGTTTGCAATTGGCGATTAAATTTCCGCAAATAATTAAGTAGAAGGATTCTGTATATAACAATGAATTAAATTTTTAGATCAGGAGAGTCCGAAAATACATCACTGTGTTTATAAATTTCTACATGGTATCGGAGCAGAAGAAAATTGCAATATTGAAGCAGTGCTGAGTTTTGTTGGTGGAACAATTCGAATTTGCTGCAAGAATTTCTTGGCGCAACAGTTGAGTAAACATCGAAATGGATTTCAATGGTTTGTGGATAGAGTATACACTCGAGGGTAGCTCGAACGACATTGCATGGAAGGATAGGATGGAGACGGTGCTTGAAGATAATGGCTTGAAGGAATTCATCGACAGTGATATTCCTAAGCCCACTTTGACAGATGCTGCATTTCTTGATGCCTGGCAAATGAAAGTAGCAAAGAGGAGAAGGATTCTGTTGGAAGGTGTGAAATACCATATTGTGTCAAGCCTTCAAGGGAAAGCCACTCCCTTTTCAATGTGGAAGGCTTTGACAGATCTTTTCCAAAGCAGTAGCGACCATAGGAAGTTGGCGCTGAAAGATAAACTCAGAAAAATCAAAATGGAGAAGGGTGACAGTATTCCAAAGTATCTCACAAAGTTTGTCCAATGTTGGGATGAAGTAGGGAGTGTGGGAATTACGGTTGCTGATGATGACTTGGTGAGATTGGCTTTCTTGGGTCTTCCAAAGAGTTGGCACAGTTATGAAGACTCTGTCAACAGATGGGAGAAACTGCCAGATTGGGAACGAGGAGCTAAGGCAGAACACCAGGGATGGCTCTTCATCAAAGCATGATGATGAAGAGGATTGTGCTTTGGATGCCAAAGCAAGGAAAGGGAAGGGGAAGAAATTCCACTCAAAATCTAAGGCTAAAGGCAAGAAGCTGGATTTTTCCAAGGTGAAGTGTTTTCACTATCACGAACATGGGCATCTTGCCACTAACTGCCCACAGAAAAATAAGAACAAGAAGGATGCTGGAGCTGTAGCTGGTGAGGCTCTTGCCTCGCAATTTGAAATTGATTTCTCTTTGATCACATGCTTGGTTTCAAGCATAATGGGATCGGTGTGGTATCTTGATAGTGGTGCTTCTTTCCACATGACAGGAGATAAGGAAATTTTCAACAACTTGGAGGAGAAAGATCTCCAAATGCATATAGAGATGGGCGACAATGGAAAATACAATGTGACTGACATTGGTACCATTACCTTTGAGAGGGAGTCAGGTAAACCATTTTTGTTGAAATATTTTATGCATGTTCCAGGTCTAAAGAAGAACTTGGTCTCGGTCTCGATGTTGGAGGACAAAGGTTATGACGTTGTTTTCAGCGATGGAAAATATTTCTTGCGACATAAAACAATGGGTAAAATGAAGAAGATAGGCATTCGAGTTAAGAATATCCACAAGCTAGAGGTAGATGGCTGCACTGCAATGGTGGGCAATGCAGAAGAAGCGGTGAGTCGGGATGAGGGCGAATTATGGCATAGGCAATTGGGCCATCTTCACCATGGCGCCCTGAAGATTTTGCAGTAGATTTCTACTGGAATTCCCAAGGGTACACTTGCACAGTTAGATCAGTGAAAGGGATGTACTATGGGTAAGTTTGTGAAGACCACCTTTCATGAAAAGGAGAACCGTGCTTCGGTGATCCTAGAGAGAGTTTACAGATATGTGTGTGGACCATTCTCGGTTGCTTCAACAACAAAACACAGGTATTATGTTATTTTTGTTGATGACTATTCTCGTAGATGCTGGATCTTCTTCATGCAGAAGAAGGATCAAACATTATCAAAATTCTGTGTGTTTAAAGAATTGGTGGAGAAAGAGTCAGGGAAGCAAGTTAAGGCTCTATGGAGCGATAATGGTGGTGAATATATCTCGAATGAATTCAAAGACTTCTGTAGCAAAGAATGAATTCAGAGAGAACTCATAGCGCCTCATAACCCACAGTAAAATGGGGTCACAGAGAGGAAGAACATAATGATCATGGGTGCTGCACGAGCTATGCTGCATGATCAAGGCCTACCAATGCACTTGTGGGCGGAAGCATGCAACACTGCGGTTTACGTGCAAAACCGTTGTCCTCATAGAGTACTTGGCATGAGTACACCTGAAGAAGCTTTTACTAGTAAGAAGCCGGATGTTTCTAAGTTAAAGTTTTTGGCTCATATGTTTATGTTCATGTGACCAAGAATGCCAGGAAGAATTTGGAGCTGACTGCTGAAGTTGAGATTTTTGTGGGGTACATAGAAACACCCCATAATTATCATGTGTATTTGCCAAATAGTCGAATGATTGTGGTGTGACAGGATATAAAATTCAATGAGGAGAAATCCATGAATTTGTCGCTTGATAGGGAGATAGACTTGCATACAGAGGAGGAACTACTTGTTCCCAAAGATGAGCCTCTAGATGTGGATCAGCCACAGGAAGAAGTTCATGGCGTGGAGGAGTCCACTCACACAGAGCCAAACATCAGACCAGGTAGAAGGCGTACCACAGAAGCTTGATGTGGCATATAATGTAGGAGTCCCTACTTCACAACATAGAAAAAGACAGTCACCAGACCGTTTCACTGGATACATGGATCTCATGAGCAAATGTATTGTAATAGAGCCATCTTCCTTTCAGGAAGCAGTGCAGGAGCCCACATGGGTAGATGTAATGGTGGAGGAGTATGAATCCATTGTCAGAAACAGTGCTTGGGAAATTGTTCCAAGGCTTGTTTTTAAATCAGTGGTAGGTTCAAGATGGATCTACAAGGTAAAGCAAGCTGCTGATGGGATTTTTGAGAAGTATAAGGCAAGATTTTTTTCCCAGGGCTTCTCACATATCGAGGGGATTGATTATGAAGAAACATTTCCACTTGTCGCACGGTATCCTTCCATAAGGACCATCCTTGCTCTCTCAACGTAGATGGGTTGGCACATTCATCAGATGGATGTGAAGACTACGTTATTTAATGGGATAATTGAGGAAGAAGTGCACATTGAGCAGCTTGAATGATTTTAGATCTTCAGTAGCGAGTCGCATGTGTGCAGAATCAAAAGAGTGATCTATGGGCTGAAGCAAGAACCCCGTGCTTGGTACACTCGGATCGAAAGCTATTTCATTAGACTTGGCTTCACCAAGAGTGACGCAGATGCAAACCTATACCAAATTGTGGTGGAGGGTAAGCTTTTAATAATTGTTCTTTATGTTGATGATTTAATACTAACTGGTGATGAGCAGTTGATACACTCATGCAAGGAGGATCTTGCAAAGGAGTTTGAGATGAAGGATATGGGCCTCCTTCACTATTTCCTTGGATTAGAAATATGGCAGCGAGATGGTGAACTATTTGTGTCTCAAGGAAAGTACTCCTCTTCCAGGAAACTGGAGGAAAGAGGATGCTACATCGACAGAGGTAGTGGATGCTACTGCCTATCGATAGTTGGTGGGTTCACTCATGTATTTAGTTAATACAAGACCGTACATATGCTATGCGGTGAACCAGCTTAGTCAAGTGATGGTTAAGCCTACCATGCTCTTTTGGAAGGCGGGAAAGTATGTCCTAAGATATATCAGGGGCACATCTAAGTATGGCTTATGGTACAGACAAATGGATGAGGTGAATTTGCATGGCTTCACAGATGCAGATTGGGCAGGCAGCCCAATGGATAGAAAGAGCACATAAGGAGGGGTTTTTAGTATCAGATCTTCAACTATTTCTTGGTACAACAGGAAACAGAGATCAGTGGCACTCAGTTCAGTGGAAGCAGAATACATGGCAGTAAGTCAAGCTGCATGTGAGGCTATCTGGATGAGGAAGATCTTGGTTGGTTTGTTTGGTTCTCATTTAGATCCTACAGTGATTCATTGTGATAATCAGAGTTGCATTAAACTCTTGATTAATCCTGTGTTTCATGATATATCTAAGCATATAGATATCCGGTATCATCATATTAGAGATTGTGTGCAGCGAAAGATCATGTTGCTTCAGTACATTCCTACGGAAGATTAGGATGCAAATATTCTGACGAAGGCGCTCACCAGGAGAAAATTTGAATATCATAGAGGCAGGATCAGGGTGAAGGATAATCCCTTTCTTGTTGAGAGGGAGTGTTGAGATTCAACAAGATGATGATCCTAGTGAAAATTAAGCACCTTCACTAGGTGGGGCCCGTAGGCTATTTTTAGGAGTATGTCTATTTTTAGAATGGTGAGCATATTCTAAAATTATCAGGAGACTAATTATAGATGGTTGAGAAAATTCTATCTTTAGATGAATTTCTATTTTTAGAGATATGGGCGAAGTCTATTTATAGATCACATATCTAAAAATATAATGCGTGTCGATTATTATTAGCCCTTAATGATAATCAAAAAATAAATAATAAATTATTCTCTTGAAGCACTTGATTTCAGTTAACTGATGTGGAAAACCAGGTGATTGAAGGAATTATGCATTCCAAGGTTGGTTGGTGGGACATGCACAATGGACTTCGTTGCAACTGAGTGTGGAAAAGTTGTAACAGAGTTGGAAGAGTAGTTATGTGATTTGTTGTTTAGTTTAACTCAGTTAAGTGAGTTAAACTCAGTTGTGCTAGTTGTAACTCATGATACATTAGTGAGAGATCAGTGAATTAATTATTTAATTGATTCACAAGCAGTGTCTCATATGCAACTGAAGAAATACAACTGTTGACTACATGCATGTAAGATCCAGTGGAGACCCAGTGGAGAGATAAGTGAAAGGGTCTGGTTGACTATCAATTGTGACTATAGTGATGCATTCAATGAATCTACACACACATTGGAAATGCCAATGAGGATTGCATAGTCAAGGAAGGCAAGATTGCATTCATTCAGGTATCTTCTTCAACAAGGATTGTGCAGTGGAGGCAGGCTGTCAGGAGGCAGTAAATTGGTGCATGTGTGAACCAATTTTTGTATGACAGTGTGAGACGATTGTAGATCGTACTGAGAGCTCTATGAGAAGATCTTTGTATGAGATTGTTTCATGATCCATGATATACATAAAATATGATAGTTGGGGTTTTTAGATTTAAGCTTTCTTGGTAAAAACATCTTGTTATGTGTGATTGATTTTTCTTCATGTGTTTGCAATTGGCGTTTAAATTTCCACAAAGAATTAAGTAGAAGGATTATGTATTTAAGAGTGGATTAAATTTTTAGATCAAGAGAGTCCATAAATACATCACTGTGTTTATAAATTTCTACACTCACTACTTATTTTCGTATATCCTCTAGATACTTGAGCCCTGAATTCAACATTCCCACATGAATGCCCTTAATTTTAGTAACAACATTGGGGTTCCTTGAAAATATGTTATGCTTACTATTTTTGGTAAAATAATTTTTTGGTTCTCCCCTTACCCACACGTCACAACTTTTCTCATTTCATTCATATGTATTACATGATTTCTTCCGCTCTATATGATTTATGGAAAATGATATGCATGCTTGAAACTGAACATCCCCAACAAAAGGAACAATATTTTCATTTCTCTGTTTAGGGAATAGAAAGTTATGCATATAAAGTTTGGATAAAAGAAACTGTGTGTGTTCATCCTATTTATGAAAAATGGTTATAAAATCCAGAATATCAGTAAACTCATAGGGGAGACCATGATATACAATCTTAATATTAAACATTAAATATTTCTTTGTTAAGAAAAAAAATAACTACAAGATGGGGTTCTGAAAGCCATGACGTCTGGAATTGTTGTATAAATATTTTCCTTCTCCTTTATTAGTTTATGAATCTGTCCCTGTAGAATATGGATATTTTTTCTGGCATCATCCAAATCCCCTACTATTACTACCTTTGTATGTGAAAATGACTGAAATCACTTAAGATGATTCTGGTTCTCTTCCATAGAGATTGCCTCTCACTGGTACTTGGCTATAATCTCTTTCAATACCTTCATTTCAACTTCTACAATTAGTGGAGTATATGGGGGCACAATATTTGTTTATACCAGTTAGAAAATTATATATTACAGAGAAATGAAACACATAAAATATGCGGAAAACACAAGCACACAAAACACATAAAACCAGAGAGACACAGATATACGTGGTTCACCTAGTTTGGGCCTAAATCCCCCCGGAAGAAACGACAGTTGTGTTTCTATTATCCAGCAAAATGAAGAGACACAACCTCTAACAGGATCATAGGCACTCCTATGTTCTCTCTTGGACTTATCTTTGTTCTGCTTTGAGAATACATATTTTCCGTAATACAATGCCCTCATACAAGCGAGGGGTTGCCTTCTAGGGAAAAAAACCCTAAACTAAACATAACTTCTACCGTCAGACATCTGCCTAATGAACGACCTAGATTGACTAGAAATTACTATACTTTTACTAGGAAATTTTACATCTGTTTTTAGCCCCCCCCCTTGTTACACTAAAAATTGTCATCCTGACATTTTACTATGAGTATGAGCTCATTATTACTCATACTTCCTCCTTTTGTAAGTCTAACATATCAGCTCCTCATGTCAAGCTTTCAAAATCAGAGAAAAATTCCTAAAAATCCCTGACATTGATTATCGCACTTTCTCTGTTGTTCCTGGGTCGCACTAATATTCGACTTACTGTAGGAACCATACACTTTGTTCCTTGTGTCTGTGGAGTGGTGTCTGTCAAAACTCAAAAAGGCGAGAAAGTAAAGATAAAAAGTGAATTTCAGATGAATTCTAGAAGATTCTGGATGGGAATTTTCGATAATGGATACGCTTTGAGAAGGTTCATGCATCCCTCACTTGATGGAGCTAACCCCTTGATGTAAGGAGCTAATCCCTTTGAAGGAGGATTCTATCCCTTCATATTTGGAACAAGAAACCTCCTCTGTTCCACTATAAAAGAAGCATAGGTATGCTACGAAATTCGACTTAAGATATTTGATTAATCTTGTTGAGATTAGGACTGATTATTCTTGCTTTGCAACGAAGTTAAGTGCTCATCTCTATCTGTCTTGGTTCAAAGAATGCAATGCTTGTCAAATTAGAAGAGATTCCTGCTTCGGACCCCGGGAGGACCTGCACAACATCAAGGCACAGGTTGTAAAAGTTTTCTTTATTTGAAGTTAATACAAATATACTCATTTCTCTCATTAAACTGTCTATTTATGGTTTATTTCATAAATTCCTTGATCATTATGATGAGTATGATTTATGATAATGTCTATACAGGTGCTATGTAATCTTTTTACTTGTTTGTGACTGCAGATTAACGAGGAACGTTCTTTCAAGTGCACGGGAAGGACTTCAACGAGATCAAACAAGCGCTGGACATAAGGTAGGCCTTACACATATATAGCATTTTTATGAATTTTATATACTTAGAGAGAGATTAGTATAATTGGCTGTTTGTTGCTAGTTACTTTTAGTACTAGAGAGATCGGTCTTGTCCACAAGACGGATTAATCTACACAACAAAATGACGACTCCACTGGGGAAGAACTTGTTGTTTTTTATTCTCTTTCATTTTTGATTTGAGGAAACATTTTTTCTTGGTTTTTGATTGATACATATCTGTCTGGGTAATTTAGATTTTCCCTGTTTTTGAAAATTTAGAAATATTTTAAGTTTTTCTATAATTTTTCCTAGGACCGCACTCTGCCTTACTTTGACAGTGCGGGCAGGTTCGCACTTTCTGTAAAGAATACAGTGCGGGACCGCACCTGTCAATACTGGTTGCCTGCGGACCCTGTAAAATTTTTAGAAAATCTCTAGATTTCTTTCTCTAGTTCTTTTTTATTTAGCTTTTTGGTGTCTGCCCAGACTGATTATTGTTTCTGTCAAGAATTTTTTGTGAATGAACTCCAACAGTGTTGATGTTTTGATGATTTTCTAGAAGATTTTGCAGTTTGGATTGTTTTTCCGCTTGGTCTTTGTAGCGATTCGAACTTTTGACAATTTGCAGTATCTCAGATTACATTGATCTCTTTTTGTCTTTTGAATCCGACCTGATTGTGAAAACATCCTATATTGAGAAATTGAGCCTTTTGTTTCTTTGCAAATCTTCGAAAAAACTTGGTTGAAAGTTTTGAATTTCATTTTTATAAAAAAAAACATATTTTGAGTGTTTTTGATCTGTTTTTTATTCTAAAAAAATAGACTCTTAGTTTGCTGAACAACTAAGGAAAACATTCTTCAAAAAATCTTAAAGTTTTTACTGAATTTAGATTTTAGATCTAAAGATTAGATTTTGTAGTTTTGAGTAGTTTTAATTTTTGTAGCTTTCTTTCGAAGGAAAATTGTTTTGTAGCTTCTAGTTTGGAAAGGAAAAGGATTTTTCTTATGAGCTTTGATCATTTATCTCATTATTGAAAAGACAAAGTATTTTCTTTCAATTATTCTTCATGTTTAAAGAAGGAATTGTTTATTAAAAGAATTGCATTCTCCAACTCTTTCTTTAGATAGAAGTTCATTGAAAGAAAAAGAATTGATTATCATTTTAGGTGCATTTTAGTGTTTTTGGAAGTCGAGTCTTCACATCATCAAAGTTTCATTTCCGCACCCATTGACTTAAGAAACAGCTCATAAAAGTAACGCTTAATTAAAATTCATCTAGTAATCTTTTATTTCTAGGGCTCTTATCACCAACATAGCTTAGGCTAGTATCTTGGAGTAGGGAGTAATTAACTCTCCAAGATAGCTAAAAAAAACAAGTAGACAAATCTTGCGGTAGGAAGAATTCCAATTGTTGCATGTATGCTCTGGGAAGCTCCTCTTAAAGGAGTTAAGCACGAGATCATATCTGAACCAGTGAGGTAATCAATCCTTCCTCATTGGGAACGATAGAAGATATACACGTATTAAAAATGGTAAACCTCGGATAGACCATTGTCAAGGAGCCAGGGGTCACTTGTCGGTAAACCTTGGATTCTTTCAAGGAGCCTTCAAGGGGATTGAGCTTTGTTACTCTGCCCTTGCGTGTGTGTCGGATCGTAGACTGTTCCCCCAGGTATATTTGTTTTAGTTGGTAACCTTAGTGACCATAATCTTTAGGATTCTTCCTTAAGGTGACGGTGGAGGGAAGATCCCACTGTACCTGGAACAGACGTCGACTAGACTCACTTGGACTCTCTGGGGGGTTCTCTTCACTCAAGATGGTTTTGTGAAGAAACTTGTGCCAGTCTGTTTCATTAAGTAGGTTGTCGGGGTAACTGTTCCAACCGCCCTTTTCGTGTTTAAATTCTACTAAGTTGGATTTCATCACCAACTAGTGTTTTTAGTACGGAAAGTTACCTGTTTGTGTGTGGTTTGAACTCTTATATTTTTAAGCGAATGATTCAATTGTTTGTTTCTTAGAGACTTTAGGTGTTTTCATTGAAATTTTTCTTTGTTTGCGTGTGATTAGATAATTTTTAATCGTGGCGGAATTACCGAGACAATCCCGGAGAATACAAGGGAAACCCCCTGAATATTCACCAAGTCAACTTGAAGGGCTTCGTGCTCTGGTATCATCCAGTAGTAGTAGAATTAGATCAACGGAAATTGGAAGTTCATCTATAGTTATACATCCTGATCATCAAATACCTACAACAGAATACATTCAAGAACCGATTTCAGTTTCTGAAGTTACTGAAAGTATTTCTCCTTCTGGTGAATTATCTGACGAACCTGAAATCTCTGAACCTAAAACTGAATCTTCTGTTTTGGAAACATCCTCAGGATTTATTACACCAACTTCTAGCGATCCAGGTTCACCTAGGGTAAGGAATATCATTACAGACAATCTTCCCTCTGGACTTATTTCTATTGAAGAACTTACTAATCCAGACGAAGACATATCTCTTCCCGACTCCCCTCAATCGTTAAATCTTAGGGAGCGTGAATCTATTTTATACAACCCCATTCGAACTAATCCTTGGTATCTCTCTTTAACGAACTTTTTAGAGAATCCGGGTCTTGCTTTTTATCCACCTCGAATTCCATTTCATCCTACACCCAGAGGTTATTATCCGTCATCTTTTATGGCTGGAGAGTCATCCATGTTTTCTCAAACGCCGGAATCATTTTTACATGGTGGTCCTTCTGTTCCTTCGGGATATCAGTCTTTTTCTGGTACTTTCTCAGGAGCAACTCCTCAACCCATCGAAAACGTGTTATCATCTGGTCTTGATGGACTTAAAATTGAAACGTCGAATGCAAAGAAATTTTTTATGATGTCTGGTAATATTCCAAATCCTCAAACTCAAGGCAGTCTGTTTCCTTCTTGGGGGGCAACCTCAGGGAACTCAGTTACTGCCTGGGGGGCAACCTCAGGGTAGTCAGTTACCGCCTGGGGGGCAACCTCAAGGTAGTCAATTACCACCCGGGGCACAACCTCAAGGTAGCTTTTTCCCAGGACAAACTATGGAATCATATTATTTTGGGGGGCAACCCCAAGGACAGTACATACCTCAAGGGTATCAACCTCAAGGATAGTACATTCCTCAAGGTCAACCCCAAGCACAATATGCTCCTCAGGGTCCTTATCAACCCCAACTTCAGTATGCGCCTTAGGGTTATCAACCTCAAGGTCAGTACCCAATTCAAGGTTACCAACAGCCTTCTGGTCAAACATCTTTTCAAGGAGCCGGAAATTTACCACTTACTAATCAACCCTACGTTCAACCAGGTTTTGGTCCTTATGTTCAACCTTCTACGGGACAATACCCCGGAATAATGGTGTTGGATCCGTCCCAATATCAACAGCCTTTGCAGCCTAATGTGCAGTTGCCTTATCGGCACAGCGACCTTTTGGTTTGCACAGTTCCAACACGACAACTTTGTTCGCTTGACTATTCAACTCACACCTAGTTCGATTCGACGGACGAGCCTAGTACACCTCGGACTCGCCTCAAAGCTGCTGTCATCGCACCGCAGCCTCTTGTTCGGCTGTCTGTTTACCCGGGTATACGTAACCATAAACCTTACATCACAATAATAGTGCAAGTCCCTCGAGTCTTTATTGCCTGGTCGGAGACCTTCGATTTCAAACTACGGTTCGAGATACCAGAACGAGCGATGCCAAGTACAGTTGTTACAAGTCAACCTCAATTTACGTATCAACCGTACCAGGGACAGCCGCAATTCGGTCCCTATGTATAGAATCCAAGCTATCAGTATCAACCGTACCCCGGTTATACTTATCAACAACCTCAGTATGGTCCGGTTCATCCTGGTTTTCCGGGAGGTTACACAATACCTAATGCAAATCCGATTCCTAGTTATCCTGGGTATCCGCCTCCCGGATCTGCTCTGGCTTCTCAAGGTTTTCGTGATCCTAACCATCAATTACCGTTTATCGCAACTTTGGACTTACTTGATTTGACGCGCCTTACGAATGATCCCATTTTTTATTACCAAAATTGGACGCCAATGCCTCATAAGTTGCCCAGTGATATACCAAAATTCGAAGGTAAGTCAGGAGAGGATCCATCGAATCATGTTATGACTTGTCACCTTTGGTGTGCATCCAATTCAATTATTGATGATTCGATTCGCTTACGTCTTTTCCAAAGGACACTCATAGGTCTTGCAGCCAAATGGTACATTGAGTTGCCACGAGGCTCGTTTCATAATTTCGGTCAGTTATGTGACTTTCTTCGCTCATTTTCGATTGCACATACGAGATATGACAATGGCACGGAACTACTAACTTCACTGAAACAATCCACGTCCATGTATATTTTTGATCATATTCATGAATGGTGACGTAGGAGACGTTTGGTGAAAGTTTACATTCCGGATCAAATTTTGGCGAAATGGTTTGTCAAATCATTGTTACCCAAAATCACTGAAGATGTAGCTAAGGCTGGTGTTGTTACTGAAGAGCAAGTAATTTCTCAAGCTCGGTACCTTGACCTCGTTTACGCGATCGGGTACTCTACATAGAAAAATCTGGAACCTTCAGCTCGGAAATTAAATAGTTAGCCGCTATGGAGATATATGTGACAAAACATGAAAGAGATTTAGTGGACTCAGTTCAAAGTTAAGAAAATGGTAATTATTAAAATTATGGTGAAAAAATGTTCTAAGATTTCTTGTGGTCATTGTTCCAGGCATCTAAATAAAATCAAATACGGTGGTAAAAAGAAGGGGAGGAACAAAAAAAAAAAAGAATTCGAAAGAGAAAACTGATAAAGATGAATCCAATGACGAAAAATGTAAACCTCGCTATCCTTGCTTCATTTGTGAACAAGATCATTTCACGAAAGAATGTCCATATCGAGACGAAGTTACGAAATTCGTTAAAGGATCGCAACAACCTGCTGTCTTGAAGGATCCTTTTCCAATTCAAGATAGTAAGATGATTGGTTCTTCCTTGACTACTTTAGAAGAGCCTATTATGATGATGTCTCATGTAAGGGTTGCGACGCGATCGCAAGATTACGGTTCTAAGAATCCCGTTGATGGCAAAGAAGCAGAGTCTTCCAATGAAAATACATCAAATAAACCTCCTCCTATTTCCGGTCCGCTACAGATTGAGAAACAAAATCCAGACTTAATAATCAAACCGCCTGCTAAAGGTGTCCTTCGTAAATCAGCTTTCAATCCACATGCGAGAGCTGCTCAGAATTACAACATTGTTGAAGACATAGCTGTTTCTCCTTCAGCAATGTCGGCTTTGGAAGTGCTACAATCATGTCTAGCACAGCGTAAATTATTATTGTTTGCCATAGGAGCTGTCAATGTTCAGGATTCTAACCTTATAATCTTCGATTTAGAAAATAGTACACCACGTCTTCCTCACCAAATGGCTTTCCAGATTCCAGTGTTAGTCAAAAACAGACCTATTTTTCAAACTGTGATTGATGAGGGAGCTTCAATGTGTATTATGTCGATTCAGTGTTGGAAATCACTTGGATCTCCTACACTTAACCAATCCCCGACAATTCTAAAGGCTTTTGATGGTCGAGGTTTTCAACCTTTTGGTATTTTGCAGGATTTACCCATAGGGGTTGAAGGTAAAATCGTTAATCTAGATGTGGAAGTGGTTGATGCCCCTCTAGATTACAACCTTCTTCTGGGTCGTAGTTGGTCCTATGCTATGACTGCTATTGTCTCTTCGGTCTTTCGACTTATAAAATTCCCATATCAAGGAAAGATCGTGAAAATAGATCAGTTAACTTATTTTTCATCCAACCCAGCCTCTACAGAAACAATCCAGCATGTTGGTAAAACGGCTATCCCTTATAAGGATGTTGGAGTAGGTTTGATTAAAGATTCTGGTTTACTAGGAACTTTTTCCTTTCCTCCTCCTAACGTACGCCATCTACTGCAAATATTCACATGATTTCATCAGACACTATTATGTTTGATGATCCTTGGATCGTACCTTCCGAATCCGAGATAGATTCATTTGATGGCATGATGCCTTTGAGTCCATTTGAAATTGCATACCAGGCTGTACAGTCACTTTCCAACCCCTCTTCAATCGAAATTGATCCAATGAATGGGATCCAAGAGGAATCACTTTCTATATCTAGTTCAATTACAACGACATTTCCTGAACTTGTTCATACAGATGAGCAAATTCGTGAGTTTTTGTCTGTTGATGATTTACCATGGGAAGATCTACATCACCAATCTTCATTTTTACCTAAATTAGATCATTTTGAAGATGATTTTGCTTCAATTTTTACTGCTGAATATGCCAAGGAACCTCAGAATCCATTGCAAAATCCTGATTCTGAGTTAAATTTGGAAAATATATCTAGAACGGTTCCAATTGACATTTCAGTAAAACCATGAATAATTGAAAACATTCATATAGGTGCTTGTTGTACAGATGAAGAAATTCGGACTTATAAAGCCCTATTTCAAGAATTTCGTGACGTGTTTGCCTGGTCTTATGAAGAAATGCCAGGAATTGATCCATCGATCGTCGTTCATGAAATTAAGACTTACCCGGATGCTAAACCTGTTCGTCAACGATTACGTCAAATTCATCCTAGAAAAGCTGCTGCTATAAAAATAGAAGTTGAAAAATTACTTCGAGCAGGATTCATTTATCTAATTCCCTTAACGGATTGGGTATCGAATATTGTTCCTGTGACTAAAAAACAAGGAACGATAAGAGTATGTATCGATTATAGGGATATTAATCGAGCGTGTCCAAAAGATAATTATCCAACTCCCTATATCGATAAAATAATCGATGATTGTGCTGGCAGTGAATTTTTTTCCTTCATGGATGGCTTTTCTGGCTACAATCAAATAAACATACTCCCTGCAGATCAACCCAAAAAAACTTTTATTTGTCCATGGGGAACATTTGCTTATTGTAAACTACCTTTTGGACTAAAGAATGCTGGAGCAACTTTTCAATGGGCTATGTCTTATGCATTTCATGACATTAAGCACATTGTCCAACCATATCTCGATGATTTACCTGCTCATTCATTACGTAGGGTCGATCATCCCACTCATTTACGAGAAATTTTTATGAGATGTAGGCATTATCGGATACGGCTGAATCCACATAAATGTGTTTTCTGCGTAGAATCGGGTCGATTACTGGGATTTGTTGTCTCGAAAGCAGGCATTCGCGTCGATCCATCGAAGGTCGAAGCCATTGTTAAATTGCCTCCTCCTTCGACTTTACGCCAACTCCAAAGTTTGCAGGGGAAAGCAAATTTTTTACGTAGATTTATTCCTAACTATGCCAAGCTTACAAAGGGTTTTACCCGGTTGTTGAAACAGGATATTCCGTTCTTTTGGGACGAGATTGCTGATTGATCTTTTGATGCACTTAAAAACTCGTTGACCCATGCACCGTTATTGCATCCTCCCAACTTCAACCAAGATTACATTTTGTACCTCGCTGCTTCTCATTCCACCATTGGGATGGTACTAGTTCAGGAAGATGAATCTCACAATGAACATGTGATTTATTATCTTAGTCGGAATCTGCATCCGACTGAAATCAAATACACACATGTGGAGAAATTGACCTTGGCAGCTGTTCAAGCTGTCCAACGTTTTAGACATTACATCTTGTTACGTAAAACCACGGTAATTTCTAATTGCAACCCTATGATGTATATTTTGACCAAACAATTTCTAGGGGGAAAATATTCCAAATGGATAGTTATCCTGCAGGAATTTGACTTGGAATTTGAAAAATCCAAGGCAAAGAAATCTTTGGTATTTGCGGAACTGATGTGTGATTTCCCCTCTATTGATATTGAAACAGTGGCAGAAGAGTCCATTGTGGACGAATCTTTGTTTCTTATCAGTACTCTTGATCCATGGTATGTAGATATTATTGTGTATCTCCAAACCCAATCTTTTCGGCCTGATATTTCATGAACTCAGCGACGGAAAATACGCTTCCAATCCCAACGGTATAATATCATTGGTGATACACTTTATCGACGTGGAGCGGATTCTGTTTTCTGACGTTGTCTAACTCATGAAGAAGCTGAAAAGGTGTTAAATGAATGTCATTCTGGAGCATGTGGCGGTCATATGTCTGGGTATGCCACAGCCCAAAAGATATTGCGTGCAGGTTATTTCTGGCCAACGTTGTTCAAAGATTGCATTTATGCGGTTCGGAAATGCCACAACTGTCAAATTTTTTATCGGAAAATGCGCGCGCCACCCGCTCCTCTTCACCCTATAATTGTTGTTGGTCCTTTTGTAAAATGGGGTATCGATTTTATTACATGTAACCCTCACTCGGCCGGGGGGCATGCCTATATTATCTTAGCAGTAGATTATTTTACAAAATGGGCCGAGGAGATGCCTACATTTTCAGCTGACGGCAAGACTGCTGCAACATTCGTATTTAATCACATAATTACTAGGTTTGGTGTTCCTCAAGCTATTATTACGGATCATGGAAGTCATTTTCGGAACGTCATGATGACTGAACTGACATACCAGCTTGGCTTGCGCCATCATAGTTCCACTCCGTATTATCCACAAGCCAATGGTTTGGTTGAAGCCATTAACAAAGTTTTAGTCACCATGATTAAACGAATCATTGGTATTCACAAGACGAATTGGCATTCCATGTTATTTTCAGCACTTTGGGCATATCGAACCTCAGTCAAAACATCAACGGGTTTCACTTCTTTTTAATGCAGTTTCTGGTTTGAGACAGACCTGGTGTGATAGAAATACGAGTCCCTAAGGGTCGTAGTAGAATATACAAGCTGTGTACGAAGAAGGCATTAACATACTTGTTAATTAGATGAGAATCAACGAAATGCTGCAATATCAAACGAGGCTCATGTTAAAAGGATAAAAGCTCAGTATGATAGAAGTGTGACCCCTCAAAATTTTTTAGAAGGAGACCTAGTTTTACTTTATGATCAAGCTAACGACAAGCTAGGAGCTGGGAAATTCGTGCCTATGTGGCATGGTCCTTACATTATTAAACTAAAGTTAGCAAAAGGGGCCTACGAGTTGATAGATTTTGACGGTGTCCCTTTGGATAAACCCAGAAATGGGATTTATCTAAAGCGATATTATGCTTAAATAAGGTGTGGGGATTTTTGTTAGTTTAGATTTCTTTACTGCTGGTGTGTTTTAGATTAGAAAAGTGTGCCTAGTTTAGAAGTGTGTTTTTGTCACTATTCCTGCTTATCTTGGAGCACTCTTCGATATTGCGGATACTTGGTGATTTTGAACTTACATTGGTTTTATAGCGATGGTGCTTGTGCGTAGTACACGGAACATTTCTTCCTCGACTTGGGTTATCCTATTCGACCTCGACGAGTTAGTATCCATGCATGGGGGTAAAGCCTTGGTCAAACACTGCCACCAAATAACATTGCACGGTATGAGTACGATGATTGAGTTATTGTGCGAATCCATATCATTTGGAATTGGGAGTTTGATTGTAAGGTTGGATTCTGAACTTGTTGTATTACAGCTTAACAAGGTTTATACCATTAGAAATCCAGTGTTATTACGGTTATTTTTAAGAGTTCGTCTCTTGGAACGTGAATTTGATTACATTGAATATCAGCATATTCCAAGACATTTAAATACATTAGCAGATTCAATTGCTTCTAGTATGATAAATAGACATTTGAAATAATCAAAAGCAGTAAAACAAATAACATTCACATATGTACATAGATAGCCGGCAAATAGTGATATATCATAGTATAGGAGTGTTTTCAAAAAATATACATCGTCTTCGATCATAGGTTGGAAACACCTTATGATCGGCAAAAATGATAATACAAAAGTAAAAAATATGAGTCTACACGATCATTCCATCACTGATGGTGATCACGATAAGAAACCACTGCCCGGCCACCCTGCATGGGAACCTCCTAAAAGGTCCTGGTACTCCAATCACATATCTCTGCAACCTGAGAGGAATGTCATCTATGCTGGTCTCTGGAATATCTAGAGTCAAACACTCTAGATGATGTTCAAAATCAGTCAAAATCTCAGTAGGTTAACTTTCTTTGTGAAGGCCAGTACGGCGCAGCTGATTTGTCTTCTTTCATAAGGTTGGAGATGAAAGTGGTCTTTGTGGACATGTTTTCAAAAAACTTTTAGGTTATTAGTTTGAAAGATGATAAAAAATAAATAAATAAATTAGAATTTAGCAAAACAGGCTTGATATTTTGACTCATCATGGGCTACACTATTTGAAATATATTTACTATTGGGATGCAACGGAAATCTATCTTTTGTGGAAAATCTCTTATCACAAAAAGTTGGCGTTGACCAACCAAAATATCGAAGAAATCGCCAATTGTGTGGTGCCCTGGTAACTGACGAGCCTTCAATGCGGACCAACGAACCATTCTCGGTTCTCAAAATTGACAAACATCATGATACTATGGAAGCTGTGGCAGTTCTCTCAAACCAAAAGAAACAATAGGTCTGTCTGAAATTATTGATTCCAGTACATGTCTGATAGTTGGCCTTTTACATTAGCCAACACAACTTCACACCAGTTAAAGATGGTGCCGCGAAAACAGTCCACGGCAATACGCATTTGGGAACCAGTAGCTACATGAAGCGCAGCACTCTCACACAGTTTGGTAACAGTAAAAGCAATAACTTTCAATTCAGGATGGATGATGTGTTTTATGTACCGATGAGCATCACGAGATTTAACAATCATTGTGAAGATTACAATTGAATACTTAAATATAAGTGGCCATAGTCTAGTCCAGAACAAAAGAAACATTTAACCCCTCTTGGATGAGCAGATTAAATATATATCCTCCGACTCAATTTTAAAATGGGTGGCCACCAATGAAGAAGCACTGGTCCTCCACATTCCATCTGTTCACCAACCATGTCAAGAGTTCTACTTGTGCCCTCATGCCTGAGATGGCCCAAAATTTGTACAAGCCACATGCTTTTAATGCCCGTTGTGTGTGAAAATGAAGTATTACGGCTTCATCCACTTCCTCATGCTCACGTTCTCCCCAGATCAGCATCTTGTCAATCCTACAATACAGAAAAAGGCAAGTTAGAATAATCTTATTTGAAAATTTTTGGCAAACAAATGAGAAATCAATGTTTTAAATCCAACCGCGCGGGTACCTCACCCACTCTTTGTAAACAGAGCGTAGGTCCGCACGCGTAGTGTGTGCCGGGTGAGGAACCCACGACTTTTTCTTTATAGGAAAAAGTCGGGGTCCGCAGGTAGCGTGTGTTCCACCTGCGGACCCTGCGGGCGAAATTTTAAACCATTTTTTGCCCCAAAAATTCAAACTAAAGCCTAAAAACAAATTTGAAATAGATGAAAAACAAGATAGAGAGGTTGTGGTTGCATGCAGGATGACAGTTCTCAGTTTCCTAAGATATGGAATCTTCTTGAGAACTTTCTTTTAGCTTTTACTTTCATCACTGGGCTAGGCAGTAGTAAATTGAAAAGATGCCTTAGTTTTCGAATGGATGAATTTTTAATTTATTTATTTTTCACTTTAAAAAGGGTATTTTTGAAAGCATTTTTACTTATCTTAAAAAGGTATGTGTAATGTTTCAAGTTTTTAATATTTAGTTTTGAGGTAGTGATCGTTTTTCAACAAAGAGCATACTTTTATCCTTTTGGGACTCTTTCAAAATTTCTGAAAAAAGCAGGAAACCTTGGAGTCCTCTTTGGCCCTTTTGAGTTATAAATATGAAAGAGATTTCCAAATATGACTAATCTAACTAGGTCAAAGTAAATAGTAGCAGGTGTAAGTCATAGGTATAAGTTTACCCCTTTTACGAACTGAAATGGACTACTTACGAAAAAGGTATACGTTCACTAATTATGGTCAATAGAGTTCTCTCCCACATTATTTTATCCTTTTTCGGGCCTGAGAGACTAAATTTACGAAAAAGTACACCCAAGGAGTTTTCTTAAGTTTTTCAGCAAGCTCCTGGTGAAAACATGAGTTTTCTCTCTTTGAATTTCAAATTCAAACTTAGCGATGGGGACTGTTTAATCTTCAACAGGAACGAACCACTCCTTCTTAGGGTTCGAATTTTAAACTAAGTTGGACTCATCTGAAGGATGAGCTTATAACCAAGCAAATGTTATCCTCCTCAAGCTTGTCAAAAAATAAAGAGGTACTTGCCAGAAATGGTGGGGGAAAAAGAGAGAAAAATGGGCGTGTTTGTTGTATTTTAAATTTTTCGAAAATTCAGTCAACCACTCTTGAACACGACACTTTCATTCACCTGGGTTGGGAAATCCTTTACCTAACAGTTAATCAAACCACATTGAAAGTCTTCAGCCGGTTTCTGGGTATTAGCTTTGGGTCAATTGTTACCAAGCCATCTGTAGTGTCGTTATGTGTTCAAGAGAACAGTTCAAATAAACCATTCATCTGCAAAGTATCTGTCATCCATTATTGACCATCCCTGAGTCAGTCCTTGCCAATATATTTTCAAAACTTGATCTATGATTTCGTGTTGTGTTCACTTTATATCGACATCAACACATTATCTAGGAAGTTGATCCAGAAATCATCAGTACCTTGAAATCTGCATGCCTCAATGGCAGGTTTCTCGCCTTCGACGACAGGTTGCATCATAGACCTTCGATTGAATGATTCCGTGACATGTTCGACTTCAGCTCATTCATTCACATTTCATGGATTGTACTGAGTACTTTGAGAGCCATTAACATTACTGGTGGTTTTTCTCACACTTGTTAACAGTTCACATCATTGACTGGTAATCAAGTAGTTTCTACCATGTTCGACTTCAACACATTTATTCACATGGATAGAATTGTACTAGTTCGAGATGCGGAAATCAAGACCCTGGATCTAGTTTCCACCATCCAGGCTGCGAGGAATTTTGTTGTCATCTATACAGTAGACTATTTATAAACAGATGGATGCGTCCATACTGTGTCTACATATATTTTTACTAAGATGTATTCAAAATCATTCCTGTATCAGAACGATTTGAGTTAGTTTCTAGTTAGTTTTAATCTGAGTATGGGAATGCCTACCTCAGTGATGACATATATATGTATATATTTTGCATTGAATGTTTTTACAGGTTCCGACTGGAGTGTCCACAGGATGATCTTTGAAATGATAAAGTACTGCACTCTTCATATATGAAAGACTTCAGCTTCATCTATTCCAGACTTTGCACTTTAGGGGGCAATTTGTTACACTAAAAACTGTCATCCTGACATTTTACTATGAGTATGAGCTCATTATTACTCATACTTCCTGCTTTTGCAAGTCTAACATATCAGCTCCCCATGTCAAGCTTTCAAAATCAGAGAAAAATTCCTAAAAATCCCCTAAACATTGGTATCGCACTTTCTCTATTCATTTCCTGCGGTCCCGCACCTAATGTTCAGCTTACCTGCGGAACCATACCGCACGTTCCTAGTGTCATGGGTGCGGACCTCTGTAAAACTCAAAAAGGCGAGAAAGTAAAGATAAAAAGTGGATTTCAGATGAATTCTAGAAGATTCTAGATGGGAATTTTCGGGAATGGATACGCTTTGAGAAGGTTCATGCATCCCTCACTTGACGGAGCTAACCCCTTGATGTAAGGAGCTAATCCCTTTGAAGGAGGATTCTATCCCTTCATATTTGGAACAGAAAACCTCCTCTTTTCCATTATAAAAAGAGGCCTTGGGTAGCCTCAAAGGGAGTTCAAGCTTAAGATATTTGAAGTTAAATGTTGTTGAGATTCAAACTCAATTAACTAAGACTTTTTGTGAGGTTAAATCACTCATCTCTATTTGTCTTGGTTCAAAGAGTGCAATGCTTGTCAAATTAGAAGAGATTCCTGCTTCGGACCCCGGGAGGACCTGCACAACATCAAGGCACAGGTTGTAAAGGTTTTCTTTATTTGAAGTTAATACAAATATACTCATTTCTCTCATTAAACTGTCTATTTATGGTTTATTTCATAAATTCCTTGATCATTATGATGAGTATGATTTATGATAATGTCTATACAGGTGTTATGTAATCTTTTTACTTGTTTGTGACTGCAGATTCACGAGGAACGTTCTTTCAAGTGCACGGGAAGGACTTCAACGAGATCAAACAAGCGCTGGACATAAGGTAGGCCTTACACCTATATAGCATTTTTATGAATCTTATATACTTAGAGAGAGATTAGTATAATTGGCTATTTGTTGCTAGTTACTTTTAGTACTAGAGAGATCGGTCTTGTCCGCAAGAAGGATTAATCTACACAACACCCCTGGACCCCCTAGGCAGCGTTTAATTATGGGCGGCGTTGCTGCCCCATTAAGGTACAGGGGTCCAACGCTGTGATACAAAAATCAACAAGATAATCGGGCTCTACACCCAACAATCTCCCACTTGGAGACTGATTGTAGCACCTGCACCGCTACTTCATTCGCTGGACAATGACTCCTCTTTGAACCTGGCTGTTTCTCATCTTCATCGTCATCCTTGAATTCCAATTGAAACTGATCATAACCTCAGTTTATCCCTGGTTACAACTTTTGTTAGCATATCTGCAGGATTCTGGCTAGTGTGTATCTTTTCCAGCTTCAACTATCACATCTTCCAATACTGACTGTATGAAATGGTACTTGAGCTGTATGTGTTTAGTCCTAGAATGAAATGTTGAGTTCTTTGCAAGATGAATGGCACTTTGGATATCAATGTATAACATGCGCATATCATTCTTCTTACCCAATTCATCCATAAACCTTTGTAACCAAATCATTTCTTTACTAGCCTCTGTAGCAGCAACATACTCTGCTTCTGATGTTGAAAGTGCAACAACACTTTGGATTTTTGAAACCCAACTGACAGTTGTTCCACCTATAGTAAATACATATCCTGTAGTGCTCCTCCTGTTATCTCTGTCACCTGCCATATCTGCATCAACATATCCTTGTAGAGAAATGTTTGAACCACCAAAGCATAATGCTTGATTTGTGGTACCTCTCAAATATCTGAGAATCCATTTTACTGCCATCCAATGTTCTTTTCCTGGATTGTTCATGTACTTGCTTACAACTCCCACTACATGTGCTTTATTAGGCCTTGTGCAAACCATTGCATACATTAAACTTCCAACTACTGATGCATATGGAACTTTAGACATATAATCCTTTTATTCTTGGGTCTTGGGGCACATCTCCTTACTAAGTTTGAAATGGCTAGCAAAAGGTGTACTAATTGGTTTTGCATTCTGCATATTAAATCTTTTCAACACCTTTTGTATCTACTCATTCTGAGACAATGTTAATTTGCGATTTTTCTTGTCTCTAGTTATTCTCATACCAAGGATTTGTTTTGCAGTGCCCAAATCATTCATTGAAAATGTATTTGCCAATTTTCTTTTGAGCACATTTATTTCCTACATGTTAGACCCTCCAACAAGCATGTCATCTACATATAATAACAATATAATATAGCTGCCATCATTTTGCTTTTTCAGATAAACACAATGATCAGAGTGACATCTAGTATAACCTTGTTGAGACATAAACTTGTCAAATTTTAGATACCACTGCCTTGGAGCCTTTTTGTTGAGATTGCAACAAGATGATGAGCTTAGTGGAAAGAAGTCGCCTTCACTAAGTGGGCCCTCAGGCTATTTTTGGCGCACAGTCTATTTTTAGACTATGTCTATTTTTAGACATGTCAATCATATTCTATGAGTTGCAGGATGCTATTTGTGGATGGTTGGTCAAGTTGGAAAAATAGATGGACTTCTATTTTTAGACATATTGGGTGGAATCTATTTTTAGATTGCGAGTCTAAAAATAGATATGTCGAATATTATTAGCTCTTAATAATATTTGGACTCTAAACATTATCTTATTCTCTTGGAGCACTTCAGTTAAGTGCACAGATGTGGCACAGGAGATGACAGAAGGAATTACGCTATTCCTAAGGGTTAAGTGGAGCTATTTCATGGAGACTTCAGTTAGAACTCATGTGACAGAGTTTGGTGGAGTTAGTAGAAGTAGTTAATGGAGTTGTGTTCAGTTTAACTTAGTTAGACACAGTTGAGCTAGTTGTATCTAGTCTAACTGATTGATACACTAGTGAGAGTGGTGTGAATTAATTAATAATTAATTCACTAATTATTAACTCATTAATCAACTGAAGAATACATCAGTTAACTACAGTGCATGGACAATTTCAGTGGAGACCAGTGAAGAGGTAGGTGAAAGAGTAGTGTGACTATCATTTGTGACTATAGTGTTGCATGATTTGCAACACACAGTGGTTGGAGATGCCAATGAGGATTTCGTGAGAAAGGATGGACCAATTCGAGTTCATTCAGAGCCATTCTTCAGCAGTGATTTCACAGTAGAGGCAGGCTAGCAGGTGGCAGAGATCAGTGCATGGGATTTACTAGATCAGACCTGATTAGTGTGTAGCAATTAGAGATTGTACTGAGAGCTTGTGAGGAGCTTTGTATGATGATTGTTACATGATCTCTATGACATATAATATACAAATATTTGGGGGTTTTCAGCTTTAATATTTCCCATAAATTACTGTGTTCATATGTGTGAATTTTTATGGTTTTAATGTGTGCATGCAATTGATTTTATTTCCGCAATTAATGATCAATGGTAGAGGAGATTCTATATTGTGCATGAAGTCAAATAGTGTGTGATCAGGAGAATTTCGGATGTATAACATATCAGTTATATAATTTCTACACTGTTTTAAGCCATACAAGCTCTTCTTTATTCTGCACACTAATTTTTCCTTCCCTTTGACATTCTATCCTTCTAGTTGCTGCATATATATATCTTCCTCCAAATCTCCATGGAGAAATGTTGTCTTTACATCTAACTGTTCAAGATGCAAATATTCCACTGCTACAAGACTTAAAATAGTTCTAATTGAAGCCATCTTAACAACAGGAGAAAATATTTCATCAAAATAAAAACCTTTCTTCTGTGCAAACCCCTTCACCACAAGTCTCGCTTTATACCTCTGTTTTCCTCCATCTTCTTCCTTCAGCCTGTAAACCCATTTATTCTGCAGTGTAGTTTTACCTGCAGACAACCTGACTAAGTCCCAAGTCTAGTTATGCATTAAGGAGTCCATCTCTTCTTCCATGGCTAGCTCCCACTTCTTCCCGGTTTCAACCTGCATTGCTTCTTCATAACATTTAGGTTCACCAAAATCAATCAACAATAAATAATATAATGAAGGAGAGTATCGTTCAGGGGGTCTACTTATCCTGGTAGATCTTCTTACACCAATTTTAGGTGTTTGAGGTGCCTGTTGCTGTTGTTGTGGCTGTTTATTATTATTATTTCCAGGAACCTTTACTTTTTCTGTGATCTCATTAAGAACTGTGTATTATTTGTTTTATTTTTCTTGTTTCTTTTCCTGCAACTGATTCTTATACAAGACATTTTCATTGAATATTACATCTCTGCTCCGAATTATTTTGTGATTTTCATAATAATATAAGCAATAACCAAAATCATTAACACCATATCCAATAAAGGTACATTTCTTTGATTTTGCCTCAAGCTTTGTTCTGTTTTCTTTATTAATATGGACAAAGGCCTCACAGCCAAAAGGCTTTAAAAAAGGGTAGTTTACCTTTTTACCTGTCCATGCTTCCTCTGGAATACCACCATCCAAGGAACTTGAAGGCCCTCTGTTTATTAGATAAACATCAATATCTACAACATCTGCCCAAAATTGTAAAGGCAATCCTGCATGCAATCTCATGCACCTTGCACGCTCCATGATTTTTCTGTTCATCCTTTCTGACACACCATTTTCTTGTGGTGTTCTTGGAACTGTCTTCTCTCTGTGAATTCCATGCTCTGAACAATACGTATCAAACTCTTTGCTGCAATATTCACCTCCATTTTCTGATCTGAGACACTTCAACTTCTTTTATGTCTCAATCTCAACCAAAGATTTCCATTTCATGAAAGTATCAAATACATCAGATTTATTATGAATACAATAAATCCAAGTCTTTCTAGTTGCATCATCAATAAAAGTAACATAATAATGAGAGTCGCCGAGAGATGATACCTGAGCAGGTCCCCATACATCTGTATGCACAAGCTCTAATTTTTCGCTCTTCTTTTCTTTCCCAACTCTGAAAAATCTGACTCTCTTCTGTTTTCCATAAATGCAATTCTCACAGAAATCCAAATCAGCATTCTTCAAACCCGGCAACAAATTTCTTGAGTGAAGAATCTTCATCCCCTTCTCACTGATGTGTCCAAGCCTATGATGCCATAATGTTGCATCTGCTCCTTGGAAGTTAAAGCATTAACAGAGTTAGAAATACCATTGCATAAATACAATGTACCAACCTTTTCGCCTTTTGCTATTACCAAGGCTCCTTTGGTGACCTTATAAATTTTATCTGTGAAAGTTGTCACACAACCTTCACCGCCTAAATGACCTATTGAAATCATATTTTTCTTCAGATCTGGAACATGCCTTACCTCCTTTAATAGCCATTGGTTTCTATTCTGTTGTTTTACAAGAACCTTACCCATTCCAACAATTTTACAGGGTTTATCATCACCCAAACGAACTTGTCCAAAATCTCCTTGAACATAGTCATGAAAATATTTCTTATCAGGTGTGGCATGGAATGAAGCCCTTGAATCTACTACCCAGGAATCAGTAACATTTTCGAAAGAGAGAATCAAGGCATCTTGTAACACATCACCTGTCACATTTGCTTCGTGATTGTTTTCTTGCTATGCATCTCCTTCTTTTCCCTTCTGAGATCTACAGTCTTTCTCTAGGTGTCCTTTCTTTCCGCATTTCCAACACACTATCCCCGATCTAGACTTGGATCTGCCTTTCCTTGATTTACTACGATATCCTGAGCTCTTTCCTCTTTCCATTTTTCTTCCCCTAGACTCTGCACTCAAATAATTACCCAATGTCTCACCGGAGCTTTTCCGTCGCCTTTCCTCCCTAAGGATAGCACTGACAACATCATAAAACTTTAAAGTAATAGATCTAGAGATAGAGTTACTAATGGCCATAACTAAACCATTCCATATTTCTGGCAATGAGCACATAAATAAAAGAGCCCTAACTTCATCATCAAATTTTACCCCTACATAACTTAACTGATTGGTAACTGTATTAAAATCATTTAAATAGTCTGCAACAGATCCACCTTCCGACATCTTCATATTAAATAAACTTCATAAGAAATACCTTGTTTGAGGCTGAGGGTTTTTCATATAGTTTCGCCAACGACTTAATCAAACCCTCTATTTTTGTTTCCTTCGAATTATTGAAGGCTACCGACACCGCGAGGCACAACTGTACTATTCCGAGTGCCTTTCTATCGAGAATCTCCCATTCTGTGTCTGTCATAGCCATCGGCTTCTTTGTTTTTTCGCTCAATGGTAGGTACAGATCTTTCTGATACAGATAATCTTCCATCTCCATCTTCCACAGTGGGAAGTTTTGGCTGTTAAATTTCTCAACCCTAAATTTACCATCTTTCGCCATTGCTCACACTCGAACCAGGAACCCTTCTTCCCTGAGAGTTTATCAACCAAATAGAACTTCGGCTCTGATACCAGTTGTTAGAAAATTATATATTACAGAGCAATGCAACACATAAAATATGCGGAAAACAAAAGCACACAAAACACATAAAACCAGAGAGACACAGATATACGTGGTTCACCCAGTTTGGGCTACGTCCACCCCGAACAACCAGTCCTTCCTTTCTATTATCCAAAAAAATGAAGAGACACAACCTACAACAAATCCGCTGTAATATCCTCTTTTCTCTCTCATAGTCTCCCTATCTGTTTCTCCCTATGAGAATACACATACAATACACAGTCGCAATACAATGCCCTCATACAAGCGAGGGGTTGCCTTCTAGGGCAAAAAACCCTAAAATAAACATAACTTCTACCGTCAGATCATCCGCCTAATGAACGGCCCAAATTGACTAGAAATTACTATACTTTTACAAGGAAATTTTACATCTGTTTTTAGCTTCGGGGGCACTGCCCCTGAAATCCCCCACCAGGGGGGGCTCCATAAAGTTGTAGCCACCCCCCCTGGACCCCCCCGACAACATTTAATTACGGGCGGCATTGCCACCCCATTAAGGTATAGGGGTCCAACATTGTGATACAAAATAAACAAGATAATCCGGCTCCACACCCAACAGTACCCCCATTTCAACTAAAATTGGTTCTTTAGTCTGAGTTTCAGTAGTTTTATATTCAAAACTTTCTTATTCTTATTAACTCGAGATTGTATTACTACCTCCTTACGAGATTATTCACCAATTACTAGTTGATTCTTTAATTTATGTACATTTCGCTTCAATATGGCATTCTCCATTTTTAAAGAAATGATTCTTGCAAAAAATTTATTTCTCTTTCTACTTTCCATAACCACAATGCTCTTAATTGTTGGTTCATTATCCTTAGATAAAATTGTTGGAATATCAATAGGAAAAGTAGAAGCTTCGATTTTAGGACATTCAATGATAATATCTTGAGTTTGAACAACTAAAGAATCAGTTACCAAAGGATCAACAAATAAATTACAAGCCTCAGTGGCTAAAAAATCAACAAATTGTTCTGAGGAAGCAACAATTGAAAGGTTGTGTTGTGACTCCTATTTCACAATTGTTGGGAGACTAATGTTATGCTCTTGTTCTATAACCACCAAAATATCAATAAGAAATTTTTGAGTTATATCTTCTGGGGAGGAAGGTTCTAAGACTATAGCTACAAATTCAATAGAAAATTCCTAGGCCATAGTGGTCATGGAGTTAGACGACAACTCTAAAACTATGGTGGTGGGAGAATCAGTGGAAAGGGTTTGAGCTTCTATTACTGGAAGACCAATTGGGAATTATTGGATTGGGTCATCAAAGTGCTCTTGAGTCACAACTATTGTCCCATTTCCCACCTACATGGATTCCAACAAAATTTCCACTTTTTCTAGTGTCTGCGCCACATAATTCATTAATCTCATAAATGTAGACAGTGCATTACATAGGAAAAATGGAATAACTAACCAATCATAAAAAACTTGCCTGGTTTTGAAGGCAGTCTTCCATGTATCTTCTTCTTTGAATCGAACCTGGTGGTGTCCAAAATTCAAGTACAACTTGGTGAAGTACTTTGCTTGATGCAACTCATATAAAAGATCATCTATCCTAGGCAGGGGGTATCTGTTCTTGAGCATGATTTTATTCAACGCCTTGTAATCTATACACATCTGCCAAGTCCCATCCTTCTTTTGCAGAATGATGATGGGTTACCCACATGGTGATGTACTCGGTTGAATGACACCCTGTTCCAACAACTATTGTAGCTGTTTATTCACCTCACTTGTTTCTATAATAGACTACTTGTACAACCCAATATTTGGAAAAGGGGATTCTAGCAATAGATGGATGTCATGCTCCACTTTCTCTTAGGTGGTAACCCTTTAGGCTCTCAGAACACATCCTTGTATTCTTGTAACAACTCCTCCAATTGGTGCTTTAGTTTATTAGTACACCTCTCCAGGGATGCCTTGCCTCTTATTGACTCCTTTTCAGATTGAATTTCTCGTAAAAACAATAAAACATACTTCTTGTTAGAATTGACCAATTTCTTGGCTTGATTGGCACTTACTAGTGAATTTTTTGACTTGCCTTTGTGTGCGTTGATAATGAATGACTTTCCATCCTTAATGAGCCAGTATTGATTGGCTCTCCTCATGAATATTTCATATTTCATGTACATGTATGGACTCCCAAATACGACTCCACATATATCAAGGGGAACCTCATCTAGATATGCTTCATCAATAAAATCAACATTGATAACAAATATAATTCTACACTATTTTTTTACCTTTAGCTCTGCATCCTTATTTACACATCCCAATGGATATGGGTTTGGATGACCACAAACTTCCAGCCCCAACTTCTTGACCAACTCTACTACAATACGATTCACCTGTGATCCTGAGTCAAACGTAGCATCAATCTTTGTCTTCTTGACCTGTATCTTTATATGGAAGATTTTGGTAATTTCTTTCTCTTCCCGTTGTTGAAGGATACTCAATTTAATTTCCTTCTACACTGACATATATAGACGATATTCTCATCCACATCCAATTTGCATTCAACTTGGTTTCTCAAATCAGTGGCCATGATATTCTTCTTCTTGTTCTTCGGGTTTAGCTCTAGATGCAAATTCCAACACTTCTCCTCTATATGGCCATCAATGTTGCAGTGGTTGCTAGGATCTTTTCACTGGTGTGTTATGGCTATCGTATTCTTATACACCCCCCCCCTCTTTGGTTTATTCTTCTCCTCCTTAAAATATTCTTTTTGCTCCTTCTACTTTGATCCACTTGATTGCGCTCTTTTTAGGCCTATATTCTCTAGGTACTGTGCCTCTACACAGGCCTCGTCCACCGATTTGGGCTTGAACAACATCCATTACTCACGCATATGGTAGTGAAGTCCTCCCAAATACTTGAGGAGTAAATCTGGGTTCTTTGGAGAGATACCCAACATTATAACCATCTTTCTGAATTCTATGGTGTACTCTTGCATGCTTTGGCCCAAATTTTGCCTAAAGTAATGCCACCGGATCCACTCATCCTCCACGTACCCAATGGGATAAAATTGTGCCTTAATGAGGGTTTTGAAATCCTCCCACTTATTCACTGGGTATTTTCCCCCAAACTCAGGGTTTTCGTGTGGCTCTCCCACCAAGTCAGTGCACGACCCTCTAATTTCAGCCGCGCAAATGAAATCTTTTTCCCTTCCTCGATCTGATGGGCACTAAAATAAACTTCCAGTCACTACAACTAATGGTTCAGATTCAGAGTATCAATCTCATCGTGGTACGGTTTGATATTAAATTTTTCTTCCACTTTAAACATGGATCGATTCACAACACTCGAACTGGGTTGATCTTTTCTGGGTTCTTTATTCAACTAGTTCTCTGTGTCTTCTCAATCTCCCGATCGCCCTTCTGATTTTTCCTCTACATTCGAACCCCCATCTTCCCCAAATATCCCCAACTTATTTCTTAGGGCTTCCATGAGGAGGTTTACATTTCAGTTTATATCCATGACTTTTTGTTCGAGCCGCGCAAACCTCACCTTTGCAGGATCACAAGGTTTGTTTACAGATTCGTCGACCATGATGAGGGTTTTACAATTTTCAGCCCCGTTGATTTAGATCCTTGCAATATCCACAAGAATGCCCAAAGAAACCTGGTCTAATACCAAATTATCTGTAAAATTCCGTGGATATTCCACTAGATAGTTCGTCACAACAGATCTAATAATATTATATTAAAATTTTGAGATTCTACACTATTACAATTTTATTAGAACTTTAATATATGTAATTTAATTGTAATTAGTGCATGCATACAAATATAAATTATGCATAAAATTGGATAACAAAAAAATAAGCTCACACACATAGGACACAAGATATTCTCTCTGGGAAACCCTTTCAGGAGAAAACCCAGGTGGAAGGTGAGGCTGCTTCGGTCTCTTTCTCTATTTGGAAATATGGCTTAAGTTATAAATAAGAAATGTTTGTGGCTCATGGGTTGCTATAGTGCACAAATCCTCTCCGTGTGCTCTACCTCCTACCTCTCCTGGATATATTTTCTTAGCTATGGAACAAATTCTCTCGAAAATGGAATACCTCTTCCTCCTAGTGGCCCGGTTATAAAACAACCCGGTAGCCTACTAGTGGTTAATTTTGATTACATCAACTCTTAACTGAAGTTACAATATAGAATCTTCTAGAGACTTTTACATAAAAATCATATGGCTAGCCCCTTTTTCCATGAATAATGGGGTTTGACACGACACCCTCCCGAATTATAGGTGTGAAAACAGGAAGGTCAACTTCTGAGTGGCATAAATTTTGCATACAGACTCCGTTTGATACACTTCTCATGTCATTGGAAATATATTTGTGTGTATAATAACATGAAATTGTATTGTGTGAAAGTGACATATTTTACCCCCAAAAAACATCGTTTGATGCCTCAAATCCCTCCCAGAAGGTTTCAGACTTTGTTTCGCCAAACTGGATCTCGTCAGAAAAAACGATCCCGTGAGTTGATTCCTTGACTTTTTCCACCCTAAATACATCGATATGGATGAAAAAAAATATAACAATCCAATATGGATCACAAAATGGAAGAAAAATAGTTGGTGTCTCAAGCCATCCATGCTTGCATTAATACTACCCAAACTCTGGGAGCATCCTTTTGAAGAGGTCAGGCTCACAATTTCTTGTTTTCTTAGCAATATCATAGCTTTAACATTGCCACTACTGCCTTAAAATAATGATATCATGAGGAATATATTGTAGTTTATAATAGAATCCCCTCAAGGGTTGAACACCATCATGCTTCCTACCTTTCAGAAGCAATGCGAAAATTTAGAACTCATGGCAGATTTAAGCTTTGGCTCATTCATGCTGAATATGGAATGTGATGACTTAATATTTTAGGTGTTCCAAAATTTTTACACCATCATTACATTAGCTCATCTAGACCGTGTCAAAGAAAGCATGCAAAATTTTATGTCCTTGTCCTTAGAAGAGACGTTGACATCTGCAAGATACTAAGATCCAAATTGTTAACCATTTGGAGAAAGGAACTAGTTATATCACCAGCTGCCTCTGATCTAGTTGAAAGGTTGACCATGAAAAACATAAAATTGCTCATAAGAGTGTTGACTAAGAAGGAGTTGAATATGTTTGATGGAGGGAGCAAGAACAAAGGAAATAAAATCTATATCAAGAATGAACTAAGAAGGAGAGGACTATGCTTTATCTATAAGGGACCTTGGAAAATTAATCATACATGTCCAGGGGATACGAAGGAGGAAACAAGGACAAAAAAAAGGAGATTCCTTGAGATCATTGGGAGTATTCTATAGCTGGGTCTATTGATTTTCAGGATGGTGAACAACATCGTGATATTATTTAGGGAGACTTGCAGGATGCCAACCATTCAAAAGTTCATGAGTAAATTCTACCTAATGGTGTTGATGAGGTAGACTCCTATATTATTAATTCCAAGGTCTCCAGGAGAATGTCCATAAATAATATGAGCAACCAAGTATCTAGATAACAATCCACTAATGCATCTATGTTTGAAAACTGGAGAGGATGAACAACAAATTGTCTTCACACATTGAGGAGGCTAAGGAAACTTGAGTAAGTAGCTAGCAATAGTGAACCGACATGATGAGCAAGATCATGAGGGGGAGCATGATGGACATAGTGTACGGGATGAACCATTCCCAGAGAGCCGATCAAAGGCTCAAGTTGAAGTTGTGATAGTTGGGAATTCAATGTAGATAGGTACAAAGATAATCAACATGGAACCAAAATCGCTAGTAGAGGAATTTTAGGGGAAGATCATGCATTTCAACACAGTATTATGAGGTTGAAGTAGAGAGTCTAGACAACCTGAGACATTTTCTTACAGGAAAACAAATAAATTGAGGAGCTCATAGGGGTATGTGCCGAGTGAGTGAAAAAGATGACTGGTGTAGAGGAATGTCTCAAGTTGCTCACAAAACAACAAGAGGAGTAAAATTGGGAGTTCCGAATCCGCCCTCTACAAGAGTACATAGATAGGGATTACGGTACTATCAACCCACGTTTATACATTAGGGAGAGTAGGGCAGATTTCTCCAAATGGATCATGTTGGGTAATCGGGTGGAGAAAGATGAGTTGAGCATTGGGAAACATCAACATAGTAGAATTATTTCATGTGTAGGAATTCATGCATTAGATCCTTCCCATGGGATGGATTGGTGAGAGATTATGAGTTGGAACCTTATTAATGGGATGATTCCTAGGAGGATACTCTTAGCCATATTGCAACTTTTGCCTTAGGCATGAACAACGATGGAAGGCTAAGATGGTATCATAACCCACATGTCCAAGGACTTTGGTGGCGTTGGGATCCAGGTGAATCTATTGAGGGCAGGATTGGCCGGAGGATTGTTTGGGATCCAGGTATCAAAGTATCCATTCGAAATCATTTAGTATGGATGCATGGGATAACACACTGGTTTGTATGGGATCTTCATATCAATATACATATGTGTCTGCTATATGTGGATTGCTTGAGGGCAAGCAATCTTGGGTGGGAGGGTTTGTAATATTCCCTTTTCATGATATGGTCAAAATAGACATAATCTTCCCATGGTATTTTCCCATGGTATTTTCCTTCATTTTTCAAGGGAAAATAATAAAATAAGGTTTCAAGAGAGTCCATCAAGCCTATAAAAGGGGATAGGGTCTAGGCATTTGGTTCATATTGAGTTGTCTATCCTAATGTGTCTTGTTGAGAACTTGGTGAGGCTAGTTCTAGTTTGATCCCTGGGATGAAAACCTTGCAGGTGTAATCTATTTGGTGGATCCATCCAGGGTCCACAATTATGCTTTAATGTCTTGATTTCTTGTGCATTGAGTAATTGTTCATGCCGAAGCAGGGGCTCCATTATTTTTCTTGTATTTGGCATGTCCCGTTTTCTAAATATTAATTGAAATAAGGGTTGCATTCTTCTAGATCCATTTTGTGTTCAATGTTTTGTTGAAAGTGTTTTTATTAGAACACCTAAATGTGCCAAATCTAATGATTATTTCATTCTTTGGGATCTTACATCCTTAGGAAGAGGGAATAGAATGCACTCAAATCCCCTTTTTGGGCAACTTCAGGAAGTAAAAAAAAGATTGTTTCTCTAAAATGAGACGAAGACAGAAACCTAATTAGAAGCTCATGTGAATTTTTAAAAACAACATAAAAAGAGTGTCCCTATGGATATCCATTAATGAAAAAAACAACATAAATGAGTATCCTATGAATGTGAGTTCATGAAAAAGAAAAATAAAATGAGTATCTTTATGGATGTTATTGCATCTTGTGACAGTGCATTGGTTACTAGCCCCCACATTTTCTAGTGAAAATAAGAATCAATGTTTGATGCAAAGTTTACTTTGAAGAAAAAAATGATCTCGAACAAAAAGATGAAGCACAAAAAATCACTTGAGTAAGCATTGCACATCCTCCCCATAATGTTGAATAATGTTAAATATAGATGATAATAATAGGTGTCAGAGATGATGGTAAAGATATAGAGTAGACGTTGAATAGCATTGTGGTGTCAAACAACCTACTATGAAAAACTTAAAGTTGTTAGCTCCAAAAGATTGGAAAACAAAGTAGTACATAATCATGAAGGTAAATGCCCCATGACACTTTAATATACTCAATAGTTGAACAAAATTATAGAAAAAGACGAAAAACAAATAACAAAAATAAAGATTATCATTAACAACAAGATTTCTCAATATCAATTTTGACAAGAGAAATTATTATAAGTACCCATCTACCAATAAAAAGTGAATTTACATATTTAACTTGTAATAAAATGCATACTTAAATAAATAAATAAAATAAATTTTACATAAAATCCAAAAGATGACGAGCAAATAGAAGTAAAATGTAGTTCCATAATAAGTGTTGCATACTAATAGATGACTGGATTCCCATAACTATATTGAAACTAAAAAACTATAATAAAGTGATCATATTTTAAGTAACAAATAAACTATTAAAAAAACCAGCTATAACATAATAATCAGAATGTAAAAAAAGACATTATAATAATTATTAATGAATGATTTAAAATATATATTATTATTCACGATTAAAAAAAAAAAAATATGTAAACATGGATTAAAAAAAATATTATAGTGGTATAATGGTATGTTAATATGAATTAAAAAAAAATGAGAAGATTAATACGAAAACATGAATTTAAAAAACAAAAAATCATTAATAATTTTCAATGTCTAATAAATATAGTGTGCAACTATAATGATGAAATGTTTTTTTTAATATTTTTAAATAGATCAAAAATTAGTTTTTCAATAGAGAGTTATGGTAATAGTATTATTTGGAAAGTGTAATAAATTGGTAACATTAAATTTTTTCATTTATAAATAAGATTTTTTTTCACTGAATTTAGTGATAAAATTATCAGATTTTTGGTAAGATTGTGAATTTTAATTGTTTGAAAGATGTTTTTGAATGTATAAATAAATTTAACAGCAATACTATGAAATACCTATAAACATTCAAATTTTATAAATTGCCTAAATGAAACTTACAATTCCAAAAAGTCATTACCAAAATTTAGATAAAATTGACCAAACTCATAAAATAAACCAATAATCACAGAATTTTTTTGGCAAAGTAAATTAATAAATCATTTTTTTTTCCCTTGAATTTAGTGATACACTTTTTGTGAAGTTTTTTTCTTTTGAATTTAGTGATATACTTTTCAGTGAAATTGTGAATTTTAATTGTTTGAAATATGTTTTTGAATGCATAAATAAATTTATCAGCATCTGGAAAAGTTTCTAAACATTCAAATTCTATAAATTACATAAATGAAATTTATAATTCAAAAAATCTTTACCAAATATCAGATAAAATTAACCAAAACCCATACAATCAACCAATAAACCAATAATCATAACAAATGTACATACTTTTGGAAAAAAAAAAACTCCAAGCTACCCCAATTGTTTTGCAAATTTTAAAATATTACCTTAAACAAAAATAACCATTTAACTTTGTTCCTCCCCATTAGATATTCAAAATATTTTGCAATCTACAGTTTACATCTACCCAAGGGATTCATAGGATAATTTTGTCATCCCAAAAGACAATGCCAACCATGTAAGCTCCGGGGATTTTTCTGTCTAGATGGAAACCTCAACCTAGGAAAAAATAGGGATTAATGTTTCGATCACAAAAGAGGTTCGTTGTTGAGCTATGTGTCTGTTGTCTCCAATAATCTGGTTGATTATAAAAATTGGACACCTGTGGTACATATCTGATGGCTATGCTGAGGACGATGGCCATGCAGAGACGAGGAGCACAACCCAGGAGAAGAATCGAGTATCAAAGTGCCGAAAGAGAGGTAACAATCTCAATGAGCAGGGATGATCTCGACTTACAAGCAATGCCACTGAAAAAAACATGGAACAATGGATCTGCACTCCCAAGTGAACTGGGACATAACATTCCTAAAGCCTGCAGCAAGAGAGTCCTCATTGAAGAGGTGAAACAGTACTGCTAACAAAACAAAATATCATAAATCGTTTTTTATTTTTTAAGAAAAACAGAGACTTGCTTTCATTATGAATATGGGAAAGTTTACATTGAGCACAGAGTTTTTTCTAGACTTATGAGCAAAACACAAATATAATTTGTGCACCCAGAATCATTCTTCTACTTGAGCCTTCCCTACTTACTATAACCGGCAAAAAAACATGTTCAACCGAAACTTATACAAAAATCGTATGTGCCAGATAAACGATTACAAAACATGTGAAAAAAATGGAACAAAAATCTGGTGAACAACGCTTTAAAATTCTGAGAAACCCCTCTCTGAAACATGTCATTCTCAAAATCAGAGTATCTGATCAAACCTGGCAACTTTTGACAATTGATCTGCCAATTGGTTTTGCTCCCTGTAGATGTGAGAGAGTGATAATCTATCGAATGATGTTATTAAAAACCTGGTATATTTCATTCAATTTGACAGAGTTGGAGTTTCTAATATGTGTTTCTGATTTGCTCATTCAACTTTTTCTTTTCAAGTGAAAAAAATTCTCTTGGAATAGCTTATAGGTATATATAATTTTGTCCAAGATAGAAACCAAACCTCTCCAGTTATCAATTAGACTACAGCCACAAGAATATTTGCCCATTCAACTAAACCATGCGTGTCCCTGAATTGATAAATCGTTATTGATCTGAGGTTTGAGAAAGGCTACGGTCTTGAGGTGCAGTACAACACACCAAAGAAAATTTCGATACAAGTCCTACAACTCTATGCTTGGAAACCTCCCATACAAGTCCTACAACTCTCAGATCTGAAACACCTAGGCTGGCTGTTGACTGTCATTGGCTACAGCCAAATATCAATCACCACAGCATTGTTTAAGTCAAGACTCCTGGGTTGAAGGGCGCATGCCCTGTCATATTCACAACGCAATAGAGCGAATCTGAGCGATGCCTCAAAGAAGGGGAATTGATTAAAAAATAACTCAATGTTCTTCTAGTAGGGTTGCCCACAGACTTGCAATGTATTGCAAGGTGGTCACAATTTTTAAGAGAGCTACCACTGAAAAAGCAGACCTGTCACTTAAAAATAGTAATCTTAAATATGAAAGATTTCTTAAAAAAAAACTTACTGCTATGAATGAGATTGCAAAGTTGTTATTAATGTTCTTATGGCTATGTTGCTTAACTAATTAAATCATGGTATGTAGGTTTGCGGAATGGTCATTCAGAAATGAACCATATACCTTTATTTTTAATGAGACGCTGTGTTTTTTTAAGAAAAGAAATTTGTTATTAATGAAGGTATTCAGAGTAGAAAAGTGAGATTGATTCAATGATCATTATACAGGACAATAAGACAATAAAATATATATGTAAAAACATCTATAGAAATAAAAGGTCTCGAATATAACATAAAACCTGGACAAAAATAAAAGATCAATGCAAAGAGCAACAAAGCTCATGCAAGTTGTAACTAGCTTCCTAACTTTCTCTTCCAAGGGTCCTCTGCCCATGTTTTGAAGGTTACAATTTCTATTTCCTCTCAGTAATGTTTGGGGTGTGTCTCAGCTTTGTATCATTTTGTTTCTATTTATATCATTTTTATATTTTTTTGGTATGCTTGTGCACATAGACGGTAATAGTTCATATATCTTAACGCTATCAATATTTGTAGAGTTATAGTTTGCAGTATATGCCAATAGTTAAATTTAACCCAGTATAAAATCTAATAAGCAATATATACTATCACAGTGCATTAATAAAATTATAGCTCTACACATATTAATTACCATATCTCACCTGACAACTATTAATTCATTAATTATATGTAATTTCCAAAGTTTTTCATACACTTTCTTGAATTTACTAGTTACACCTTCCACTTTCCTTCAAAGTTTATGCACCTTAATGGATGCACTTTCTTTATAAATTTTTATCCCTCCACCCATTACTGCCAGGGCAGTCTTATTTTCTGCACTATCTGCCATTTAATGCGGTGTGACATATATTACCCACCATTAAATTTAAACAAATTTAAATTTAAACGCCTAACATTAAATGGCAAATAGCCCAAAAAAATAAACTTTACCTTACTGCGATATGTTGCCCTCACCACCGCCACTAATTCTATTTCAATATATGTTATTGCAATGCTTCAAGTTCTCCACCCACTTTCATGTTTCCTTGATCTTTTTGCCAGGATGGAAATCAAATACCATGTAAACAGATTGGATAGTCTCAGATCTTTCATCTGATTTCCAAGTTAGAAGGAAACACACTCTCTTGAAGATCCGGCCTGGGAAATGACGCAGTCGGTGGTAAGCAGTTACCACCCATTGAGCATGGTATAAGCCCCCCAACCGGTGTGATCAGCCATCAACGCAGAACAATGTGTAGCAGTATAATTCTCTCTCTTCTTACAGTTTTGGACAGCGAGATTCTTCCCCACTCCTCTCATTCCACTTAAAACGGCTATAACTCCATGAAAATACAGTAATGACATGAATGCGGTCCAGGTTGATCATCGATCCTTTAATCCTCCAATATATATGGATTCAGAGAGACAGAGCGGAAGGAAATTGATATTTAAAAATGCTTCTACCATGTTTCATGCTCACCTCTTCATCTCCTGACCTCTCTGCCTCTGCTGCTATCCACTATAATGTAATGGCGGTACAGGGAACTGTAGCCACTGTAGCCTCTCTGGCTCTGATGCTATCCACTATAATGTAATGCCCGTACACGGAACTGTAGCCCTTGTCATGTCGGATGAACACGAATAACTTTTCTCTAGACTTCAGCTTTTACAGGGTACTTAGACAGAACTTTCACGAGCTTTGATTCTCTTGGAAAAGTGTGTGGGGTTTTAAACTTCACATTTGAGATCATGGGTCTATAATTAAGAAATAATAGTTAGCCTTCCCATCTGACATTGTGGTTTATGGACTAAGATCTTAGTGTAATGTGAGATCATGGGTCTATAATTAAGAAATAAGAGTAGTTAGCCTTCCCATCTGACATTGTGGTTTTATGATTAAGATCTTAGTGTAATGTGATTGTAGCTTTGGTTTATTGGAGGTTTAAATTAGCTTAATTTAAATTAACAATTAATTATATTTTAAATTTTTATATAATTTAATTAAATGAAAAAATAACCATGAGTTGAGCTAAAAAATAATTATAGCAAAGTGAGTGAACTTTTTACTCTAAAGAGATTTGCATATCAAGAGAATTGACATGGATTTAGGTTGATTAACATTCCACAAAAATATCATGAGTCTATATTATGGGTCAATACTATACTATGAGTCCATACTATGAGTCAATACTATGGCCATTTTTATTTTTATTTTATTTTATTTTTACATAGTAATTTTTCTTTAGTTAATTTTAATTTTATTTAATTTTTATGTAAATATTTTTATTTAATTTTAATTTTTTGTCAAAATGTTAAACATTACATTATAGCATCTCTATTATATTGAGCTAAAGACTACCACAATAACTATAGCAAAATGAGTGATGAAATATACTCTACTCCATCGGAAATCAAGCCTCATGAAATCAATTAAGTGCAGAGCAACTTAATCCATTTTTACACAACAAAACAGAATTTAAAAAGAGAGCTAATAGTTTCGGTATGCGATCACCTGTGTAAGCATTTAATAACATATAGATTTTTTTAAAGAACTATAGCATTTCAGAGCATTATAGACGAAATAAAATGAATGAGAATTCACTCGTACCATTTGACGTTAAAATCGATTCTTTTCCCTTTAATTTATTCCGTTTACCATCACATTAGTTTTTTTTCAGGAAGAAAAAAACATTGATTGTATTATGGATAAACAAACCAGTACATAGATCATCAACGTTACATCAAGGGTGCTGGAATTGAGCAAAAAGTAGAGCATATGAAAGCAAAAAGAGAAAAATCATAAACTGGTAGTGAGATATATATGAGCTCCAAAACAAACTGTTCAGATCACGAAAGGCCTAGAAAATGCCAGGAAAACTTGAGCAGAGTTCAGCAAAATTCTCGATAAAAACGTTAAGACATCAAAAATTGTTAACCGAAAAAACATCAAACCTTTGAACCAGAGGGAAACACTCCTAGGGGAGCGGAAGCACATTGGCTCTGAAATGTTGTACTCAAACAGTCCCGAAAGGAAGAAGCAGGCTCTATTTGGAGAGTGTGTCCGCCTTTGCATTGGCCTCACAAAAAATATGCTGGATGGGAGGATCAAGAAGGCGACTGTGGAGGTATTGTTATATCCTGCGAAACCAAGAGAGGAGAGCAGGCAGCTGGAAATTGGAGTGGCCACTAATCCCATTGATCATAGTTTTTGCATCCCCATAGATATGTAGATTTTCCTATTGAAGGTTGAAAGCCATCGCAAGGAGCTCCGCCCTCATGTTAGAGCCAAGACCTCCATTCCAAAAGATGCAATAACATTCATTGTGTTGAAGGTTAATCCAAGCACCACACCCACACTGACCCTGTTGTTGTGCCCCATCAAAGTAGCCCATCGGAATGGAGACATCATGAGGTCAGAGACGAGCGGAGAGATCTCTAACCCTTGGGGGCTGAGAGGGGATATAGTCGAGCCACTTAAGGATAGATAGATAGATGTTGTGCTTTAGAAATTGTCGATCATAAAACATGTGCATGTACCTTGCAAGCCACACCTCCTAGCAGAGAAATAAGGGTAGGGATCGGGTACTAGAGGCCAAAGTTCTCCAAGATTCAATACTTTGTTGGAAGGAGAGAGGCCTCCAGTCCTGAATCTCCAAGTGGTGTGAAAACAAGGACCAAATTTCCAGGACGAAAGGGCAGAGGAAGAAAGTGTGTTGTACCGATTCAGACTCCAATATACAAAATACACTGTAACCCGGCCCATTGAAGCCTCGCTTGGTCAAGTTGTCCCAAGTTAGCACCCGGTTCCTCATAGCCAACCAGACAAAAAGGATTATCTTGATGGGGATGTTATGCTTCTAGAAATTCATGAAGAAAAGAGAATCCTCCTAAGAGATATAATGGTCCAAGGAGTTTTTATAAATGTCCTTGAACATAGGTGAGGACTGACACAGCTTACTGTGCCAAGAGATCCTGTCACCTACCTGATGAAGACAAAAACCCCCAAATCCAAGAGTTGGTACAACAACGTCCCATTCCTTAGCAACCTTACCCTGCAAGTTTAGTTCCCGAGCAATTTTCCATATGGGGCAACTTTGTTGCTAGTGGGAGATGAACTGGGAAACCATGCATAGACCTTTAAGAGCCAACACATGTTGTAGGTGGGGGTCAAGGGCGAAACCTGCCGAGAGCCACTGGATCCTTTCCAAGCCCAAGTAGATATGTTTCCCATTTCCGAAATCCCAAACAAGCCAACTGGAAAAAGTGGAAGAGACCCTCTTGAAACTCCTTCAAATGATAGAACCCTTGTAAGAAGGGAGGGATTGAGCCTTGAAAAGGGAGATAAGGTTCTGAAAAATGTTGTATTTTTCTTAGAATAGCCAAGGCCAAGTACGTGCGCCCGTATCCGCTCTCTAGAGTGATTTGATGAGGAGGGCCTGTGAGAAAATGGTAATGTTCAGGAGACCCCAACCCCCCATCCTGTTAGGGCGCATGATCACTTCCATGTTACAGAGAGGGAATTTTCTTGATCCCCTATCACTCGACCAGAGAAAATTTGAGATGATGACCTTAATGGAGTCCACAATACCCACCGGGATGAGGAAGAGGTGAGCCCATAAAACAAGCAATTGTTGAAGGACAACCTAAGGAAGGATGAAGCGGCCTCCGAGGGAGAGCCATTTGTGTGACCATATATTCAAACGCTTTATGTATTTATCCAGAAGCCAAGACCAGTCCTTGGATTTGTAGCCTAAAGGTTTGAGTTGAAAACCAAGATATTTAAATCCATCAGAGATAGGGACAATATTTACCTGAAACAGACCAGTGGTGATATCCAGATCAACACAGTTTCGGGAGGTCGATATCAATATAGATTTACCGCTGTTGATTAACAGGCTTGAGGCCACACCAAACTGGAGAAATATATAGTGAAGTGCAGCCCACTATGCATGGAAAATAATGTTGAATACTAAGATGTCATCTACAAAGAAGGAGTGGGTGACAGAGATACTGGGGGCCAATTGGATACTGTCGAACAGGTCACGCCTGTGGGCCTCTTTGATGTGCATGCTGATACCATCCATAATCAAGATAAAGATTAGTGGCGAGAGTGAGCAACCTTGATGGAAGCCACGAACACCTTGGAAGAAATTAGTCGGAACTCCATTAATCAACACAACAAACCAAACAGGGGAGATGCAAGACATGATCCATTGGGAATTTTGTGCGGAGAGACCTATCTTATACAGAACTAGGCAGATGAAAGACTAATTGACGCAATCATAGGCTTTATACAAGTCAATATTCATTATGGCAACTTCCAGTTTTTTAAGATGAATGGAGTGCAATAATTCTTGTGCTGTGGCCACGACATCATGGATAAGTCTGTCGGGGAGAAAACTAGTCTGCTCACATGAGATGTGAAAATATAGGGTGGCAGTAATACAAAGGAAGATGAGTTTAGAGATGATCTTATAGACCACATTGCATAATGATATGGGTCTGAAGTCCTTGAAATAAGCGGGATGAGAGCATTTAATGATGAGTGCGAGAAAATTTGAGTTGATGTCCCCCGGGATCCAACCCCGACTTTTCGATTCTTCCACCACCATGAGAAAATTGTTTGCCATTAAGTAAAAAAAATGAAGCTACATTTTGACAGGCCATCCGTCTGGACCAAGACTTTTTTCCTTGGCAAAGGATTTTAGAACATCCAGTAGTTCATCCTTGGTGACAAGTTTGTTCAATTCACCATTTGACTCATCATTAAACATGCAAGGGTACTGTTCCATAACCAGAATTGGACCGAGACACTAACACCATCCCTGCACTTGTATAGTTCATAAAAATATTCAATGGCTTCCCTGGAGATATCAGATTGAGAATAAACTAGTGTTCCCTCCTTGGATTGTATTTGCCAAATCGAATTTTGGTTTTTTCTGCAGTTGGCGAAGTGGTGGAAAAACTTTCTGTTATGGGCCCCCTCACGTAGCTAGACATCTTGACTTTTGAGCTTCCAAGTGACTTCTTGTATTTTGAGAATCCAAATTTTTCTACCCTCAAGGGAGGCCAAGAGAGAAAGGGTGTGAGGGCTAGGATTGCAGGATGCCATGGAAGTGTGTATGGCCTCAATATGATTGAAAATACAACGGAGTTCAACCTCCAACTTATGTTTCTTCTGTTTCTCCCATTCCCTGGTGCAACTTTTTATCTTCCTCATCTTTTGAGAAAATATGAAAGAAGCCAAGATATCCCGAGGGTCCCCATCCAACAACCAAGAGTTCTGAACCAGTTCTTGATAGTCAGGGTCCTCAAGCTAGATCCTGTTAAATTTGAAGGGGAGGCCCTTACGGAAAATGTCTGAATTCCAAGTGAGGGTAATGGGACGATGATCAGATAATGAGTCCATGATGAGCGAGGATTTGAGATTTCCTAGGGGTTCCAGTACACTTTCGTGCACAAGGAAACACTCTAACATTTTCCCTACGAAAGCATCTCCCATCCCGTCATTAGTCTAGGTCGAAGAAAGGGGAGATGGTGCAATATCGACCAGATGATGCTCTAAAAAAACCCGAGACAACCTTTCAGCAAGAGGGTCAAGAAAACTATGAGTACCCCAACATTCAACACCAGACATGGTGACATTCAGATCTCCATCTAGAATAGGATTACGGATGCTAAGAATCTCATATGAGTTAATACGGGACCAGAAAGAGGAGCGATCACAGCAGGGGGCATAATAGTTGATGATGTGATGTTTTGAATAGCCCCGGATTCAACCAAACAAAAGAATTTTGGAAAAGAAATGAAAGGCATGAAATATAGCAAATTGGGGATTCCACATAAATATTAAACCCCCCGAAAGCCCCACTGAGTCAACCCCAAAAATGTGCCACTTCAGTTGAATGGACAGGAAATGAGGGATAGATTTGGAGGCTGAGCATATGGTTTCTTGAAGGATAACAATGGACGAAGAATGTACAGTAAACAAATTTTTGATAAAAAGGTACTTGGATTGATATCTAAGACCACAAATATTCAGGGACAAGATCAGATTCATGGAGCAGGAGGGGAGGGCATGCTAGAGTCTAAGTGCACAATCATCAAAAGAAGCAATTATGGGAATGTCCCTCAAGCCACTAGGGTTGTCCAGAAGCAGAGATTTATATTTCGGTTTCCCTCTGAAATGTATACTTCCATTTTGGCCCTTATTTCTAACAATAATGTTTCGTGCATAAGCAAGGGATATGGAGGTGGCGGGAATGTAATTTCGACCTTCATGAACAGTACACGCGACCATATCCAAGCTAGGGTTGAGGAGCAGGAAATCAATGTCACTCCCGATTGAGTTTCGGGGGGAGTTCGTCGAGGTGCCAATGTGCAGATTAGAGGCCGCTTTGGCATCAGGTACTGATTCAAGAGCATTGGGAGGGGATGCAGTCTCGAGGGAGGGCATGGAAGGAGAGTGAGCAGAGGGGTCAGGGGAATAAAATGAGGCACGAGGGGATGAGGGGGCGGGGGTAGGTGCCCGCTTCAGAACCGACTGTTGGATGGGACAGACGAGAGGAGTGGGGAAGGGAGGTCTGAGGCCAGGCGGGATATTTTCAGCAGAGTACAGGGGTGGGAGGGCCAACAGAGGGTCAGATGGGAAGTGCTGAGCCAAATTTGTCTTAACGGGCGTATGGTAAAATAATTTAGAAGAGAGTATAGAATCCAACTTACCCCCAATTGTCGGTGAGGATTTCTCCCCCGAATCAGCACCATTCGTGCCCTGCATCACCTTTGAAGACCGAGGTTGTTTTTTGATTTGCTGTGCACGTGGATACCTCCCCATTAAGTGGCATGTGTGATGGCAGAGCAAGAACTGAAAAGGAAGACCCCAAAAATCTATTCGCTGCTTGTGACGAGAAATAACCCACTCCAGGTTGATGGTCCCCGGAAGCCCACCAGAGAAACATACTTCGACTAGAAACCACACAATATGTTTATCCCATGCACCCATGCAGCCAGGGTCAATGTACTTAGTCCACCCAATAGAATTCCCAATTTCCGAGAGAGAAGGCTTCGTCTAGAATTGGAGGGGAAAACCAGACAGTTTAACCCAGCCAAGGTTATTCTTGGGGAACTCCGAGATGGCATTGAAGCCCAAATACCATTCATGCAGCTGAAGAAAACTTCTACCATGAACCCAAGCCTTACTAAGAATTAATGCAATATCCTACGAATAAAGGAAATGGATACAGTACCAATTGTTCATTAGTCTGCTGACCTTCAGAGGGTAGCCAACGAGTGGGCTCCAAGTCTTTTTTACCCAGGCCCGCATTTCTAGTTCTGCCATGTCCCCAAATACCCAACAACCGACGAGAATGCGACACTAAAGGCTAGTCACCCGCCCCCAGACTTCCTCGTAAGAAAAACTTAGTAGTTTGGTGTCCTATGCCCGGGAGATGATTCTCTTGGACTCACGGTTGCACCTACCAAGCCTTCCAAAACCACCTTGTGAGGAACTGAAGCGGTGATTCTTTGTGTTGCGGGATGGACAGAGTTGAAATGCTCGAAGGGATTCACTACTGGATTTACCATCACAGTAGTTGCCTTTACATATCTTTCCCATGTGAGAGAAACACGTTATAAAAGGAAAATTATATATATATATATCTTTCCCATGTGAGCGAAACACGTTATAAAAGGAAAATTATATATATATATATAGTTACGTATATGGAAAGGAAAATTATATATATATATATATAATTTTGTATATGGAATTTGAATTTAATGCAGTTGGAAGAAGCTTGAGATTTTTCATGCGTTGAGAAGTTTATTTTATTTAAATATAAATGGTATTATATCAGTTTAGATCCATCTAAACTCTTGAGGTGTAAATTTATTTTTTTAGTGCAAAAATTGAGGAAAGATTTGCATCTCAAGAGATTTGATCCCTCTTAGCACTTGATAGATCCGGGGTTAAGATGGATCTAGGTTAGTTTTTATATACATATATACAATATCTAGGTTGGATCCATGTCTCCCTCTCTCTCTCTCTCCACCTTTCTCTCTTTATGTATTTTTTCTTCCCTCTCTCTCTCTCCCCCTCCGACTCCCTCTCTCCCTCCCTCCATCTCTCCTTCTCTCTCTCATGTCCTATTTATTTTCCTTCTTCCCTATCCCTTTCTTTCCCACGCCCCTCTCTCTCCCCCCCTTCCCCATCACTCTCTCTCAACCCTCCAGCTTTGTCACTATCTCCCTCCCTATCTTCTTCTTTATAACTCCTTCTCTTCCCCCTCCATCTCTATGATTCCATATCTCTCTCTCTTTCTGTTCTCTCCCTATTCCTCTCCCTCTCCCTCTCCCCTCCTCTCTCTCTTCCCTCCTCTCCTCTCCCACTTACTCGCTCTTTATCTCTCCCTTCCACTCCCTCTATCTCTCCACATTTATTTATCAATACCTTTATTCTTCCTTCTTTCTATCCCCCTCCCTTTCTCCTTCTCTCTCTTACTTCCTCTCCCTCCCTTTCTTTCTCACCCCCCTATGTCTCTCCCCCATATCTTTGTATCTACCCTCCAAATCTGTCATTATCTCCCTCCCTCTCTCCTCACTATCTCCCTACCACTCTCCTTCTCTCTCTACCCCTCTCTCCCCCTCCATCTCTATGTCTCCCTATCTCTTTTCTCTTCGTCTCTATCTCTCTCATCTCCTTCTCTCTATCTTCCCTCCTATCCTCTCTCCCTTGTCATTCCCTCACTCTATACCTCTATCCGTCTATGTATTTTTTCTCCCCCCCCTCTCTCTCTCTCTCTCCATGTATGTAATATACTTCCACAAAGAAGTGATACCCTTCTACAATTATACTTAATAAAATGGAAATGCTAGGGTAGCATACTTCTTAATAAATGTGAAGAATCCCATAATAAAATGCCATCACAAACCTGATTGAAATATCCATATCCATAAACTCCATAAACATAAAAATACATGATTAAAATACCCATATCCATAAATATAAATGTGCATATGATGTTTCATGAATCTCCATTTAAATACAAAAATGGACTCCAAAGAAAATGATTTATTATGATTTAGCCCAAGGCATGGTCAACTCACACGGTAAAGTGGAATTTTGCAACTTGGCTCAATACAACAATGAGCATGATATTAACGCAAAGAATTATGTTGCAGCTGTGGAGGTTGTACAACCTTTTTTAGTGGTCTCTAAATTTTTTAATAGTGCCCACCAACAAAGACTGCGTCTAGGTTGATCTCCGTCCAGGGGCAACAGATGGCTCAATGCTCACGTCTTTGTTCCAAGAGTGATTTCTGGTCTGCCTTTGCCCACTACCTCCTACGCTGTTGGACAGTGAGGACGACGGCTTGGTGGATCACTTTTCTGCCACTAGTGGTGTACGATCCCTTCAATTCGACAAGGTGCTGCGCAGATAGAATATAATGGTCGATCTTGCTACCACCAACGATCTCAAGCGGTGAGCTGAGACGTAATGTAATGATCTCTCACCCAACCAAGCCCAATTTAAAATGCTGCTTTCACCACGCGTAGAAAAGGCCAAATCTCCTTATTGTAGATTCATCTTAGAAACCCTCCAAATAAAACCTCAGATCTGTGTCCTCGATCTAGCAGATAAATGATGCACAACCCTCTCTTTAATTAAAGAAATAAAATAAATTGGACTTGCTAGGGTGATCGGAAAAACCACTAAAGTTGGGTTTGCCTACTAGGTGAGATCGAATGCCACCGAATAAAGACCGAGGATCTCACTTGCAAATCCTCAAGGTTGTCATTGATATAAATATGGCATTGTTAAGATGGAAAATACATGAGTAAACCTAACCTCATTATGAAAACCCTAAGTAGGTCCCCTAAGCATGAATATTGAATCATAATGACAAACCCTAGTTATATCCCTATCTATATGATGAAACCCTAAGCACAAAAATGAAGCCTTAGCAATATATGTTGAAGTATGCCCAAAAGACCTAGATATATTTGCTTAGATACATATTGAAGCATTCCCTAAATCCCTAAAGCTATAAAACCATATGAATTGAAAATGAATTGGAACCCTAGCTTGTCTATAAAAACCCTATGGGTTGTCATAAAATATATTCTTGAAAATTGACATTAGAAAAATTCCCTATATGTTATAACGAAACTTTGGTGGTCCCCACACACCCATGTCACTCTTACATATGGTCCCTACTACATAAATTTCCTTCCTCAATAATTCAACATTCAAATATATTGTAGTGGTGAGTGCGTTTTCTACTCATCCATGTAAGTGCTCATGAAATGAACCAAGGTGCGGGTTTCAAAAAAAAAAATTGTCTTTGTTCCTGTCTGAATCAATTTCAAAATTTCCTAACTATTGGAGACATCCTATAGTTGGAAATTGTGAAGATATCTTGAGAAAGTGATCGTCTTGAAGAACTCCTGAAGTAGATTATTGAAGATACCCTTGAGCATATTTCGGAAAAGATACAATTTGAATTTTGTGAATATATCTTGAGAAAGTGATCATTGTCTTGAGGAACTCCTGAAGTAGATTACTGAAGATACCCTTGAGCATACTTTGGAAAAGTTACAATTTGAATTTTCTTGAAAGAAAGTTATTGAAGATAATATGAGGCTTGTTTGAAGACTAAACTTGGACAATTTTTTTTTTTTTGGAGCAGCCATTGAAGGATTTAGAGCAGTTTTTGATTGAAGACACTCTTGTAGATCATAATGAATTGAAATTCATCATGAGGTGAACTTGGAGAATTTTATTGGGTATCATGAAGGACAACAAAGACACCTTCATATGAAGATTAAGGTTGTCATTGATGACGTGACATGGAGACTAAGTGAGGGGATGACTGAAGATTGACAGGGCTCGTTGAAGAAGACATTGTGAGCCGTGAAATATAACCAAATATATCTTGATGAAGTAAAGGGTTGGAGCCCAAGAGGTTTGAGCCTCAAAAAGACAAGGTTGCTTCCTTGGAGAATAGGGTTGGAGCCCTAGAGGATCAGAGTCCTCAAGAAACCATGTCGGAGCCTGAACTTGAAATAGGGTTGGAGCCCTTGAGGTTGGTGCCTCGGAATTGATAAGGTTGAAGCCTTGGTTGTCCAAGTCGGTGCCTGGAAAATACATGTTGGAGCCTTGGAGATTGAAGGTTGGAGGCCTACATATATTGTACTTGATTTATTGCAAAGAAGAAATTAATAAAAGCATTTATTCTTATTGTTTATTTTGTGTTATAAATATAAGTGATCTAATTGGTAAAAATAACAATTTAAAATAAATATTGATTCACCCCCCCTCTCAGTATTTCCAACAAGACAGTGAGGAGGACGACTTGGTGGATCACTTTGCTGCCACCAATGGTGTGCGATCCCTTTAATTGGACAAGGTGCTGCGCAAAAAAAATGCAATGTTTGATCTTTCTACCACCAACGACCTTAGGTGGTGAGCTGAGAAAAAATGCAATGATCACTCACCCATCCAAGCCCAATTTAAAACGCTACTTTTACCACGCATAGATAAGACCGAATCTCCTTCTCGTAGATGTGTCCCGGAAACCCTGCAAATAAAACCTCAAACCTGTGTCCTCGATCTAGCAGATAAATGATGCACAACCGTCTCTTTACTTAAGGAAATAAAATAAACTGGACCAACTAGGGTGATTGAAAAAACCACCAAAGTTGGGTTTGCCTACTAGGATGAGATCGAATCCCACCGAAGAAAGGCCGAGGATCTCACCTGAAAATCCTCACTTGAAAACTTGCTTGATCTCTCATAAGATCAACGTAGAAAAGACAAAATTCCATGAGTTGAGTCTAGATCCTCCTCCTCCTTTTATAATTGAGCTGCTTGGAAGAAACACTGGGAAAATACCTGGGGTAAAAAACAAGCCAAAAAGAAAAACCATGGGCTAATACTGCTTATTTATATATTTATTTATTTATTAGTCTACTATTATTATGATTAGTTCCAACCGATCAAACAATTGGGGATATTACAATGTGATTGAAGAATTTTCACTCTATGCAATCAATGTTATATGTACATTATATTTTATTTTATTGTGAAATGTGTTATGATTTTCCAACATGTAGTATTGATAAACTATGATATTGGCCCATGGTATTGTAGCAAAATATATTTACAAGTTAATAATATCCAGGATAAAGTGGGGGTGGATATCAATGGTTAATAAACTTGTTATATTGTAAGTTTATTGTAAGTATTAGGTTTTTACGTACTTATTGAGCCTAGACTCATTCTTTAGCCCAATAAAAAATATGCTCTAAATAGAAAAATAATGTCCATTATAACAAAAAAAAATGAATATGTTGTAAAGAAGCAAAACAAATATATGATTAAGATGTTTAAACCTTATGGTTTTCAAAAATATTTCAATAAAAGTTTTAAATAAACTATTTGAAGCTTTATGTTAACTAATTTATGATGATATCATCTTCATAATATATATGTATATATAGAAAACAATTTGTTAAAATAAAATATTTTAATGCTGTATATAAAAAAAATATTCAATGTTCGTTATCAATAAAATATTTTAATATTTTAATACAGATTAATATTGATATATACTTAACAATATATTAAAACAAATTTAATTTGGGTTCATAAAATGTCTAGATGTATGTATTATGTAAATTATTTTAATGCCAATTATGCATATATTATATATTATTTTTAAAAAATTATGTATATATCATGAAAATATTAAGTTTTGATGATTAAAATGTTTCTTTGGTCTCATATATATTATATATATATATATTAAAAATATAATTTAAACAATGAAAAATAATACATTGTATATTGCACTCTAAAGAAGTTTGCAAGTGAAGAATTTGATCCCTTTGGGCTCATGTTATGTAGAAATTATATGCACTAAGCATGCATATGTCCAAGATCCACCTGATCTCACACTATTTAACTTTATGCAAGATACCGAATCTATTCCACTTGTTAATCTTTTGCAGAAAAAATTAATTACACACACATGTGAAGCATAAACAAAAATTATCAATCACACATAACACAGTTTTTAACCGGGAAAACTTGAAGCTAAAAACCCCAAATATATATTATGTAACATGGAGATCATATGACAATCTCATACAAACATACAAAGCTTATCACAAGCTCTCAATATAGTACAATCGTCATACACTAATCAGGCCTAATCTTGCAAACCCATGCACTGATCTATGCCACCTGCTAGCTTGCCTCCACTTCGCAATCTATGATGAAGAATAGCTCTGAATGAATTCGAATTACCCTTGCTTGCATTGCACAATCCTCATTGGCATCTCCAATATGTGTGTGATGCAATCAATGCATCACTATAGTCACAACAGATAGTCTATCTTTCCCTTTCACCTATCTCTCCACTGGTCTCCACTGAAACTGCCATGCACTGTAGTTAACTGCTGTATTGTTCAGTTGATTAATGAGTTATTATTTATTAGTTAATTAACTAATTGTTCACTCCCTCTCACTCTTTGTGTCAATTAGTTAGACTAGTCCCCAACTAGCTCATGCAAGTCTGTGCGAGTTAAGCCGAATACAACTCCTGTTCTTCTTCCTTTAATGTCATAACTTTCACCGCCACTTGAGTTCTCGCCGAGTCCTCCATGCATTAGCTCCGTGTCCCATAGGAATAGCGTAATTCCTTCGGCCAGAATCTTGTGCCACATCGTGCTGCTTGTGAAGTGCTCCAAGAGAATAAGTTGCTTTTTAGAGTCTGATTATTATTAAGAGCTAATAATAATCGACATGCATCTATTTTTAGATTGACAATCTATAAATAGACTTCGCCCAATATTCTAAAAATAGAATTTCATCTATTTTTCCAACTTGATCAACCATTCACAAATAGCATCCTGCAACTTCTGAAATATGATCAACATGTCTAAAAATAGACTTGCGCCAAAATTAGTGAAGGCGACTCTTTTCACTAAGCTCATCATCTTGTTGAATCTCAACATGTTAGATCAGTACTTAAAATGGATCTATGCTGGTTAATTAGATCACTATTAGATCACTATTAGTGTACCATTTGCCAATTCAAATTATAATGCTTAACATTGAAAAAAATATATTTATTTTTCAATATTATTAAAAAATAATAATTTTCAAACTTTTGATCGCACCATAAATTCAACGTCTTATTGCAAAATTTCCACAATATAAGTCATGGTTGCAATAGTCATTCATTATTTTTAGATAATTTTGTAGTAATTTTTATTCCAAAAACAAAATACTTGAAAATAGCTTATAATCAATTAAATAACATATCTACCATCAATTTCTTCCTAGCATAATTTAAGCAAAATTACTAGTGGTTATTACCCACCAAAATTTATGTAAGTTATTATGCTTAAAAAGCAATTTTCTTTTCCACTTCACGGCTCAATTTATTAGTTACTGCCAAATCAAGACTATAGGATGATTTTTCTATCAAACATTATTAATTTAGCATTGACAAATGTAACTTATGATTACTTATGCAATATTTTTCCAAAGCATAATTTCTAAATTGAGTTGGAGGCGCTAAGCCCCTACAAAGCAAAATTACAATATAACAATTATTATTATTATAATTATTAATTGAGCCAAGATTTAAATCTTTACACTAAAACATCTCCATTATCGACTCTATATTAATTTTAATTTTTTATTATTTTTAATTGAGACGACATGTAAGTGTTAAATCTTAAACATTTACGCCTGAAAATCTATCCCTATTAAAGCTTTTCCCTAAAGCAAATGACTGAATTTATATAGTTGCATAAAAAAAGTATGTGTTGATAAAATTGAAAGACATTGGATGTAGCCTTTACTTATCTTCCTATGCATTTTTTTTTTACTGTGTTCCAAATATTTTTATAGAGATAGCTCAAGTCATACATTCAAAATATAAGAATATTTTAGTGATTTGCATTAGTATTTAGTTTTCATAGTGAGAAGGATTTTTCTCTTCAATCTTCATTAACTCTAGCTTTGTTGCAAAGTTTATTTTTCAACTTGTTATGCATGTTAAGAATGACTTGAAATCAAAGATAAAGCATCCATTTTATAGGTTAGAAACAAGAGTATAAATATTATTGCATTCCACTTCAAAATTGATTTTGTAAGTGTATGAGGCTCTTTACATTTGCATTATGACTTACATTGGTGCTCATTAATTCTATTAATTTAGTAATAATAGGCATCAATGATTTGATATTTGTTTCTTTTGTCTCTTTTATCTACACAAGAATCATTGAGACCACCTCATCCATTTCTACCATGTCTAATGAACATGACTCAAGATAGAGAAAACTAGGGGAGTGACTCGAAACAAACTAAAACCAAATAGTACTCAAATTGAAACTAGAGTGCCTTTCACATGAGAATAGAATAATTTCATGAAGAGGGTTTCATACATATGATGTAACAACATCATTAAATCCACTTAAAGAAAATAATGGGAATTGAATGTACAAAGGAAACTTAAATAGATGATTTACTAGAACCCTCTATATAGATCTTACTTTGACTAGGAATGACTTTCTTGGTTGGAGGAGAGATGACCCATGAACCAATAAATGATCACTTCTTGTATCCCCTATAATAATACACCACCATGTCCAAGCCTCCACCAATTCTAGGCAAATCCATATGTAGTAAAAACATCCATAACCCTAAATAGATTGTGTGTGCTACCTCCAATGCTTTAAATACCATCTATAGAGAAACTCAGAGTAAGTGAGGGGAATGGAAAACCCACACCCCTTATTTATTCACATAATGTGGCCAACTATTGTTTAGAATGATGTGCCTCTTAGGGCTCAAGTTTGAGTTTTTGTTTGTTACCATGGTTAAGTAATTTGAAATGAGCATACAACCCTACTTTTGATCAAGCACTTTAGCTCAAGGCTATAAAATCATCGTATGGATGATGGAGAAGTGTTGTTGGGCCAATCACAGATTTGGGCACAGGATGCACAAGCAAGGCCGATCAACCAACTATTGACATTGTTGAGAAAGTGCGAATTATAGAAGATTTTCCATACTTTTGGGATTCCTAGTTGGAGCTGTTTGATGATGACTCATGCTAAATAACACGAGCCTTAAGAAGCATCCTAACATATTGAAAGTATACCCAATTAAAAAACTTCTTAATATGGCTGAGTGGATATATTATCACTTACAATTGGTGGTGTTAGAATTTCATTAACCAATCATCCTTTTAGAAGTCCTACATTCCAAACATCCATGGATTCATATAATCCTTTTATGCAGCTTGGCCAGAGAAATTATTTTTTCAGTTGATTCTTTGAATAAAGGAGTGAATATGTCTATCAATTGTGAGTGCATTTCCATTTAATATATTGATTATCAACAACAAGTCTCCTTGAAAAAAAATGTATAGGATATTTTCAGTCTTGGATAAATAAAATCCTAACTGAAGTGAGGCTTGAAAAAGGTTATCAGATGTCCCCAAGCAAACTAAATTGCTTTGACTTCTTTGGGATCATGGATAAGAATATTGGAAATTGGTATACATATTATAGTTGTGATAATATTAGTAAAATTATAATAATAAATAAAATCCTGTGCAACACAGTCCATGCACAAAAGGATAAAGCATGTTTGATTGGATATAAAATCATAATTATTGAAATGAAATTGTTAACTAATCTTTGGATATGTTAATCAATGTTTTTATATGTAATTAAAACTTAACAATGTGTATTAGGTGGATTTTTACCCTAAAGGAGAACCCTAACATCATATCTTATTAACATATGAAGTTAGTGTGCAATGCCAAAAGGAGATCCATCTACATAATCACAATGATTCTATTCAATAAATATGCTAATAAATCCTAGTCTTAAAGTTTCCTTACTCTTGGCATTTTAAATTCTAAACTACTCACCTTCTAGTTTCTATTCCACCAAGCTTTCTAGCATTACATATTTTTATTCTTATACTACAATGAATGATGAGTATAGATGTAAAAATAAATTTTCTATATTACTCAACTTCTCCTCCTTTTTAGATGAGAACTCCAACTAACTTATTTGTATTCTTGTGGAAACAAGATAATAAATAATTTATGAATTTAGGTAGAAATCCAGCTAATTTTCTTTATAGTTCAAGCTTGTGGATCAAGACCTTTATTTTTCATCAAATTTGTGACTTGCATTCAACTAGTTACTAGATTCTAAGCTATTTACCTTTATCTACTTTGTCCAACATAATTTTTTTGGTTTCCACCCTTGTTACTTCTAAATAAAAATATTGGTACAACCATCCTTTGCATGCCCTTCCTTGTTCTTAACTTGTTTGGAATAGAAACCATCCTTTGGTGTACTCCTTGCATAGAAATGCCTTTCTTAAATCTCATATCACATCAATTAAATATACAAATATATAATAATGAGAAACTTATTTACATGTGTAAATGAAGCATAAACTAACCTTTATGTTCATAAAAACATTTTAGTTTCTTACAAACATTTGCAGAACAAATGGTAATCATTAACAAACACTCATGATATCTAGATGCATGATCACTAATTTCAAAATCTAAATACTTTCATATCTTAATCTTCTTCACACCACAAGTGGTATAACCAATTTCATAACCATGTATATCTTAAGATATTCACCTTTAATTACTTTGGCTCTGCAATATTGGGACCAAGCATATCATTCTCTTCACTGTATAATATCTATGGTTGCAAAGATCATCAAAACATTCACTCATTTGGAAATGATTATATTTTTGTTCTAGATAAGGTCTTTAGGATAATTATCACTAGTAGTGGGCTCAAGTACAACAAACATTTTACCCTTCATGGGTTCACAAGTGATGGATTAGGGTCACTTATATTGTGGTCCTCAACTTGAAAGGTGAAGAGGTTGAGAGTTTATCAATAACTTATAGCATATACAATCCTTAACCTTGGTAATAGTGGTGAACTAAAGGTTTGATTTACCATCTCACCAAGAGTACTAATATCATGATATATATATAGTTGTTCCTTTGGAAATAAATAGAAAATCGATTCTTCCTCACTCAAAATCATAAGCTAGAAGGAAAACATATTTTCCATTTATTGATGTGAGATAAAGAGTTACTCACAATGCTCCCATCCTAGAGTTAAACTCAAAGGTGAATGATCCTTTCCCTAAGGGTTATGGCATTAAAAAACATCCCTACATGGACTTTATGTTACTTAAAAAACCCTTAACCATTGCTATCATGTGCCTGAAACCTAGGAAATCATGCTTTGCGTGAATAGGAGTTACAGATTAATCCTTAGTGATTTGGGAGCTAACATACCCACAATGTCAACTAGACCAATGGGAACAAAATAAACCCCTCAATAGATATAAGAATGGTCATGTTAATGTCTTCACTTTCTCATTGTAAGTAAATTTGAGTGATGTAACTCATTGCAAGGGAAGAGGGTGATGTGATTAAACTTGAATTAATATAATTTCCTATCCATGATTTATTAAAATATATCCCATTATTCTTTCATTTATATGTATGTTCCAAGTACAAGACTCATATCCTTGGGAAGAGAGTAGAACCAATACAACAAAGTTATATGATTTCCTTTTTCATGCATTCTATGATGTTATTAATAAGCCATTCAAGAACATGAGGATGAGACAAGATGACAAGTTATGGGGAGGATTTTACATGTCTATTATTGTTATTATGATTGAATATGAAAAGTGTTCCCCATGCAGTAGTGGTTGGTATAAGTGCATAGATATTTGGACAACTTGGTGCTAAGACATGAAAAAATGGGATGGTTTGAAAAATAAACCAATACCATGGCTAGAATGCCTATACTAGTTGAAGTGACATCTTTAGGCTTGCAACATTGTTATCATTTCCCATTAAATATTTTAAGGCCAAGTGTAAACTCTATCCTAGGTTATTCCAAAAGGGAAAATAATAGTTGCAATATTTTACAATATTTAAGACAAGGAAATTTTTAGGGGCTAAATTTATAAATCAACTAATTGTTCCCCCCAAAAAAATCACTAACTTCCATTTTTTACAAAACATGTTAACTTGAATGTTATGGGATAAAAATATATTACCTTAAATCTTTCCATAATTTTATAGAGACTATATGAAATCATTAGAAATTTGAATATTTTTACAAAAACACCGTCAAATATTTTACAATTTCCATATTAGGGAGTATTAAGATTCATCTATATTTCCACAATTTAAAATAAATTTCCATCCTTAAAGTTTTCATCATTGTAAGGGAAGAACATCCTTGAGAAAATATTGAACATAGGAATGGAAGATCATTATTGTGTTGCATAGGGTAGTGAAAGAGAGTGATAAGATTATTTGATGGTTGAGCGAGGGCTTAGAGGGCCCTATAATCCTAAAATTGCTAATGGGTTTGGCCAATTGGGATGAAATCCTAATATGAGCTTCATTCACCTTGATGGTATCATGATTTAGCTTGCAAGTGGAATCCTTAGTCTATTTCCTACCACTGTGGAGATTCACCCCAAAACAACTATCTTGGTGGACTTTAATTATAAATAAGTAATCAAATTTATCTTTTTCTAGAAATATTTCTATTTCACCAATTCCTCTCATTAAAGGGGTAACAAAAGAAATCAAAATATTGGATTCATTTCTATTGCAATTTTAAATTTTCATATCAAAATTATTTATTGTTGGAAGTTAAATATAGCTTCATATATAGCTATGAGGCAAGGAAATATTTTTTTGTAGTGCTCAATGGCCAAGGAAGTCATCTTGGGACACCACATGATGTTGTCAACTCACAAATTACAACATTGGAATCTGGTGGGTAGAAAAAATCATAGTTCAAATGGAAATTGTAGTTGCATAACAATTGTTTAATAGAAACACTCAATGAGGAGTTGGGGAAAATTTTCAGTTGCATACCAAATGTTTGGAAAGAGTACTCAATGGGAATAGGGGGAAATGATATACTCAGATAATAGAGTTAATTACGAATTGGGTTAATATCAATGCATATGAACAAGTTTTAAGAGTTTAGTCAATATAAATCATTTAAGGTTAATGGATCAACTTCAAGATATTTTCACTAAAATTTGGCTAAACTAGTAAAAATTCCCAAGCCATAAATAGATTCAAATTTAGTCTAGGAAAAGAGAACAAAGAACCATGAATCTAGTTTATGCTTGATGTTTAGGTGAGTTTAACACTAAGTCAAAACATGGTGTTGTTATCGTGTGTGTGTGTGTGTGTGTATTCCATTGCACATAGCTTCATGTATCTATTAAAAACCCAATGGAAATACATCCTTCCTACACTTGTGGATCAACTTGCAAGTAAGCATCTATGAGGAAAATCGAACACTTGAGTAATCAAATGTAAAGAAATACACCCTACATCCATCAGTGGGTGCCATATCCATGATAGACACAATCTACAGTGGCATCAATGAATAAAATGACCTCTACATGATCCTCCATTGTCCTTAAAAAGACTAAGACCTTTTTTTTTCTTTCCATGTATATGGGATAGATGTGGTCCAACTAGAGGAATTCTCTACGTAATCTACTCAACAAGAAGTGGGTTTAGCAATTGATGTTCAATATTAATCCAAGATGTGGAACATCTAGTAAGGTCATGATGCTAGACTTGTAAATTGTCTTGGTCCATTCCTTGGGGACATATTTCTCTACTCCATTAACTCTAACAATAACCTCTACATAGTAGCCAGATTTTAGCTCTAGAAAGCTCATCATGGATATTGAATTCCACAAAACTTATAATGGGAATATTTCACAAAGTGGGTTGGCTGATTAATAATTCCTCTATAATTTATATTACTAAAATGTTGCTTTCCTTGAAAAATTTAGACTTGGTGTATGCTCTCATATAGGAGGATGTTTCCATATTTGTTTTCTTAACTTGTCAATTGACCATGTACACAATTCTCTAAAAAGCGTTTGCAATGCACTTGAATTTCTCATTGTGATACCCCATGTTTTGATTTACTAAAATATTGAATTATTGTTTGAATATAATGGATATGGAAGCGAGGGATAAAATTTATGGATTATGTATTTAAATTTTATATGATGAATAAAATAATCACCTTTGGGAATAACCGAGAAAGAGAACATGAGTAATTGATACTTCTTACTATTTAGAAAAAGGTTTTTAAGTGGTCAATTCCACATAGTGAACCTTCCCAAAAGTTCCAGGAGAAAATTGTGAATTTAAGAATAACATAATAGGAGAGAAAGGTTATTTTAAAAGCTTAGTTGGAGAGAATTTCTAAGTTGGTTGAAAAGAAAAAAGAAAAGCACAACTGGAGACAAAATCTTACTTTAAAGGAAAACGATAGATTTTTTCTTATCTAAAATGAAAAGTCTAGGTAATTAAGGAGTGTAAACACTAAAAGTAGAACACTACTAAGGAAAAATATATTAGGAAGAACTATAAAGATGCCATTAAGGAATACAAAAGAAGTCATTGATTCCTAAATGTAAGAAGTTTGATCTTGGGGGGATTGTTGGTTGCAATCATGTTGGTTGGGAGAAACTTGCTCTTTGGAAAAGTGTTCTGAAGAGACTGGTTATAGTGAGATAATCATGATTTTATTATCACATGCTAAGTTCTATTCGTTAATGTTATTTATATTATTATTATGAGTTATATTACAATTGTTGAGCTATATAAGAAGTTAAATGTGGTAAATAGACATAGTAGTTTATCATGAGCATAATTGTGCATGTATATTTATTAAAATAGGATTAAATGTCTAAATCAAAGTTAATATATTTGATTAGATGATAATACATGCATGCGATTATATAAATAATACAATGTTAAATTCTGAGACTTAGAGGGGATCTTGGGTCCCGCCCTTGGGAGGAGAAAATAAATTAATTAGATTTTTATAATCTCTAAACTTAGAAACGAACAAGGTTAAGAGTCAATATTGAAGGAATACATCATAAGCCTAAGGTAAGACTGGGATTAATCAAGACCCCTACAAGAGTCAATTGGATTATAATTGAATGGAATTTGTAGTAAAATGTTGCTAGATTAATATTGGTAGTAAATTCAAATAAGGAAACATGGAATAAATGAAGTCTCAAAATTATTAATATTTAGTCATTGTATTTGACATTGCAACATATCTACCATAATGGGATCTAGAGTGCTTATGAGTTTGGTTAAGAATTATGATTAGGTGGTGGAATAGTAAGGTCAACCTTATGTTAATGGTACTATTTGTCTTAGTCATTGTATCTGAAATTACAACATATCTATCATAATGGGATCTAGAGCACTTATAGACGACACAAATCGCAAAAATATATTTTATCCTTCTTGGGGCTTAGTAAGTCCGAAGTTAAGATGGATCTAGGTTGGTTTAGGAACATACCACTATATTATATTTATGTTCTTTTATAATTCACTTTGATAATTCAATGAATGGAAGTGAAAGATAATGTTTACACCTTCAATGCTCCATGAACATTTATTTTTTATGATTTAGTTTTATTATTTATATCTAAATTAAATTTTGTCCACTTCATTTACAATAAATATAGCAAATAAATTAAATATTAAATATCATGTTGATAATTTGACTCATTCAAATTACATAATAATAACAATAATGATAATTATAATTATTAATTAAAACATTTTGAATCAATAAAATGAATAGTTATAATATCCAATTGTAGGCTTTTGTTATCATTATCTTGAATACCAAGAAATATTTTAGTAATAATCACATCAGAACAAGATGGAGAATCATATATTGGCATCTAATTAAATAAAGAGAGTGGTGTAGAGTGTGACATTCGCATACATAAGAAAAAAATAATTTCTTTTTACTTGTCATTTTAAACTAACTCACATACACAAGAAATTACCTTGGTACAATTATGTTGATAACCAAAGGAGATTGAAATACTAACCAAATGTTATTATGGGTAATTTCAATAGACTTACTATTACATAAGTCATTCACCATACTCTAATAATACCGAAATAAATTCATATATATAATATTATGTTGGCACCGATGTTTCTAAGGTTGTTCCATAGTTTAAAATATGTACCAATATTGTGCTTTACAGCTGTTTGGTTACCGTGGCCTTTTAGAATTGACAGTTTAGTACCTATCAACCTTCATGCATTAGCTCAACCTAAGTATCTCATTATCATCATAAATATGGTTATTACTGCTTGATTGTCCGACATGATTTGAAAGTACCCTAACCTTATCTTCGCTAGATTTTCTATTGATTTAATTCATAATCTAAGTGTTTGAGAGTTGTTTAAAGGTTTCACATTTGTTATGGGTATTCACCGTTGGATCCACCACCATATGATCGAAAAATATGATGTGTTTTGGGTAGGGTTAGGGTAATGACCCACCCCTCAACCCTTACCGCTTTATTTTTGCCTCCGCGAGTCTACGTGAGGGTTCTACACTCTGCTGCTCTAAAACTCTATGCCGCCATGACCACATTTCGATGGTGGTTTGATTGGCCTTCGGACTTACTCGGCCACTTACAAGTATTCGTCTGTTGCGCAGCCATCATCAGGCCTTCAGAGAGCCTCCAGATTTTTCCAGCTACTCATAGGTACTCAGATGTTGAAACATGGTTGTTATTCAACCCCTTTTTGAAAGTTCTTCTCCGATATTTATTTCCATATCTGTCTAAATTTGTTTTCTTAAGTTTGGTTATGGTTCTCTTACATGCACAACCTTTCTGTATTTTTCTCTATTCAGGTAGCATTTGATAACGTCCGCAACTTTTTTTTTGGCAGTGTTTTAATGGGTTCTTTCGTTTAATCCTCAATAGGAGTAATGTGTAAGCTTTCTACCTGACTGCGCTGGATATTCAAGAAATAGACTTCAACTCTACATTTACAGGTAAAATTCTTGACATTTTAAGTGTTAATTCTGCCAAGTGATTGTTTTGTTCACTGAGTCGACATTCCAGGGTAATTAGGTCTTACCTTCTCTATTACTTTTCTAGTTCTCGAGTCTTCAACACTGAACCCTGTTATAAATTAAGTATGCTTCTATATTGTTTTGCGAGTTCAACCTATTAGTTTACCCTAGGGTTTTACACCACCCCTAACTTGGATATTTTTCTGATTCTCATTTCAGGTAACTTATGTCACCCATTGTTAACATGGTGCTCTCCCTCATATTGTTTTCGCGCTCAAGCAATGACTTCTTCACCTTTCCGCGCACAAGTACTGCGATCTCTACAATGATTAATTCCATTGAAGCCCTTAAGGATTCTGGGTGTAAACCCTAAGTTATAATACTACTTTTCGAAGGAAGCCTTACAGGCTCCGTTCTCTTCTTTAATTTATACATGATGTAAAGGAAATCCTTCCGTCTTGAGAATGGATTAATGTGTATTGTTTTCGGGGTTTATAAGTTTTTTCCATACATGCAACGATATTATAGTTGCGTTCAGGGTTTATTACTCAGTTAATAACTTGCATTTTGTTTCGACCTAGAACTACTCTAATTCCCGTTAATGGTATAAATAAGAAATTGTTTTCGACACAAAGATCTTATTTTGTTGCCTTATATGAATCTACTGTGTATGCCGCTTACTTCAATACTATGCTTTTAGTATAGTAACACTGTCTGTTCGGTCCATCACTCACGGTGCACCGACTATGTAATTTAACTTATATCTATATTTTGGTAGACTGTGTAAATACTATGTTTAAATGCTTATACTGTATCAATTTATTTGCATGCAGTTCTTCTACTCCTTTTCTTTTGTAATAAGTTATTTGTGTAATTTCTTGTTTTGGAACAACTGTATGCATGGTGATAATCTTAATATTCTACAGAGTTTTCTCTTTCAAGTATTACATTTGTTTTTTGTTGACAATGCCAATTTAGTAGGCTACTTTTATTTTAGTATGTAGTAGTCTTTCATTCTAGCTGTTATCTTCTTGTAAATTTTGTCCAGATACTGTGGAGGGTTGATTTTCGAACCATATTTATTTGTTGGGTTAGTTTATGTAATCCCATAGTCCATGTATAGTTATTTTATTGAATAGGGAACAAAGTGTACAGTCTGGGGTTTCCAACCCTGGACAGTCTAACAATTCTCTTCACACTCTTTTTCTGGTATTTACATTTAATATCCTAATTTCTTCTTTCTACCCTGACACAACCATTCTTGAATCAAAAAAACTTTTAATATAAAGCATAGGAAAATGAACCATCTTATACATCAAAACTAATTAAATCCATTTCACTACCATATACCGTCTTTCATTCTTTATTGAAGAAAATATATCACACAAGAATATTTATTGTCTTTCTCTATGTTTTCTCAATTACAGAAATAACATTTTAACTAATCTAGAAAAATACAGTAAGATTCACAGGACTTCCTTAACACATTATTAAGATACTTATCTCACTTTATAATTCTAATGATAGCCTCCCAACCATGAGAGAGGAGACTACGTCCTCAACTCCCCCCATGCTCCACACCATAGTAGGACTTAGATAAGAGTGTTTATGGAATAGACCTCAAGACCCTTAATCCAGTCTTCCTTTCCAGATTTAGGTTACAGAGTTTCGACTGGTTCCAACCAGCTATAGATGGACTCTCACCCTCAAGCCTCTTGGCTTTCCTCTAAAATCATAGAACACCTTTTCCTCACTGGGATTTTCCGTTTATCTTCAGTGGAAAAGGTAACTGTCTTTAACTGTTTTTGCCTAAATACTCTGGAATCTTAGAATAATTTATCATCAATTTTTATGGAAAAAATTCCATAATTAATTCTTTGTTCAAAGAAAAGAAATAAGTCAGGTTCATTACTAGATTAACTTTACTTGATAATATCATTTAAAAAATTAAATGCATAATCCATTTTTAAAAGAAACAAAAATAGTTTAAGGATTAAATCCAACTGTTACATCTTCCCCATCTAGAAGTAAACATCGTCCTCGATGATCTATTCCATATTAGCAAATAGTTATGGGTATTCCTCACACACAAATCCTTTGTCTTCCCATGCAGCCTCCTCCGGGCCAAAGTGCTGCCATTGCACTTTAAATTGGATGATGGCTGTCCTCCGGAGCGTGATTTCTCTCTGATCGAGAATACGTAAAGGTTCTACCAGAAATCCGCTGTCCAGTTCAACCTGCAATCAGTAAAGGCTTAAGTTAATTAACATAAAATTCATCTCTTTTGGATATTTGGTACTCAATCTTATTCCTACCTGAATGTTTTTCCAATGTATTATATGCCTCATATCATGCACATATCATTTTAGTATTGATACATGAAACAAATTTTGCACCCATATGTGACTGGCTAATGCCAATCGATAGCCCACTAGTCCTACTCTTTCCAAGATTTCGAAAGGTCCACAGAACCTAGGAGCCAATTTGGCACATGAAGTCTACCTTAAGGTGCTTTTTTTGGGCCCGATTCTCACATACACATGATCACCCACTTCAAATTCCCGATAGGTTCTCTTTTTGTCCGCATACACATTCTGCCGATCTTGGGTAGCTTTTAGATTCTATCAAATCTTCTTTACTTCTTGTTCCATCTTCGCCAACATCTCTGGGCCAAGCATTAATTTGGTTTTCGGACAAAACTAGTTAATGGGAGTTTGATACTGTCTCCGGTATAAGGCTTCAAAGGGACTCAATTTCAGAGACTCTTGATATCCATCATTGTATGTTAATTCCACTAGATGTAAATAATATTCCCACTTTGTGGGTTGTTGCATTACGTACATGCACAACATGTCTTCTAGGATTTGATTTACTCGCTTCATTTGTCCATCTGTATGTGGATGATATGCGGTGTTGAAGTTGATTTGTGTACCCAATACGGTAAAAATTGCCTTCCAAAAGGTTGAAGTGAACTTTACATCTCAATCCGAGATGACCGTTTTAGGAATACCATGCAACTTAAATATTTCCCTCATGAAAATATCTGCAATCTGCACCATCTTGTAAGTGGAATGTATTGGAATAAAGTGAGTTTCCTTGCTCAGTTTATCAACAACCACCATTATAGAATCGTTATGTCTCTTTGATCTCGATAGACCAGTAATAAAGTCCAATGATATAACCTCCCATTTCCATTTTGGTACAAGCATGGGCTATGAAAATCCTGTTGGGTGTGGAGCCTGATTATCTTGTTTACTTTGTATCACAGCATTGGACCCCTATACCTTAAAAGGGGCGGCAACGCCGCCCGTAATTAATCGCTGCTGTGGGGCGTCCAGGGGGGGCGACAGCGCTTTTCGGAGCCCCCCCTGGTGGGGGTTTTCGGGGGCAGCGCCCCCGAAGCTAAAAATAGATGAAAAATTGCCTTGTAAAAGTATAGTAATTTCTAGTCAATCTGGGCCATTCATTAGGAAAATGATCTGATGGTAGAAGTTATGTTTAGATTAGGGTTTTTTTCCCTAGAAGGAAACCCCTCGCTTTTATGAGGGCATTTTATTGCGGCTTTATATTATATGTGTATTCTCGGAGCGAGAAACAAAGAGGGAGACTGTGAGAGAGAACATAGGATATTACAGTGGATCTGCTATAGGTTTTGTCTCTTCATTTTTGCTGGATAATAGAAAGGAAGGACTGGCTGTTCGGGGTGGACGTAGCCCAAACTGGGTGAACCACGTATATCTATGTCTCTCTAGTTTTATGTGTTTTGTGTGCTTTTATTTTCTGCATATTTTATGTGTTGCATTGCTCCATAATATATAATTTTCTAACAATTGGTATCAGAGCCGAAGGTATATTTAGCTGATAAACTCGCAGGAAAGAAGGGTTCCTGGTTTGAGTGGGAGAAATGGCGGACGATGGTAAGTTTAGGGTCGAGAAATTTAATGGCCAAAACTTCCCGCTGTGGAAGATGCAGATGGAAGATTATCTGTATCAGAAAGATTTGTACCTACCATTGAGCGGAAAAACAAAGAAGCTAGCGGCCATGACAAACGCGGAATGGAACATTCTCGATAGAAAGGCACTCGGAACAATACGGTTGTGTCTTGCGGCATCAGTCGCCTTCAATATTTCGAAGGAAACAAAAACATAAGGTTTGATGCAGATGTTGGCGAAACTATATGAAAAACCCTCGGCCTCAAACAAGGTATTTCTTATGAAACGACTATTTAATATGAAGATGTCGGAAGGTGGATCTGTTGTAGATCATTTAAATGAATTTAATACAGTTACCAGTCAGTTAAGTTTTTTATGGGTAAACTTTGATGATGAAGTTAGAGCTATGTTATTCTTGTGCTCATTTCCAGAGAGCTGGAATGGTTTAGTAATGGCCATTAGTAACTCTATCTCTGGATCTAGTACCTTAAAGTTTGATGATGTTGTTGGTGCTACCCTTAGCGAGGAAATGTGATGGAAAAGCTCCTGTGAGACATCGGGTAATGCTTTGAGTGCAGAGTCTAGGGGAAGAAGAATGGAAAGAGGAAAGAGCTCGGGATATCGCAGTAAATCAAGGAAAGGCAGATCCAAGTCCAGATCGGGGATAGTGTGCTGGAATTGCGGAAAGAAAGGACACCTAAAGAAAAACTGTAGATCTCGGAAGGGAAAAGAAGGAGACACACAACAAGAAAACAATCATGAAGCAAATGTGACAGGTGATGTGTTACAAGATGCTTTGATTCTTTCTTTTGAAAATGTTACTGATTCTTGGGTTGTAGATTCAGGAGCTTCATTCCATGCCACACCTGATAAGAAATATTTTCATGACTATGTTCAAGGAGATTTTGGACAAGTTCGTTTGGGTGATGATAAACCCTGTAAAATTGTTGGAATGGGTAAAGTTCTTGTAAAACAACAGAATGGAAACCAATGGCTACTAAAGGAGGTAAGGCATGTTCCATATCTGAAGAAAAATCTGATTTCAACAGGGCAGTTAGGTGGTGAAGGTTGTGTGAAAACTTTCACAGATAAAATTTGGAAGGTCACCAAAGTAGCCCTGGTAATAGCAAAAGGTGAAAATGTTGGTACATTGTATTTATGCAATGGTATTTCTAACTCTGTTAATGCTTTAACTTCCAAAGGAGTAGATGCAACATTACGGCATCATAGGCTCGGACACATGAGTGAGAAGGGAATGAAGATTCTTCACTCAAGAAATTTGTTGCCAGGTTTGAAGAATGTTGATTTGGATTTCTGTGAGAATTGCATTTATGGAAAATAGAAGAGAGTCAAATTTCTCAGAGTTGGGAAAGAAAAGAAGAGCGAAAAATTGGAGCTTGTGCATACAGATGTATGGGGACCTGCTCAGGTATCATCTCTCGGTGGCTCTCGTTATTATGTTACTTTTATTGATGATGCAACTAGAAAAACATGGATTTATTGTATTCGGAATAAATATGATGTATTTGATACTTTCAAGAAATGGAAATCTTTGGTTGAGATTGAGACAGGAAAGAAGTTGAAGTGTCTCAGATCAGACAATGGAGGTGAATATTGCAGCAAAGAGTTTGATAGGTACTGTTCAAAGCATGGAATTCGTAGAGAGAAGACAGTTCCAAGAACACCACAATAAAATGGTGTGTCAGAAAGGATGAACAGAACAATCATGGAGCGTGCAAGGTGCATGAGATTGCATGCAGGATTGCCTTTACAATTTTGGGCAGATGTTGTAGATACTGTTGTTTATCTAAGAAACAGAGGGCCTTCAAGTTCCTTGGATGGTGGTATTCCAGAGGAAGCATGGACGGGTAAAAAGGTAAACTACTCTTTTTTAAATCCTTTTGGTTGTGAGGCCTTTGTCCATATTAATAAAGAAAACAGAACAAAGCTTGAGGCAAAATCAAAGAAATGTACCTTTATTGGATATGGTGCTAATGATTTTGGTTATCGCTTATATGATTATGAAAATCACAAAATCATTAGGAGAAGAGACGTAATATTCAATGAAAAGGTCTTGTATAAGAATCAACTGCAGGAAAATAAACAGGAAAAAGAAAGCAAGGAATACACAGTTCTTGATGAGATAAATGAAAAAGTAAAGGTGCCTGAAAATAATAATAATCAACAACCACCACAACAACAACAAGCACCTCAAACACCTGAAAGTGGTGTTAGAAGATATACCAGGATAAGTAGACCCCCTGAACGATACTCTCCTTCATTATATTATTTATTGTTGACTGATTCTGGTGAACCTGAATGTTATGAAGAAGCAATGCAGGTTGAAAGCAGGAAGAAGTGGGAGCTAACCATGGAAGAAGAGATGGACTCCTTAATGCATAACCAGACTTGGGACTTAGTCAGGTTGCCTGCAGGTAAAACTACATTGCAGAATAAATGGGTTTACAGGCTGAAGGAAGAAGATGGAGGAAAACATAGGTACAAAGCTAGACTTGTGGTGAAGGGGTTTGCACAGAAGAAAGGTATTGATTTTGATGAAATATTTTCTCCTGTTGTTAAAATGAATTCAATCAGAACTGTTTTAAGTCTTGTAGTAGCGGAAGATTTACATCTTGAACAGTTAGATGTAAAGACAACATTTCTCCATGGAGATTTGGAGGAAGAGATATACATGCAGCAACCAGAAGGATATGAGGTAAAAGGGAAAGATAAATTGGTGTGCAGGTTAAAAGAAGAGCTTGTATGGCTTAAAACAGGCTCCAAGGCAGTGGTATCTAAAATTTGACAAGTTTATGTCTGAACAAGGTTATACTAGATGTCACTCTGATCATTGTGTTTATCTAAAAAGGCAAAATGATGGCAGCTATATTATATTGTTATTGTATGTAGATGACATGCTTATTGCAGGGTCTAACATGCAGGAAATAAATGTGCTCAAAAGAAAATTGGCAAATTCATTTGCAATGAAGGATTTGGGAGCTGCAAAACAAATCCTTGGTATGAGGATAACTAGAGACAGGAAAAATCTCAAATTAACACTGTCTCAGAATGAGTACATAGAAAAGGTGTTGAAAAGATTTAATATGCAGAATGCAAAACCAGTTAGTACACCTTTTGCTATCCATTTCAAACTTAGTAAGGAGATGTGCCCAAAGACCCAAGAAGACATGGATTATATGTCTAAAGTTCCATATGCATCAGCAGTTGGAAGTTTAATGTATGCAATGGTCTGCACAAGGCCTGATATTGCACATGCAGTGGGAGTTGTAAGCAGGTACATGAACAATCCAGGAAAAGAACATTGGATGGCGGTAAAATGGATTCTCAGATATTTGAGAGGTACCAAAAATCAAGCATTATGCTTTGGTGGTTCAAACATTGCTCTACAGGGATATGTTGATGCAGATATGGCAGGTGACAGAGATAATAGGAGGAGCACTACGGGATATGTATTTACTGTAGGTGGAACAGCTGTCAGTTGGGTTTCAAAAATCCAAAGTGTTGTTGCACTTTCAACAACAGAAGCAAGTACTATTCTTATCTGAGAGGCTAGTAAAGAAATGATTTGGTTACAAAGGTTTATGGATGAATTGGGTAAGAAGCATGATATGGGCACACTATACAGTGATAGCCAAAGTGCTATTCATCTTGCAAAGAACTCAGCATTTCATTCCAGGACTAAACACATACATCTCAAGTACCATTTCATACAGTCAGTATTGGAAGATGGAGAGTTGAAGCTGGAAAAGATACACACTAGCTAGAATCCTGCAGATATGCTAACAAAAGTTGTAACTAGGGAGAAACTGAGATTATGCTCAGTTTCAATTGGTCTTCAAGGATGATGATGAAGATGAGAAATAGCCAGGTCCAAGGAGGAGTCATTTTCCAGCAAATGAAGCAACGGTGGGTGCCTCAAATGATCTCAAGTGGGAGGGTGTTAGGTGTGAACTTTGATTATCTTGTTTACTTTGTATCTGGCATTGGACCCCTGTACCTTAAAGAAGCCAGGCTTAGCCACCAAGTAATTAATAAACTCTGCATTGAAGAGTCCGAGGAAGTGCGTGACACTTTTAAGCCCAGCACTGATATTTTAGAACTGCCTTGAAAGCTAAAAACAAATGAAAGAGTATTGTAAAGTATAGTAATTTCCTAGTCAATACGGGCCATTCATTAGGAAAATGATGCGACGGTAGAAGTTATGTTTAGATTAGGGTTTTTTTGCCCTAGAAGGCAACCTATAGCGCTTTGCCCTTGAGGCATTGTCTTCTTGTTGTATCTTATGTATTCTCGGAGGCCGAGAAATAGAGAGGAGACTATGAGAAAACCGGATATTTGTGGATGTATTTATGAGTTTTGTCTCTTCATTTTTTCTAGATAATAGAAAGGAAGGATTGGCTGTTCGGGGTGGACGTAGCCCAAACTGGGTGAACCACGTATATCTGTGTCTCTCTGGTTTTATGTGTTTTGTGTGCTTTTATTTTCTGCATATTTTATGTGTTGCATTGCTCCATAATATATAATTTTCTAACAAATCCTATTGGATGTTGATGTTCCACCTTAACCTGTTGGCATTCTAGACACTTGATTAAGTATTTAGCAATTTCTTCTACATACTAGGCCAAAAATAAACTTTCTTGGTTGCTGTCAGCATTTTCTGGTAACTTGGGTGTCTAGAATAAGTACTGCGATTATATTCATCCAAGATCAACTCTTTCAAACTCATCCGATTTGGGATGTATATCTTTCCTTTAAAATTTAAAAGCTGATCTTTGTTAATCCCATAATCTGATGACTTTTCCTGTTTTTCTACTTCATTTTCTTGCTGCCATAAAAATTGGTATTCAGGATCCTTCTCGGCTGCTTCTTTGATTTGATCCTGAAATTTGAATTCTACTTGATTAAAGTAGAGTTCGTACACTCAATGCCGTTTTTTTCTCAAGGCATCGGAAACACGATTTTCTTTTCCCTTAACATGCTGAATATCAAAATCAAATTCGCTTAGGAATGTATTTCCCCTTGCCTAGCAAGAATTCAAATCATCTTGTTTAAAGTAGCTGGTCAGGCTACTGTGTTATGTTTTCAGCACAAACCTTTTTTCCAATAAATAGTGTCTCCATACCTTGAATGCATGCACTACTGCTGCCAACTCTAGATCATAAGCGAAATAATGATGTTCATGATATTTTATCTTTCTTGACTCATATGCAATGACCCTTCCATCTTGAGATAATATTGCTCCTACTCCTTCCTTGCACGCATCGGTGCATACCTCAAATTCCTTGTTTGGGTAAGCTACACTCAATACAGGGGTAGTAGTTAGCAACTGCTTTAGAAATTCAAAACTACTCTGACATTCGCTATTCCATTTAAACATCTTCCCCTTTCACTACAGAGATGTAATAGGAAAGGTAATTTTTGATAATCCTTCGATGAAGCGCCTGTAATATCTAGCCAATCCCATAAAATAACGTATATTTGCTACGTTTTTGGGCACCCTCCATTCCATGATAGCCTTTATTTTCTCAGTATCTACTGCTATGCCTTCAGCAGAAATGACATGGCCTAAATATTGTATTTTCTCTTTGAAGAAATCACATTTGATGAAATTGGAAAAAAATTGATCTTTCCTCAACATTTCCAACACTTGTCATAAGGGTTCATTATTCTCTTCCATGTTTCTTGAATAAATAAATATGTCGTCAATAAATGTAAAAAAAAACTTGTCCAAAAAGGGATGAAATATGCCATTCATTAGGCTCATGAACGTTGCTGGTGCATTGGTTAAACCAAATGGCAAAACCACAAGCTCATAGTGCCTGTATCGAGTGAAAAAGGTTGTTTTGTAGATGTATTCCTATTTAATTCAGATATGGTGGTAACCAAACCTGAAATCTATCTTTGAAAATATAACCGCTCCCTTCACTTGATCGAAAATATCATCTACACGTGGCAGCGAGTATCTATTCTTAACTATCAACTTATTGAGCTGCCTGTAATCGATGCACATTCGCATGGTTCCATCCTTTTTCTTCACAGAAAGCACTGGTGCTCCCCAAGGGGATACACTTGGTTGAATATACCCCTTTATCCAATAATTCTTGTAGTTTCATTTTTAATTTTGTTAACTTGGGTACACTCATCCGAAATGGTGCTCTTGACACTGGTGCGGTACCGAGCATTAATTCGATAGTGAAATCGATATCTCTCTTTGGAGGTAATCCTAGCATGCTTTTTGGAAATACATCCATAAAATCCTGTACCACTGGTATATTTTCCAGCATAGGGGTCTTCTCCTTAGAATTAGAAAATCCCACTTGGATGGCATAGATATGGCATCCTTTTCTAATGAATTTACCCAACTGGGATGCTGTGATAGGAAATAATTGTAGAGGTTTCTTGATACCTTATAAATCTTGGCATGTCCATCTTTAGCTCTGAAATAAATGATTTTATCTTTACAGTCTACTAGAGACCAATGTCCTTCTAGCCAGTCTATACCTAGTAATATGTCATAGGAACCCAAAGGTAAAATATTTAATTCTACCTTTAACTATTGGTTTCCAATTTCTATGGAACAATTCGAAACTTTAGCACTAAGCTTTCTCTTCACTCCAGTAGCTATTTGTACCAGCCAGGGGTTCTTAAATTTCTGCCTTTGCAAGTTACACTTTTCTACTATCTGGGGATTTACATAGCTTAAAATGGCACCAGGGTAAACCAAAATAGAAAAAATTTGTGAAAATATCTTACCTTCAAGTTCTGTCATGGTCAACTGATAGTTTTCTTGTCAATATTCAAGAGCTTCATTAATTATTGGTATATTTCGAGCCACATCCCCCAGCATAGAAGTGTCTTGCAGGTTGGTTGTCATTTCACTTCTCCCACGATGAGGAAAATTTTTGTAGTAATGTGCGTCACTGCATCCCCAACATTGTAGAGGGGGTTTTTGAGTCTGCCCATGTTCTGGTTTGCTGGAGGCTTCTATGGGTCGCTCCTCCATTAGCCATTTTTATTTTTTCTAATTTCTCCCATACTTCCTACTTGCTGAATTTCTTGCAATATTTTTGAAATTACTAGACCTAGTACTCTTAAAACTTGAGTTACTTTTCTGTCCTTTCTTTGGTGGCTAGGTCTGCCTGTTTCCCCTTTTGCCTTGGATTGCTGATAATACATCCATTCTTTTTGAATCACTTAGTCTATAGTCTTTAGGTTTACGAATTTGATTCTTTCCTTCATGTGGGCATATAGACTGCTCGGAAATCGCTGAACTTTAGCCTTCTCATCTCTCAAGTAAGGTACGTATCTTAACAATGATGTGAAATTAGTTATGAATTCATCCATTGTCAATTTTCCCAATCTCAAATCATGGAATTCTTGAGATTTTTCATCATAGAAATGATCCGTTAGGTACTTATCATTGAAGTATTGCTGGAACTCGTCCCAAGTCACATTATGGTCTTCAATACTTCAAACATTTTTGACTTCCTCCCACCATAAAGTAGCTTCATCCCTCAACTCATAGATAGCCAAGCGAGCTTTGAAGTTACTTCTATATTCATAAACTTGAAAATACTTGTTCATATTAATTAGCCATGCTTCTGCCACCTCTTCGGCCTCTCCATCAAAAGTAGGAGGTTTGATTTTCCAGAACTCGCCCTGCAATTCGACTTTTGGTTTCTTAATCTCTTGTTATTCTGATACATTTCTAGATTTTGCTTCATTATAATTTTTGTTTTTATTGCTCTTCTATGTATGAATTCCTTCCGGCTTGTCATTAGTCTATCGTCACAATTGGCTTTCTTCCCGGGTGTCTCTTTCAGGGCTTGGTGGAACTATCCCTTGATTATGCCTATCAAAGAGGCTTTTGAGAATCCTCTCCTGCTCTTGCATCATTATTTCATTCTCGCTTCTCACCCTGACCATTTCTTCCTGTAACTGTTGCACTGTACTCAGTAGTATACTCGTCTGACGTTGTTGTTATTATAGTAATATTTTGTTATATTGATGCTGATCTACACTCAGTTGTACCCACAAATATGGGTTCATTTTAGGGTTGGATTGGGGATGAGATTCCCCAGTATTTCTGGGTAATTGGTGTGTTGATCCCCTTCTCATTGTATCCTTTCTACTTTTTATGCACAATTTACACACATCAATTGTTATTCAGGTGACCCATTTGGGTCCTAGTGTATGAACGCAACTCTGATACCACTTGTGACATTCACTCACATAAATTTTTTTTAATTCATTTTTACTCGTCATTTTAAACTAACTTACTATACACAAGAAATTACCTTGGTACAATTATGTTAATAACCAAAGGAGATTTAAATGATAACCAAATGTTATTATGGATAATTTCAAGAGAATTACTATTACATAAGTCATTCACCATACTTTAACAATACAGAAATAAATTCATATATATATAATATTATGTTGGCATCGATTTTTCTAAGGTTATTCCATAGTTTACAAGATGTACCAATAATTGTGCTTCACGACTGTTTGGTCATTGTGGCCTTTTCGAATTGAAAATTTAGTACCTGTTAGCCTTCATGCATTATCTCAACCTAAGTATCTCGTTGTCATCATAAATATGGTTATTACTGCTTGATTGCCCGACATGATTTGAAAGTACCCTAACCGTATCTCTGCTAGATTTTCCACTAATTTAATTCATAATCTAAGGGTTTGACAATTGTTTAAAGGTTTGACATTTTTATGGGTATTCACCGTTGGATCCACCACCATATGATCGACGACTCTGATGTGTTTTGGGTAGGGTTAGGGTAATGACCCGCCCATCTAACCTTACTGCTTCCTTTTTTCCACCGCGAGTCTGTGTGAGGGTTCTGCACTTTGCTGCTCTAAAAATCTATGTCACCATGACCTCGTTTCGATGCTGGTTAGATTGGCCTCTAGACTTACTTGGCCACTTAAAGGTATTCGACTATTTCGCAACCATCATTAGGTCTGCAGAGAGCCTCCATCTTTGCCCAGCTACTCATACGTACTCAGATGTTGAAACATGGTTGTTATTCGACCCCTTTTTGAAAGTTATTCTGCGATATTATTTCCATATTTGTCTTAATTTATTTTCTTAAGTTTGGTTATGATTCTCTTACATGCAAAAACTTTCTGTCTTTTTCTCTGTTCAGGTCGCAATTGATAATTCCCGCAATTGTTTTCGACAGTGTTTTAATGGGTTCTTTCGTTTAACCGTCTACAGGAGTAATGTGTAAGATTTCTACCTGATTGCACCGGATATTCAAGAAACAGACTTAAACTTCGCGTTTACAGGTAATATTGTTGACATTTGAAGTGTTAATTCTTTCGAGTGATTATTTTGTTCACAGAGTCGACATTCCAGGGTAATTAGGTCTTATTTGCTGTTTGGTCAATTTAGTGTGTCCTAAATTGCTACATTAATTTGTCAATCCGGGATTCGTAAGCTGACGAAGTGTGGCGCACTATATGTGCAAGATAACCTATCTCTTACTTTTTGTCGGTTTTGGTTTTTTTTCTTTTTATATTGGTTGGTTTCCTAATGTGAGATGGAAATTCTAAAAGACAAGTATGGTTATGATTGTTCAAGGCAATGATGTCCTTTATAATGATTTCCCAAACTTCAAACTTCAAAAGGATTTTGAAACATACAATGACAAAATTAGTTCCTAAAAGGAAATGAAAATGTGCCACTATTCTAGTTAAACAAATAGTGAACTATTGATCATGAAAACCATTACCCTTGTTGTTGTCTAACACAAAAGAAACTGTACTCAAAGAAAAGATTGCAAGTAAAGTAAAACTAAAATCAAATTACATCAACTCATATTCTGACCCCTCACCATTAGTCTCGCTATGGCTTTCGGAGGTAATCATAAACAACTTGAGCAATCTGATATCTAATTTGCAGAAAAATAAACTAATATCAAATTACACACTCATACTTTAATCCCTCACCATTAGTCTCGCTATGGCTTTCGGAGGTAACTGATAATGACATGAGCAATTTAATATCTAACTTGCAGAAAAATAAACTAATATCAAACTACACACTCATACTTCAATCCCTCACCATTAGTCTCGCTATGGCTTTCGGAGGTAACTGATAATGACATGAGCAACTTAATATCCAACTTGCAGAAAAATAAACTAATATCAAACTACACACTCATACTTCAATCCCTCACCATTAGTCTCGCTATGGCTTTTGGAGGTAACTGATAATGACATGAGCAACTTAATATCTAACTTGCAGAAAAATAAACTAATATCAAACTACACACTCATACTTCAATCCCTCACCATTAGTCTCGCTATGGCTTTCGGAGGTAACTGATAATGACATGAGCAGCTTAATATCTAATCTAACTAGTAAAGCAAATGTTCAAAACTGAAATGAATAAAACAGTGCTGGAATTAAAAACTAAGAAAAAGAAATCAGCAGAAGGACAAGATTGATTCCATGTCATTAGTCATTATAAAATGATGTGAAAATGCCCAGGCTACCTATTGTAATCTGGAACAAAAACACTGATCAGTTAACAACAATATAAAGCATAAAAGATTATGGACAGAAGTAAAATGTAAAGCATGAAAGATTATGGACAAATATAAAACGTAAATACCATGAAAGATGTAATATATATACACGTGAATGACTATGGTACAATGAACGTAAATAAATGAAGCATGAAACTATACAGTAATACACAAAACCTTAGCATGTGCAGGGGCCCTCTGCACAAACCTCGGACAACAGCTATCAACCACGAATTATGCTGATAAACAGAGTCTTCTCATATATTCAAAATGTAGTCATAACAATGGAAAAAGTGTTACGACACAGTGGCTTTCTTTACAGTAGAATTACATTACAAGAACTAACTATTATGCGTATGAGAATGAATTATCTATAACAGAGGGTGATATAACTAATTCCCTAAAGTCTGCGCTGATAGAAGACACGTGAACAACCACGTCCAGAAATCTAGCATCATGGCTGCCGTGAAGATTAAATCTATGGAAAGTGGCTGTTGGATTCGGCTTATGGAAATGTTTACAGGTGTTGATATGTCTCCCGTGATTTAGAAACGGCCACGCAAGTCTTCACGTGATGAAAAACAGAGTTCTGTCACCGTGGGACTCTACGGTTGACCACCACTTGGCCACCTTTGACCACAGCCTTCTTAGGTGAATTCGACTGAGCCAATAGGACTCGATCCATGTCCATATCATTTCCAACTTTCCCATGTGGCTCGATTTTCTTGAAGACACCTGCAATATAGACTTTAACAAAATGGCTGCGGAAAGTTGCAGCAGCTGCGGAAAGTGACAAGATTCCGCATCTAAATGAGCAAAAATCTAATTCAAACAACAGACACAAAACATAGTTAAAAACCATTTTAAATGCTCTTTTATGATTAATATGCAATGATATTGATAGCTTAGGAGGTCCAGGTAAATGGAAAAAGTCTAGAAAGGTGTATAGGAAAGATGCAGATTTGAGACTCAACATACCCCCACTGTGAAGGTGTTGCATGTCCTCATGCAACAAAAATTTTGATCATCCTCTTTCAATTCATATGCCTTGATACTTCAGCCAGTACATCCAGTCCTCTCCTCTTCTTCCTTGGTGCTGCTAACATCCTGGGCTTCTTCATCAAGCATCTGAATTTGATATTAACCAGTGCTCTACTTAACTTCTGGCATTTCTTCTTCAATTTCCTGTTCTTTTTCTGCCACAGGCCCAGATGTAGCATGGTATTATCATGAATGATCTTGTCCAATTTGCTTTGTTCTTTTAATGCCTCATTTTCATTTTTAATGTGTTTATTTAAAACCTCCAACTCAAAGACTTCTTGTTTCAATGATTGGACTAGATCTTCTTGTGCTGTGTGAGGCTGAGTGGATGAAGTGCTGGGACCCGTGGCTACTCTTTCTAAATATTCTATATAATCATACACTTCTTGCTGCTTTGGGTCTATCTCGGGTGTCGTTTTCATTGGGCTGTCCCCAAAATGCCGTGGAGGAGAATTGTCTTCAAAATCTGGCTGAAAAGGGCTCATGTCAATGTCTGGATGAGAATGAGATGGACTATGGCCAGCTGGAGTTTGTTCAGGTGTTACTTCTCCCAAATCAATAAAATGGGGTCCTTTTGTTTGTGTTTTTCTCAACTTCCCTTTAAGCCTGCTGCTTCTTCTTACATACTGTGGACTACTATCTTTTCCCTTTTGTTTTTCTTTTCCCCTCTTTTTGGCCATAGATGACTGTTCCTGAAGGTGAACTAGTCTCTCAGATAACACTTGATGATCTTCTTCTGAGGAAGGGGTTTGATGCACAGCCTCAATGCTTCTTTTCTCTTTTGATTTTATTGGCTTTTTACCCTTGGTTTCTTCCTTCCTCCTTTTTGACAGTCTTTCTTCTCTACTATTTCTTTCAACTGTATTAGTAGGAGTGCTTTGAGTTTTATCATTTGTTCTCTTTATTCTACTTCTTTTTGATGTACTTCCTTCAGGAATTTCTTGAGGTTCTTCAAAGAAATTTCTAACTAAAAATTTCTCCCAGGTGTCCTTTTTCTCCTTTAATTGTTTTTCTACCAAAATTTTCACAAGACCATGGTGATACAAATGTGGTTCTACGTCCCCTAGATGTTTTTGGACGGTTACAGACATCTTCTTCAAAATGTTTAATAAAAAGTATGGCAGATTGAGGGCCTGGTTGTCTAGGAAATTCATCAACAGTCGGGTATGATAGATGTACATTAACCCAAAACGGCCCTCACAGGTGATAAATTTTTGAATAACTAACAGTAAACTGGCCCACTCTTCTTTTAAAGCATGAACAGAAATTCCCTTTTTAAAAATAGTGACATCCATACCTGGGTTACGTAGGATCACTCTCCAGGTTTCATCACTAATACTCTTGTTCTTGAACCAGCGTTCACCTTCTTGAGGAAGTTCTGTAGCAACTGCTATGGATGCCTCATTCACCGTAAATTTGAGGTCCCCAATCTCTACCTCCAGACCATTGAAAGACCTTGCAAAAGCTTTTGTCACCTCTTTATGGTAGCCTCTAAACTTTTTAATAAACCGAAGCCACTTTGCCTTTTTCAATATATCTTTGACTTGCGGATACCCTTCCATAAATTTGGGTCCTTCTGGTTCTGTTCTCAACAACTGACCCATCCTTCTTTCTGCTCTTTAAAACTTGTCTGCGTGAGGAGGGTTCAACGGAGGTAAAACTGCTGAATTAGCGGAAATGAGCACGGTTTATGAAAGAGACCAGTGACTGTAAGCGGATATCAGAGAATGGGTATACGGAATGTAACGTAACAGAGAACAAAATGGGGTGACGCGGAACAGAGAAGGGTTATGTGATCACGGTGGAAATGCATTCGTGAGATCAATAGATAGTAGGAGGAGTAAAACGCATCCGGCAATATTTAAAATTGGGTGGCTGCAGAGTAGATGCAAGCACATTTATGCAATGGCTATGGATTTTGTGCGGCTAAGAGAAGCCGTAGTCAAATCAACTACTTTTCTTAACTACAGGTGGAGTATCAACGTATAGCCGAACACTAATGAAGACCAGAGGCTTGATTATGAGGCCGTTTAGAAATGAATGCAAGGATTGTGGGGGAATCGTATAGAGATCGTGGGATGGCTACGGAGTTATCAACGCAATCATTGCATATAATGGAGCTATGGTTTATAACTATGTAAAAATGTGCTTGAATGCTATTTGAAATAAATTTTTACTCATACCTTGGAATTCTTGCCATTTTTCATTGGTCTTCAATCAGTTTCTCCTCATTGATGTCTTTGAATGCCCCATGTCTTCATAATATGTCTTCATACCTGCATTTGATTTCATGATTGTGGAAATAACATATGACTGTAAATTTTTGAAAAACAGAGTGGTGGCTGCAGAAACTGCTTCTGGCTGTGGAAACTGGTGTCAGTTGCGGAAACTGACACAACAATTATTTGGGTGAATGGAGATGGATAGATGATAACTGTCTGAATGAAAATGGTCATGAAATAAAATTTTATTGATGAAATGAAATGAAATAGATGAAATGGAGTAAAGTGAAATGAAGTGGAATGAAGTGGAATGGGTTGTCATAAAACTTGTGAAATAAGAGAGAGAGAAAATCTTTTTTTTGGAAAATATAGGGTGTGAGGTGCTCCTGATTTTCACCCTACATTTTCTGTATAAAAATGCCAATCAGTGATTGGTTTTCAGGCTTATACAATTTTTTTTTTTTACTTGAAACTAAAAAGAACAAAGGCTAGGCTGGTGGAGAAGAAGGATTCTTCTTCACTAGCCTTATTGTAGAATTATCTTGAAACATTTTGACAAATTACTCTTTTGAGAGTGGCTTATGATAGATCTTTAATCTGTGGCCATTCACAATAAGAGGAGTTTGAAACATCAATGGTCTTGATTCTTACCGCTCCATTGCTAAAGATCTTGTCAATCTCATATGGCCCAAGCCAATGAGTCTGAAATTTTCCTTTAAAATATTTAAACTTAGAGTCAAATAGCAATGCCCAATCTCCTTCTTGAAACTTCTTCTCTTTGATATATTTGTCATGCCATTTAGCTCTTTGATATTGAACTAGATCAGTTCTTAGAATTGCCTCTTGTCTGATCTCATCTAGCTCATTCAACTGTTCCATTCTATGCTTTTGGGCTTTTGATAGATCCATCCCCAACTGAACTGCTATCTTGAAGGTTTTGACTTGGAACTCAATGGGGAGCAGGACTTCTTTCCCATAAACAAGTTCATAGGGAGAATGTCCTGTTGTATTTCTCCATGTAGTTCTGTAGGCCCACAAGGCTTCAAAAAGCCTTTCTGCCCAATCTCTTCTATGTAGATGAACAGTTTTGGTGATGATACTTTCAAGAACTTTGTTTGTAGACTCCACTTGACCATTTGCTTGCGGATGGTAAGGAGTAGATTTTCTGTGCTTGATTTTGTATTCTTCCACCAATTTCTCCACCAAGTTGGATGTGAATTGGCTTCCCTGATCTGTCACAATTTCTCTTGGAACACCAAAGCGAGTAAAAATATCCTCATAAAGAAAATTAACAACTAAATTTTCAGTAGCAGACACTAATGCTTTAGCTTCTACCCATTTAGTAACATAATCAGTACAAACCAATATATACTTCTTTTTCTTAGATGGTGGATTAATAGGTCCTATGAAATCTAAAGCCCATTTTTCAAAGGGTTCAATGAGTACCTGTGTTTGCAATGGCATTTCATTTGAAAGGGTAGGTTTCCCTACTCTTTGGCAGCTGTCACACCTTTTGACATATTATTTTGCATCTTTGAAGAGGGAAGGCCAATAATATCCTAAAGAGAGGATTTTATAGGCCGTCCTTTTGTCTGCAAAGTGTCCGCCGCATGGTTCATCATGACATGCCTTAAGAATATCAGGCATTTCATCTTCCCTGACACATCTTATGATCACAAGATCTGGCCCTGTTTTAAACAATTCGTTAGAAATCCATGAATATTTTGAACTCTCCTGAATAATTTTTCGTTTTTCACTTGGAAATAAATGTGAAGGTAGTTTCCCTGTAACCAAATAGTTAGCAATATCCGCATACCAAGGAGTCTTAATAGTTACTGCAAACAAGTATTCATCAGGAAACTTATCCTCTACAGGAGAATCTTCTTTAGTATTCTGAATCCTAGACAAGAAATCAGCTACTGTATTTTGTTTTCCTAGTCTATCCAACACAATAATATTGAATTCTTGCAAAAGTAAGAGCCATCTTGTCACTCTGCCATTAGTAACAGGTTTGTTCATTAAATATCTAATTGCAGAATGGTCAGTATGAATAAAATTTTCATAGCCTGTTATATAATGTCTAAACTTATTGATTGCATGAACAACAACTAAAAACTCTTTTTCAGTCACAGTATAGTTCAACTCAGTAGGAGTCAAATTTTTACTGGTATAGTAAATGGCATAAGGGACTAAATCCTTTTGACCCAACACAACTCCCAGAGCTGTATCTGAAGCATCTGTAGAAATATGGAAAGGGAGTTTCCAATTTGGTCCTCTCAAGATAGGTGCTTCAGATATTCTTGTTTTCAAAGTTTCAAAGGTTGATTGACAATCAGGATCCCATTTGAATTCACAATCTTTTGTAAGAAATTTGAAGAGTGGAGATGCTATTTTAGTGAAGTTTTCTATAAATCTTCTATAGTAACCAGTAAATCCTAGAAAACTTCTAACATCTCTTTGACAATTTGGAATAGGTAACTTGGAGATGACTTCAACTTTTGATCTATCAACCTTAATCCCATCTCTCGAAATATGATGCCCCAAAACAATCCCTTCAGTAAACATCATAAAGAATTTTTCATGGCTTAATGAAAGGTTTGTTTCTTTACATCTTATAAGAACTTTTTCCAAATTTTCTAATGCCTCTTCAAATGAATTACCATAAAATGTAAAATCATCCATATAAACCTCTACACAATCATGGATTAGATTAGAAAAAATTCCTAGTACTGCTCTTTGGAATGTTGCGGGTGCATTACATAACCCAAAAGGAAGCACTCGATAGGAAAAAGTCCCCCATGGACAGGTAAATGTGGTCTTATCTTGATCTTCAGGTGCTACCCGAATTTGATTATAGCCACTAAAACCATCCAAAAATGAAAAGTACTTTTTGCCTGCTAATGTATCTAATACCTGATCGATAAAGGGCAAAGGAAAGTGATCCTTCAAAGTTGCTTTGTTCAATTCCCTGTAATCAATGCATACCCTCCATTTACCATTCTTTTTAGGTACTATAACCAAAGGAGAAACCCATCGACTATCTGAAATTGGATAAATGAAGTTTACATTGAGAAGTTTTTGGAGCTCTTCTTTCACTATCTCCTTAAGATTTGGATTCATCCTTCTTTGAGGTTGTATGATTGGTCTACTGTTTTCCTCAATATAGATATGATGGATGCAAGTCTTAGGATCAATACCTTTCATGTCAGTATACTCCCATGCAAATGCAGTAGAATGTTTTTGCAAGATTTTGGTTAGTTCTTCTTGTTGTGACTTTTCAAAATGTTTGTTGATATTCAATGTTTTTCCTGGAAAAATATCAATAGTAGAACTACCAAACTCTTCCATAGAGTAAAGAGACATTTGTCTTGATGATAAATATTCTATGTCAGATTCCAACTGAAATTGTGTGGGGTCATATTCTAAAGATGTCTCAAAATTTTCTAATGTGTTCAGAATTTGACTATCCTCACTGATTTCAGAAATGGTAAAGACAGGTTGTATAGTGTCCTCATCATCAACCCATTCATTGTCTCCTACTTCGGTGATTGCTTTTGCTGGAGGATACAAATTGAATTTCTTTGTCGAATTACCATTAGAAATGTACATATCCCCAGATCTACAACTAATGAAAGCATCAGCTGTGGCTAGCCAAGGTCTTCCTCAGATAAGTGGGTGCCCTCCTAGATTACTCTTGGGAGTCAAAATCATAAAATCTACTAGATATTCCCAAGAATCTAAGGAGACTGAAATATCTTCTAATACACCATCTGGTTTAATAATTGATCGATCTGCAAGTTGCAGTAAAGTAGGTGTAAAAAGAAGGTTAGGAAGTTTTAGCTGGTCCATAGTCTGTCTACTCATAATGTTAATAGCAGCCCCTAAGTCAATCAATGTGTTTGGAATTTCTATCCCATTTATATGTGTATTGACAATTGGACTTCCTGGATCTACATACTTCTGCATGGTAATTTTTCCCATCATAATATCTGCAATTTTTCCTACCAGGTGGATTCTTCTTGTGTCTTTTAGTTTCCTTCCTGGTCTTTTGAAACTCAACTCCTTTATTGCTTTTGCTAGAATAGGAATCTCTCGAATGGCTTGTAGCAAGGGAATCTTGATACAAACATTCTTCAATTCATCTAGAAAATCATAGTTAGGCAACAAGATTTGTTTTTCCACCCCCTTGTCAATTTGTAGTCTTTCAGGAAAAGGAGGTGTAGATGAAGATGTAGGTTGCTCAACTATAGGAGTTGTGGGTATTAACTTTTCTTTTTCTTTTTGAATGCTTGAATTTTGAAGAGATGCTTCCTCAGAACCCTTATTGACTTGAAGAGAATCCTCCTCAGAGGTATCTTGCTCTTGAATATCTATATAAGGTTTTTCTAAAACTCTACCAGATCTGAGTTGTACATCATTGAGAGGAACAATCATATAGGTAGGAAATTGTTGTCCTTCTATCATGTAAGTATTCTGAGGATTTTTATTGTTAGGATTTGGCAATGGCTGAGCTGGAAGTTGATTTTTCTTTTGTTGGTATGGAAGCATGAGTTGAGGATTTGGATTCTGATGAGAAGGTTGTTGTTGTGGAAATGGAAATGAAAGTTGTGGATTTGGGTTTGGAAGTTGTGGAGCTTGTTGATTTTGAAAAGATGGAGGATATTGATAAAATTGAGTAAATTTCCCATAAGGATTCTACATACCTTGTACCCATGACTGATATGAATTTTGAGGTTGGGGCCAAGGTTGTTGCCAAGGATTCCAATTTGGTGGGGTTTAAATATTCATAGGGTTGCTAAACCCTTGAGTTTGTTGTCCTTGCCAAGGTCTTCTTGCAACAAAACAGAGAGATTATACTGAATTTGGGTCTTCTTGAAAGACAGCTTTGAGTCCAGGAATTGAAGGACAATCCTTGGTCTCATGATTCTCTGAGCAAATCATACATGTTTCTACAACTTTTGCATCCAAGGGACATTCCCTTAAAACATGTTTCTTCCTACATTTCGGACAAAAGATGGCTAGAGCATCAGTTTCTGCTTTTTGCTTGTTTTGAACTTTAAGGGTGTCTAGTTGTTCACTAAGGCTCCCTAAGATATCAGTTTTAAACTCATCAAGCATATTGCCGATCTCTGCCCTACTTACTGATCCAGTTGCAGATTTTTTTTCCCTGATAAGAGAAGGATCTCTAGGCCCTTTTCCCATTTTAGATTTTCCCCCTGAGAGATGGACAAACAGTTCTGTTATGTCACGAAGTGGAGGCTGAGAAATGTCTCCTTTCCCCATCATGTTTAAAATATCTATCCATTCATCTCTAATGGCTTTTAATATAAGGGCTTTGAAAGTTTCTTTATCTAAGTTTCTCATCTTTGCTCTTTTTAAGTTGTATTGAAATCTTTCAAGTAAATCTTCCAAATTTTCATCTTCTTTTTGCACCATTTTGAATACCTCATCCTTGTGATTGGTGGGCATACAATAGTCCAAGTATCTATCCAAAAAAATTTGTTTCATGTCATTCCAAGTCCTAATAGATTGGGTGGCTAATCCCATGAACCATTTCAAAGCGGCTCCCTTCAATGTTGAAGGAAACAATTTGAGTTTTTGAGAGTCTTCCATATAGTCATAAGTTCGGCACACGACTTCAAACTCAAACAGAAATGTTTCAGGATCCTCACTTCGCAATCCATAAAATTTGGGGAGGACAGATGGTGAGATGTTTTTCATTTTTGTATGAGTTTCCTCATCAACTATAGGGAATCGAAACAAGTTGTCTCCTTCCCTATTTCTTCCATTATTACCTTCACCTCCACCATTGTTGTCTCCATTGTTTCCTCCTCCTCTACCTCTACCTCTACCTCCGAATCCATCTATTATTTCCTCTGCCATGATAGTTTCTTTAGAGTCCTCAAAGTCCTCTGGTTCTTCTATCAAGGGAGGATGAGAGGGAGTCTCTTCCTTTTCTAAATGAGATTTAGTAGGTGGTATAGGAGAATCCTCTAATTCAGCTGCTCCTTGATTTCCAAGAATCTTAAGGCTAGGGGTAGATGGTGGTGAATCTTGTCTATGCCTTGAAGAAGATGGAGTTGTGAAAATCGAACTCTTAGCTCTAGCTATAAACCTTCCCCTAGAATCTCTTGCTCTATGCATGTCATTTTTATTATATTTTTTTTTAAGTTGGGCTAATAATTCTCTTTCTGATCTTCCAGGTCACACTAGGTGCAAGAAGAGAGCATACTTAAGAAATTATTGAACCAATAACTCTCTTTTTTGATCCTCCAGATCACACTAGGTGCAAGAGGAGAGCATACTTCAAGAAGTTATCAATTTTTCCCTTCTTTTTATTGTTTTTTTTTTAGAAATCGGCTACCTAGTTACACTTCCCCGGCAACGGCGCCAAAATGTTTGGTCAATTTAGTGTGTCCTAAATTGCTACATTAATTTGTCAATCCGGGATTCGTAAGCTGACGAAGTGTGGCGCACTATATGTGCAAGATAACCTATCTCTTAATTTTTGTCATTTTTGGTTTTTTTCTTTTTATCTTGGTTGGTTTCCTAATGTGAGATGGAAATTCTAAAAGACAAGTATGGTTATGATTGTTCAAGGCAATGATGTCCTTTATAATGATTTCCCAAACTTCAAACTTCAAAAGGATTTTGAAACATACAATGACAAAATTAGTTCCTAAAAGGAAATGAAAATGTGCCACTATTCTATTTAAACAAACAGTAAACTATTGATCATGAAAACCATTACCCTTGCTGCTGTCTAAACACAAAAGAAACTGTACTCAAAGAAAAGATTGCAAGTAAATTAAAACTAAAATCAAATTACATCAACTCATATTCTGACCCCTCACCATTAGTCTCGCTATGGCTTTCAGAGGTAATCATAAAAAACTTGAGAAATCTGATATCTAATTTGCAGAAAAATAAACTAATATCAAATTACACACTCATACTTCAATCCCTCACCATTAGTCTCGCTATGGCTTTCGGAGGTAATTGATAATGACATGAGCAATTTAATATCTAACTTGCAGAAAAATAAACTAATATCAAACTACACTCTCATACTTCAATCCCTCACCATTAGTCTCGCTATGGCTTTCGGAGGTAACTGATAATGACATGAGCAATTTAATATCTAACTTGCAGAAAAATAAACTAATATCAAACTACACACTCATACTTCAATCCCTCACCATTAGTCTTGCTATGGCTTTCGGAGGTAACTAATAATGACATGAGCAGCTTAATATCTGACTTGCAGAAAAATAAACTAATATCAAAATACACACTCATACTTCAATCCCTCACCATTAGTCTCGCTATGGCTTTCGGAGGTAACTGATAATGACATGAGCAGCTTAATATCTAATCTAACTAGTAAAGCAAATGTTCAAAACTGAAATGAATAAAATAGTGCTGGAATTAAAAACTAAGAAAAAGAAATCAACAGAAGGACAAGATTGATTCCATGTCATTAGTCATTATAAAATGATGTGCAAATGCCCGGGCTGCCTATTGTAATCTGGAACAAAAACACTGATCAGTTAACAACAATATAAATCATAAAAGATTATGGACAGAAGTAAAATGTAAAGCATGAAAGATTATGGACAAAGATGAAACGTAAATACCATGAAAGATGTAATATATATACACGTGAATGACTATGGTACAATGAACGGAAAGAAATGAAGCATGAAACTATACAGTAATACACAAAGCCTCAGCATGTGTAGGGGCCCTCTGTACAAACCTCGGACAACAGCTATCAACCATGAATTACGCTGATAAACAGAGTCTTCTCATATATTCAAAATGTAGTCATAACAATGGAAAAAGTGTTACGGCATAGTGGCTTTCTTTACAGTAGAATTACATTACAAGAAATAACTATTATGCATATGAGAACACATTATTTATAACAGAGGGTGATATAACTAATTCCCTAAAGTCTGTGCTGATAGAAGACACGTGAACAACCACGTCCAGAAATCTAGCATCATGGCTGCCGTGAAGATTAAATCTATGGAAATCGGCTGTTGGATTCAGCTTATGGAGTCGTTTATAGGTGTTGATATGTCTCCCGTGATTTAGAAACGGCCACGCAAGTCTTCACGTGATGAAAAACAGAGTTCTGTCACCGTGGGACTCTACGGTTGACCACCACTTGGCCACCTTTGACCACAGCCTTCTTAGGTGAATTCGACTGAGCCAATAGGACTCGATCCATATCCATATCATTTCCAACTTGCCCATGTGGCTCGATTTGCTTGAAGACACCTGCAATATAGACTTTAACAAAATGGCTGCAGAAAGTTGCAGCAGCTGTGGAAAGTGACAAGATTCCACAGCTAAATGAGCAAAAATCTAATTCAAACAGTAGACACAAAACATAGTTAAAAACCATTTTAAATGCTCTTTTATGATTAATATGCAATGATATTGATAGCTTAGGAGGTCCAGGTAAATGGAAAAAGTCTAGAAAGGTGTATAGGAAAGATGCAGATTTGAGACTCAACACTTGCTCTATTGTTTTTCTAGTTCTCGGGTCTTCAACACCGAACCCTATTATAAATTATGGTATGCTTCTATCTTCTTTTGCTGGTTCAACCTATTAGTTTACCCCAGGGTTTTACACTGCCTCTAACTTGGATATTTTTCTAAATGTCATTTTAGGTAACTTATGACACCCATTGTTAAAGTGGCGCTCTCACTCATATCATTTTCGTGCTGAAGCAATGACTTATTCACCTTTCTACGCACAGGTACCACGATGTCTGAAATGTTTAATTCCATTGAAGCCCTTCATGCCTTTAATTTATACATGATGTAAAGGAAATCCTTCCATCTTGAGAATGACTTGATGTGAACTGTTTTCAGGATTTATAAGTTTTTTCCATACATGCAATAATATTATTGTTGCGTTCAGGGTTTCTTACTCATCTAGTAACTTGCATTTTATTTTGACTTGGAACTACTCTAAGTCCTGTTAATGGTATAAATAAGAAATTGCTTTCGGCACAAAGATCTTATTTTTTCACCTTATATGAATCTACTATGTATGCCGCTTACCTCAATACTCTGATTTTAGTATAGTAACATTGTCTGTTCAGTCCAACTCTAAAAGTGCACCGACTAATTTAACTTATATCTATATTTTGGTAGACAATGCTAATACTATGTTTAAATGCTTATACTATATCAATTTATTTGCATGCAGTTCTTCTACTCATTTTCTTCTGTGATAAGTTATTTGTGTACTTTCTTGTTTTGGAACAATTGTATGCATGGTTATCACTAGTCACTGCAATTATTTCAAGTGAATTACTACTAAATTTGAGAAATTATAAGTGACTGATCTAAAAATGACTAACTTAAATGACTAATTTAGTCTAGGGATAAAATATACGACTAAATAATAAGTGACTAAACTAAAAGCAACTAACATAAATGACTAATTTAGTCTAGTATTAAAATATATGACTAGATAATAGGTGAAAAAATTAATGATGATTAACATAAATGACTATTATAGTCCAAGAATAAAAATGTGACCAAATAATAAGTACAACAAGTATATTAATTAGTCATTTATGTTAGTAATTTTTAATTGTGTCACTCCAGAAATGGAAAATTTCAATTTTTATACTGAATTTTTACATTTATACTAAAGTTTTACATTTCACTACAAGTGTGTCTGAATCTAGCTGCAGTGTTAAAATTTAGAGACAAATGGGTCTCTAAATCCATCTACAGTGTTAAGATTCCAAATACTCTTTTGTCTCTAAATTTTAACACTGCAAATGGATTAAGAGACCCCCTTCTTTGAATCCATATTTAGTGTTAAATTTAGAGATAAAGGGGTCTCTAAGTCCATATGAAGTGTTAAAATTTAGAGACCCTCATATGCAATGTTAAAATTTAGGTGGATGGATTCAATGACCCCCTTAAAGGGGTCCATGAATCCATCTATAATGCTAAAATTAGAACACTTTATACAATCACTACTAAACCAACATAGAAGTTGCTATTAAAATGATTAACCACAACACATATTAACATAGTCAATATCCTTGTCATAAATAGAAAAAATAATATATATTTATCATTACAGTAACTTTAGCTACATTTGAGATGAATTGAAATGACTTCCAATCTAACCCAAGAGTATATTCAATATGTTGCAAGTCTATAATAATAACATATGATTTAGAAAGGGTCAAGGCATCTCTAAATACACATGTGGGGTGGTCGCATTCCTTGGGGAAACTGCCCTTCTAGATTGAAAGTCATGTTCTTTTAACTTCTAGGAAAAGTTTATAGAGAAATCCAACACTGGTAATTAATCAAAGTGATTTGAGCTATACTTGAGACGAAATGGAATGATTGCCACTATAACCCAAAAGTATATCCAATATGTTGCTAGTATATACTAATTATAACACATGATTTAGTAAGAAAGGTCAAAACATTTGGAAAGACACTTGCGAGGTGGTCCTACTCTTTAGAGGCTTCTACTTTTCCAATGTTATAAAGATAGGGCAAATGTCTCATCAAGAATTTGAACTTAACTAGGGGAAATAAAGAACTAAACAAATACTACAACATTAATAATAATCAATTAAACTAACCAACCAACCAACTAATTACTCTTTTTCCCTTGATAATATTTTTTACCCTAATTTATTATTGCTTTTGTCAAAATTTCTCCACAAATAAATATTACCCCTTCATGATATCTAACATAATTGTCTCTTTTACACATAAAAGTTTTATTTTTCCAACCCTTAATAAAATATTATTTTTATTTTGTTCACTCAAATATAAAATACATATTCAAATTTTGTTAAAAAAATCACTAAATGAAAACTAGATTTGAAAACAACACATATAAAAACCGTGAACATTATTTGTCAAAGGCACTAGAGAATCCCACCACATGGAGAGTTTAATAGCGTTCAAAAATCGCGCCTAATTTGTGGAAGCAGCAATGACATTAAAATTTTTGAAGACGGCCTCTATGGAGCATGGCGGGAAGTAGCAATCACATTAAAAAATGATTTGAGGAGGAAGGCCTCTATGGAGCGTGGTCGGAAGAATGAGGGAAATGGCATGCGAACGATGCACAGCTTAGCAGGAAGCAGCGATCACATTAAAAAATCGAGGAAGGCCTCTATGGAGCGTGGCGGGAAGAATGAGGGTAATGGGATGCCAACGATGCACAGCGTGGTGGGAAGAATGAGGGCAATGGCATGTTGATGATGCATAGAGTGGCTGGAAGAATGAGGGCAATGGCATGCCGACGATGCACAATTCAGGAGACAAGGTAGTGGTATTTGAGAAGACTATTTTGCTTCAGCTATAACTAACGAGACTAAATGGTACAACGAAATGACCCATTGCAAATCATTTTGGCGAGTCATAGTAAGAACAATGACCATTAGGGCTTTCAGGGTTGAGGATCAGTTCTTGAAGAAGAACTTAGACCTTATTGAAAAAAAATCGAGCCCATTTTTCCACACTTTCTGATCCATTGAATGGTTGATTCAGAGTCTAGAGGTGTTAAATGCAACTGGTCTTTACTCCTCTGCTCTTGCTATGGTTCTACTCCCACAGGGCAACTCCAATCCTAGTATGAACAATGAAACTAAATGTAAATTATGGGTGATTTCTGTTGTTATCGATTGCTTTTATGTATAAGATGATCATTCCTAACAATTTTAATTGGTGCAGGTTTAGTTAGGATGGCCTTCTCTTATGGTCTATCATTGAACACATCGTTTGTTAAAAGTATACAAAACCTAGAACACATCAAACAGTACATGCACATTCCTAGTGAGGCCCTAGCTATTATAGAAGATCACAGACCACCAGATAATGGATAAATTTGTGGCAATATGGAGTACCTAGCACAAACTTCCCCATACCACCAGGAAATAATTTTATGTACAAGTTCCAAGTGAAGGATCAGATAGGTAGATACTATTAATTTCCATCATTGTATCTACAGAAAGCTACAGGGGGCTTTGAAAGACTAAATGTAGCTAGCAGGACCCTGATCCTTGTTCTATTCCCTCTGCCTGATGGTGATATAACTCTGCTTATAGGTGACTGGTACAAAACCAACGTTTCAGTAAGTTATTAATCCATCCCTGAAACATGTACATATATTGAAATTAAAGAGACTGGATATGTTCAACTTCAGCCTGTCCACCATAATGCTCTCTTGCAACGTATCAATATCTGGCTATATTCTATCTTTGGGCAGATCCTTGGAAGAACACTTGATGTGGGCAAATCTATTGGTAATCCTGATGTTGTTCACATTAATGGTCGTGGGCTACCAAATGAAATAGCAAATATACTGGAACAAGGTACTTATCGTTGATCTCTATCACAAGGCAATTTGTTAGATTTAGTATAGGTGTGTCTATCCTTTCAACGATTCACAAGATCTTGTTTATTTTGATTTTATCTTATGACTATTGAATACATTGCTTCTTCTCTTAAGATGTATCTAAAATGACCCATTTGTTCATTAAGTTTTTTGTGCCAATCTTTCAAAGTGATAATAAACGAATTCGTGATAATGACTATGCACCCATTTAGTTGGGATGCATTTATTTGATTAAACAGAGTTTGAGAAGTCATTTTTAGGAATATTAGGATGTGAGAAGTAAATACTATGTTCAAAGCTACAATCATGCAAAGAAATTCAAAACAAAACATGCAACAAGTTTTCAACAACATGGTAACATCTCATCCTCTTACAATGATCATAATCGTCCAAAGACATTTCACACATGCTAAATATTTCCCAATCCATCTGAATATATGTAAGAAAATATAATGAATCAAGCACAATAGGGCGGAAAATACTAGCACGACTTGAATTTGGCCAATGTAAGGATTCCAATGCAATCCTTTAGTGCAGACTCAAATTATTTCATGAATCCAACACAATGAACAACCCAAACCCAAAAACCGACTCAAGAAAGTTAGTGCATAAATAAATACAAAAATCATCTCCTTACAATGCTATTCCTCCATCGAACCTAAAACTACCAAGGCATATGCATCCAACTCTCCTTCTAGATAGAATTACCAAACGTCCAAAATTATAGAAGCACTTCCTGTGAATAATTGAGGGGACAGACTCATCATATTCTAATTTTTAAATCCATATCTGCAATACACATAACAAGTGTAGATTTTTAGGTGAATCCAAAACTTTTTCCCTGATAAAATTAAAAAGCAATATTTATCAAAATTTAATTTTATCAAATTTGTATCAAATTGGCTTCGATGTCATTCTTATTATGTTGGGCCAACTGTTGGAGACCTTGCGGTGGTGGAATTGTGTTTTTGATAAAATCTCCCACCCCATTATCCTCTAATACTATCATGATCCTCCCTTTCCAAGAGACGATGTTAGAGGATCCCTCTCAATAGTGATCTACTCTCAATACTTGGTAGGCCATCCTTTTTCCCAAAAAAACCTTGTAGTCCTTCACAATAGGCTGAAATGTACATATATTAATTTAAATCTAAGGATTCCATTTGTAGGTGAGGAAGAGAGTGGAGAAAGAAAAGAGACCTGGATAACTAATATAGGTCCACAGACAAATAAATCAATCACTCTGAACTCAAATATAATACCTTCTGTATTGATACATATAGTGGTAAACTCAACTACGCTTGGTTGGATCTATATTAATGAAGTTACCCCTCTTGAATTTATTTAGAAAAAATTCTGCCAGGGGATTTGCTTGGGCATGAGGCCCCCAAGGCTCAGACAAACCCAAAGAGACATTAAAATTCCCTCCCAGGATTATCATAAAGTTGTTTATGAGTGACTTTGAGAAGAAAGAGTTCTATAATCTTACTCTATCTTGGCAGGGGTCATAGATATTTATAATGGAGAATTGTAACCCGAGATCAGAAGAAAAGATCTCGTCCCTAAGAGCCAGATCAGACCCTTAGGAATTCAAAAGTTTGATGCTCCGATCTCTAAATCCCAAAACCAATACTCCCGATTTCCCAGATGAACCAAGGGCCAAAAAAGACCACCCTGGAAAAATTTGGGTTAAAAATTCATCACCATGTCCCCTTCACCCATGGATTCTTGAAGCAAGATAATATCATAATGCACTTAACTGAAGAGAATTTTTAGAGCCAATTTTTTGTGGGCATTGGAAAACCCTCTACAGTTGTAGGAAATCATAATCATTGAGAAACCATGACAGGTGACATCGCTTCTCTAAGCGCCCCTTTAAGGGATAATTTATTTCCATCATCAATATCGAGTTTTTCTTTAAGCTTTGCTTTGGAGATGTTCGATTTTACGCCTCTTGTTTTATTAAGAATAAAGGGTTTAATTGGATCCATAGACCTCCAATAGGGATACCAATACCATATTTTTTTTTCTCGGCCTGAGGTTATAGTGAGGAATTTCAGTAGGGCACACAGGTCCCGAGGGATGCTCTTTAGGTAATAGGGGAATCTCAGATAAAGATAACTCAGGAATGGCAGAGATGATACTTCAAATAGCTATAAGATCAGAAACAGGGGAAAAAGACTCAATAGGTTTATGGCTGGAGGGACTAATCTTGAGACAAATAGGCTGAGAAAATAAATTAACAGACATAGGAGTAGTAGGGGGAGTATTAGTACTCGAGGGATGGCACCTGTCACGTGAGTTCCACTTCGCCTTGACTTTCCCGAGTTGTGTCTACTGCTTCCGCTTGTCCCCCTTGTGCTGGAAGCTAAATTTCCATGGCCTCAATGAAGTCATCATGTTGATTATCCAACTTCGCCTATTGTACCTTGGCCTCCAATTCTTCCCCAACACTGCCCTCAATTTCAAGCTCTTCTTGATGTCTCCTGCATCTACATAATCCTAAAGAACAATCCCTTGCCAGATGATCATAGTTATGAAAATGATGGAAACATAATTCTAACTTCTCATAATGCAAAATATGAGAGAAAGAGTGGCCATGCACTTGAATCTACATCATATCTTCTAGCCCTTCTCTCAGGTCCAACCGAACCAATATTTGAGCCACCTTCCTCTCTTTTGTCACCAGGAATGGCATATCCGCTTCAAGAAATGTTCCCAACATATTTCCAATGGATCTGAAGACTCCCATTGCCAAAGATGGGGTGCGAGGGCTGACAGATGCACCTAAATTGGAATTTCTTCGAGCCTTCCTCTTTATGCATCGAAAAATGACATCCATTTTTTGAAGAATATTGGGGAATTTCCAAAGCCCCAGTTCCTTTCCAAAACACATTCCACTGCTTCTTCATTTTTGAACCTGACCATAAACCAGCCTTTAGTTAAGATGATAACCTCTGTTTGAGTGGTCAGACCTCCACTCCAAGACTTATGTATCCACTCTGCGATATAATTTGAGGAATATTGACGACCTTTCACATGCCCCACTAGGATAAGTTCTGAGGTTTCCAAGGCCTCATCCATCGGAATGTCCACTCCCAATACCAAGTTTGGCCTAACCTCCTTCTTCCTGATTACTTTCCCCTTCTTTCTCTTGGATCCAAAGGTCTTGCCAATACCAAAAGAAGTGTTGAGAGCTTCATCATTCTATGTTTCTTCCGCAGGGGTTTGTTTTGGCAAAGAAACCGGTGACCCGATGCTCTGAGGAGGTGCCTCGATTCTTGGAGACCGAGTCTTAGGGTCAAAAAGTAGGTAGTTCTTCTTCAGCCCCAGATATATTTCATTAACTATTCCTTGGATTTTCTGAGAGAAGATATTACCTTCCTCCTTAATTTCTTCTGCAAGCCAAAAATTTGTAGATGACTCCTCCAGAACCGAGAATCCTGTAAAAAAATTCTCCCAAAACAACGCTTCATTATCACCCGAACTCTGAAAAAAAATCCTGATTAAAAAGCAGACCAGGGAAAACAAATAGCGAGATTTTTAATCCCCGAGTCTTATCTAAACGCTGAGCCACTCCCAGAGACACTGCCTTTACCTCCTCAATTAAACAATATTTTAACCCTTCATGCCTTAGCAGACTATCACCCTTTACCACGTCTTCGAGACCACTGGTTAAGGAATAGGAGAGATATAAAGATATTACCCGAAAATTCATCGGGGAAACAAAACCTTCAACTCTTTTTAAAACTGCATTCTCCAGAATGACTGAAGACTCTGTTGCCTGCAGCCAGGATATCGCCTTTGATGAGAGGCTTCTTGATTGTTCCAAAAAACCTAAACCGGCACCAAATTCCTAGTCCAAATCAGTAGCACATCTCTTTCAAAGTGGAGACCTCGCTGGCATTTTTACCTTCTCCAGGTTCTGTTGTGTTGGTTCCAATCCCTATACTAATAGAATGTCCTCCGATTCTGGTTCTAAGGTGAAATGGTCTTTGGGGCTAACCACAGTGAGACCATAGAGAGGTGAATCAAAAAATTGTTACAAAATCCACACTGTGAGGGAGAGTCTCAAACGATGGACTACCTTCCACGCTACGAGGATGAAAAAACGGAACAATGACACAACTGATAACTAAAAAATGCATAAACAAAAAACTGAGAGTGTTAAACATGAGTGCTAAGCGGATTAATCCCTCTTGCAGACAAAAGTGATCTCCCTAGTATCCTAAGGATATCTAGAAACAAATAGACCAAATGAAAACCATTTTCTCTAGATTATTATGATTTGGAATTATTAATTAACTAACTAAGAATAGGTGCTCCTACCTTAAGTCCAACGCTTGTTGTAATCTTCAATTTAGTCACTCCAAAAGAGGTCAGTTAAGCATGTAAGACCTGCATCCAAAGATAGGAAAAAGGAATTAAAAGCACTTGCAAGATATAATAATTCAGAAACACTAATCTATCTCAGTGATCAAGGAATCCAAGAATTAAATTATTTAAATAGAACATGATCAACTTAATGAGAAAATAGAATCCATTTGTATTAACTTGTATGATAAAAAGTAACCTTACAACCTTGTCGCCATGATGTCATATAGGTTCTTCCGGGGTCCTGAACAACCGTTTTCCATCGGATTGACAAGCCTTCTTCTCTCTGAACTAGCATAAAACTATGGATATGAGTATGTAATCATTCTCATACCATTGATGCCAAGTATAGAGAGTATAATTTCTTCAACAATTCACCTCAAAACAACCAAGCTCTAAGTACCCTTGAGACTGAAACATGATCTCAATTTATAGCAGAAGGGAGGAGGTTTCAGTTCCAAAGAAAGGGGGATAAAGTCCTCTCAAAAAGGGATTTTAGCTCCAAATACCAAGGGACAATCTTCATTAATGAAGGGATAGATGTTCATGAATGAAGGTGCGAAGCTCGAGAAGATTATGCTTCTAGAAGCTTCCAGCTGGGAGAATATTCAACTAGTTGGGCTTTTAGAGCTTACTTTTTATTTTATTTTACCTTTTACGGGGGTCCGCAGTTTTAGTAAGAAGAACGTGTGGGATGTGCCGCAGGTTATAGAGCAAGAAACTGCGGTACCATAGGAAATGACTAGGAAAAGTGCCGAGTTAGGATTTTTAGGGTTTGAATGAGCTTTTTCCCAATTCCAAGACTTGGTTTAGGAAATTTATAATTTTGGACCTCCAAGGGATCATAAAATAGGTAATGATGAACCCATATAGATAGATAAATGTCATGGTGACAATTTTTAGTGTAACAATGAGTTCGAAGGGAGAACGATTACGATTTCGAGGAACGTTTAATGAAGACCCTGCATGTGCATATAGGTGGTGAGGCGGTTCCTATAAGCCATCAGAGCTACAGTGACCGCTGCCATTGATCTTCCCAATGCACAGAGTGAAAAAACCTATAAATCATAAAATTCCCCCACCTCATTTTTCAAAAAAAAAAAAAAAAACCCTTCTATTCAGTTTACCCTCAACCTACTAGTTTTAAAAAAATTATTTCAAAGGTTGTCTTCCCGCTAATTTAAAGTTAGAAACTATACACTCTTAAATTTAACTTCATTGTTGTCATGGTTTTACTTCTATAAGGATTATTATCATTTGAATTTTGTGCCACATCTTTCAATCATAATGGTGTGAAAATTTCTTCATAGGTCTAACCATCGGCCCTCAGAAATCCCCAAAACAATATCACCACAAGAAACAAACAAAATTGTAGAAACCCATAAGAGCTTAATCAGGCCGGACTTAAATTTATTCATCTCCTTCAAATTCACCACAACTCCCTTTTAGTTTTGAAAAAATTGGTGGTTTCATTTTCATCTGTTTCATCTATATAACTTTAAACAAGCAATTCATTATGCTAAAAGTGCTTGTACTTGGGTTTGAATTTTCTATGTGACTTACCCTTCAACTCTATTGGACAGATAGGGTGTCACTACCATCACTGGAGAATCTGACGATGTTAGGTACAGATCCATTTTTTAAGGCCCTTTACCCGTATTTATGCATACACACTCAAGCATATGTAGATAGATGGATGGATGGTAAATTGGCATTGAAGAGTCCAAGTGATAACATGCCATGTTTGTGCAAATACCTGTATCGTTCACTGTTTTGACTTATATTGTTAAGTCTGTGAGAATGTACGAAATGACCTTGTCTTGCAACCAAAGCAAACTCATTTTCCCCTTGTTAACTTATCACTATTTTGCATTGGTTTGTTTCATCTCCAATATTACTTGTTTTGGTGTTATGTTGTTATTGATACCATCAACCTGCAGTTGTTTTTCCATTTATTCACATGAAGGAACTATGCGAAATCAATCCTTCTCTGCAATTGAGTCCCTTGTTTCAATCTTCAACTTCTATTTAGATTTTATTATTTTGAAGGTTCCATGTATTTTTTGTTATAATGACACCAAAGACTCCGACATTATTATTTCTTGTTAACAAATTCCATGTGTATTGTGTACATACATCAAAAGAGTTGTTGCATTCTTCTCCCACAAAATTTCTTTGACAAGTTACTTATTTGATAAATTTTTCTTTGGCTACCATAATCAACACGATGCTCCCTGATTCCACAATGTACATTTTATTTGATCATTGCAGCTAGACAAGAGGCTGCAAAACAAACCTTAGTATTAAATTTCACACATCTAGATTTTTGGTTTATCTTTACAATTTATTTTTTGTGTGGTTTTGGTAGGTTTTATTTCTAATTCCCAGCATGTCTGTGATTGATCTCAATTTGAATGCATACATCACACAAATACTTTTCATCGAGAAAGAATCAAGTTATGAAGCTGTGTTACTAGTTATTTTAAGTGCCAATCAAATCTCCACGAAATAACTGTCATTGTTAGTCTTTGTTTGTTTTTTCATTAGTCCTTTGAAATTCAAGGGTTCTTTATCCTTGTCTAGATCCTTAAAAATAAATAAAAAGTGATATTTTTTTTCCCCAGGAAAAATCATAACTTTCATTAATAGGATGAAAATTACATGTTGTAGATGCTATGTAGCATATTTAGATATGGCAGCATAAGCCACATTCAAAAAATAAATATCAGAAATTGTTCCAAAAAATACAGAGTTGAGTAAACATGCAATAAATAGAGTTGTACATTAGCAAAAGATAAATATGTAGATCTCCTAAAATAATAAAAAATATGATAGAAAACTTTAGATATTAGGGTGCAACCACCCCCTGTGTAGGTGCTTCTTCAAATGGCCTGTGGAAGAAATGATAGAATTGATGTTGATTTTGTTCCTATATTTCCCATTGATCCTTTAATAAGTGTGCTGCCTCCTTGGAAAGTGATTTGAAAATTTGATTCCTTTCCTTGTATATATGATGGCAAGAGATATAGTCAAAATGAGATTTTAGCTGATAAACCTATTCCAATATATTATGCAGTGTGTGCACGTGACATGATGAATGAAGATTGAACCTGTCAATGATGATCTTTGAGTCGCCAAATATCTAAACTCTATTGCAGTCTTTGGTGAGTGAAAAGGATAGAAGAGCTCTGAGGCATAGTTTTTTGTACCCCTACCAAGGCCAATATTGACCTTGTAGAAATGGTGATCTGCTAAGTACAGTATTGCTCCCCCTCTACAACCAATATGTTGAGTTGATCCATCAAAATAGGCCTAGAGAAAATATTTATCAATAGTTTCTGGAGTGATAGACGAGGAAGGAGGGTGAGTAGGGTCATCTGGGATCAAACGGTAAAAGGTGGTGATGTGTGCAGATATGACCGACCAAGATGGAATGATTTTGGGTGATCCAAATAACCCAAAAAATAATGATCGGTAGGTTGCGAAGTTTGTGCGGGTGGGAGGAGAGCCACCAAGATTCCCAAGCTTGAGAAACAGATAAGCCCGTCCAGTTCAAGTTGAGATTGAGGGAAGCCAACACACGGGTCCAAAGGGAATGGTTGAAAAGACAGAGTAGGAAAAGATGGTAAGAATCCTCAACAACCCCTTTACAGAGTGTGCACCAAGAAGGACCAATGAATGAACTCTTTTGTAGGTAGGCATCTTAAGGAGGCAACAAATTGGAAGTTTTCTGGCCACTAGATTCCAGCCAACTCCGAACGGATTCTGGACGAAATTGTGGGATGGTTACATTGTCTCCTTCGGTAAAAAATTCGGAAGATTTGAAGGAATCAGTTTGTTTTAAAATATAAAAATATATATTAAAAAAGGGGTAAGGCGGGTTGTGACCCCTACCCTACCCCAACTTCATGACATAATAATAAATATTAAAGGGGTCAGCAGGCCATGACCCCCGCCGAACCCCAGGGCACTGACGACCACACACCATATATGTAATAAGCCATTGAGCGTTGGGAGGGGTGCGTGCTTTCACCCCCGCTACCCCCCCACTCCACACTACTATTAAATGACATGGTCGATGGAAATATGGGGGCGGGATGCCCAATGCGGGCCCGTCCCCCCAACCACCATGGATTAAAATAATGCGATGTGATTTAATATAGTTTGGTGTCGGTACAAAAAAAACAAATTCCGACTTTAAAAGGAGGGGGCGAGGTTTGACCACCCGACACCCTCCCCCACAACACAGATCTTTAACCAATTCAGCCAACAGGCTCCTTGGGGAGCCCGCCCAGCAATGTATTATAAAAACTCTGCAATTCATAAGTGCGCCCAGGCAGCCAAGAGTGGGCACAAAAATCGAGATAGTGGAACTAGGAGCACTGTGTAGGAGGGGGGTGGAACCATGATTTGAGCCATTTTCCAAAGGGGTTATATTTTCACTTTGTCAGATTCAAGAAAATTTTATATGGATTCTATAATACTCGACGCCACGAATCCAACGGTGTTGTCCATTTATTCATCAGAGGTCTGCAATTTTCAGAAACTTTCAACGATGGAGGTATAAGGGTGTAATTTCTCATTTTATACTTGTACTTTCATTTTTTTCCACTTAATGAAAGAGGGCCTCCCCACTATTTGAGCAGGGTCCGGAGACGTAGTCCCTCCTGGACGAACTCCGATATCAATCCCGTGTATTATTGCATGACATTAATTGCTTCTCTCTTCTTATGTTTATGCCTTTAAAGTTTCTTGTTTAAAGCTGCAATTTTCACATGTAATCCTTTAAAACATCTCAAGAAAAATATTTTTGGATCAAGTGGTATCAGAGCAGGTGTTTGTAGATGTGAATTACATGCTTGTATGCTAACTAGAAACATGCTATGAAGAGGTGAAGGGACGCTACAATATTTTGATCCCGAAGTGGGATGTGCACATCAGAGAAGGAACATGGATGACGATGTTTGAAATGAAGAGGAGCTCAAATTCTGCAAGACCTTCTACACCATGGCAGATCGGGTTGAGAAACTGTTCTCTAGACTTGAGAGACTAGAGAAAGCAAAGGAGATGTTAGGTCCCCATATTACTAGTTTAGCCCTTATTGTTATTAGAGTAGCCCCCTTATTGTTATTGTTGTACCCCTGTAACCCCCATATTTTTATTATTGTTCCCTTACATTATTATTGTCAGGTTGGCTAGGATTATATTGTGACCCCATGGACTCTTATATATATAAGGAGGTTTTTTCATTTGTATAATCCAAGAATTTTTGATTTATGTAATGTATTGGAGGTTTCCCCCTCGAATTGGCTGATTTCTAAGTTGTTGATCTCTCTTTTCTTCCATTTCTAGAGCTGGTTTCATAACATTTGGTATCAGAGCTTTGGATTCTAGGGTTTCATTGCTCCAAACAGGTCATTGTGGAATTTTTTCTATAACTTGGTTTCTACGAAGGTTTAGAAGCTAAATGTTTTACAGAGAGAAGCCAAAATCCTGAGGAAAGTCTTGAACAAATTTCAGATCTTGTTTCACAATATTTTCGGAGATATGATCTGTGGAAGGTACAGTTTTTTTAGGCTAGCAAATTTCACCTAAACAGGTCATTGATAATTTTCGCTATAATTTTTTTTCTACGAAGTTTCAGAAGCCAAAAGTTTTACAAAGTGAAGCTGAAATCCCGAGGAACTTTTTGTAAACATTTCAGTTCTTGGTTTGCAATATTTTCAGAGATATGATCTGTGGAAGTTAGGGTTTTTTTAGGCTCTCAAATTTCATCTCAAAGAGGTGACCTTGGGAAAATCATCATAACTATCTCTCTGAGAATCAGATTGGAATTCTGTAAAAAGTAGATGCAAGTACATGGGTTTTATTTTTCTTTGTATCAATTTCAGAGGTGAATGAGGAAACAATCAGACGTGGCATGTTGTACAAGTGCGCTCTATTGAACCAGTCCATAATTTGGTCATTGTGGGAGATTCGACATAACTTTGTCTTGAACTATCCAAATCAGGTCAGACCTATGGAATTCGAAAGAAGATTTAGAGATCTACTATAGGACCAAATTTTAGATATTGAAGATCTTCAATTACAGAGATAATATTGTTTCAATATAGAGCTCCTCAAAAGCAAGAAAAAGGTGTGTATTGTTTTTCAAATTGCATAAGTCTTGTTTGAAAAATCAGTTTTAAGTGATTCCAAGGGCATATTGAGCATATATATCAGTATTAGGTTCTAAAATTCCCCCTAAGAAGAATTCAACACCCATTAAGTCCTTAGAATACTCTACTATGACTCATGAAGATGAAGAATTGCAATATGATCTATCAAAATTACAAGAGCAAGTGCACCAAATTTCACTCTCGCAAAGAGAAACAAAAAAAAAATGGAAGTTTGAAGAAAGGTGTGGAAGAAAAGATGGATGGTTTGAAGAATAATATGGATGGTTTGAAGAAAGGCGTGGAAGCTAAGATGGATGGCATGGAAGCAGGCATGGAAGCTAAGATGGATGACATGGAAGAAAAAATGAAAGAAAACATGGAAAACATGAAGAATGATCTAAAAGTAGACATGGAAGGCTTGACAAAGTTGATACAAGAAATTTTTTCTAATGGCGAAAAGATAGTATAGGAAACTCATGATGAGAACAAAATAAATGTTAATCGTGATTTCATAAACTCTAACGTTGGATGGAAGAACCACCATATTCCAAAGATGGATATGAGGAAGTTTTATGGAAAGGATCCCGTAACATGGATACTACATGTGGAGCAATATTTTTATCTCAATAATGTGCAAAACACACAAAAGGTACACATTGCAACTTTACATTTATAACAAAATACATTTGTATGGTATAGATAGCTTTTCTCCCGTAAAAAAATTGTCACTTGGTCATTTTTTATGGAGGAAATGATAGCACATTTTGAGGATAAAAAAAGAAACAACTTCTTTAGCCTATTGATAAATATAAAAAAAAAGGGTTCAGTGGTGGAGCACATTGAGGACTTCCAAAAATTGAATATAAGGGTAAGTGATATTCCAAAGGAACACAAGATTGATGTCTTCATAAGGACTTTAAAGGATAACATCCAACATGAAGTTCACGTTTGGGAACCTGATTCATTGGAGAAGAAATTCAGGTTGGCAAGAAAAGTTGAATGTAAATTATGGCGACAAGGAAGCCTACCACTCACATATATAAATATGGAAGTGTTGCTATTCCTAGACTTCCACAACCTACAAGGTTGACACCACAACAATTGGAAGAAGAAAGAGAAAAAGGGATTTGCTACAGTTGTGATAGCATATACACTAAAGGTCATAAGTGTGCTGAGAAGAAATTATTTTACATAGATAGTGAAGAGGAGGAAGAAAATGAACAAGAAACTTCAAAAGAAGAGGATATACACCAGGAACCAACCCTTGAAGAAGAAGAAATGAGTCCCACCATATCGTGTAATGCATTGGAAGGAATTAGCACTCCTTAAGCTCTCAAGATAGAAGGACATATCAAGAAGAAAAATGGAACAATGTTTATTGATTCGGGTAGTACCCATAATTTTAATCATTGTAAGGTAGCCAAGGAATTGAATTGTTTCCTATACCCAGCACCAGAATGTCAAGTGATGGTTTCCAATGGAGGAACTATAAATTGCTTTGGAAAATGCCATAATATCAAGCTAACCATGGGGTAATATGTATTGAATAGTCCAATGCTTTCCATTCCAATGGGAGGTGATGATGTTGTACTAGGAGTACAATGGTTACAATCTTTGGGGATGGTAGATTTTAATTTTCAAGAATTTTTCTTGAATTTTTTTTCAGAAGGAAAGGAAATCGAATTACGGGGTATCAAAGGGAAGCCAAGAAAGATAATAAGCTCTAATGTCATGACAAAGCTTCCGAAGAAAGAACAACGAGGTATAATTGCACAATTACGCTCACTAGAAGTTCCAACATCAAAATCATCTATTTCTCTGGATCTCCAAAAAGTCTTGGACAATCATTCCAAGGTGTTTGAAACTCTGAAAGGACTCCCACCTATTTTTGATCATGATCATGATATTCATTTGATTCCAGGAAGTGTTCCTCCAAACATCATGTCTTACAGATCCTTATGTCCAAAATATAAAAATTGAACATATGATTGCAGAAATGTTAGAGGCTGGTATTATTCAACCTAGTCAAAGTTCTTTCTCTACTCCAGTAGTATTGGTGCACAAGAAGGATGGATCATGGCACATGTGTCCGGATTATAGGGAGCTCAATAAGCTCACTATTAAAGATAAACTTCCCATTCCTGTGATGGATGAATTATTGGATGAATTACATGGCGCCACTTATTTTACCAAGTTGGATCTTCGTTCGGGATATCATCAACTTAGAATGAAGACTGAAGATATTCGGAATACAAAATTTTGAACTCATGAGGGTCATTATGAAGTTTTGGTCATGCCTTTTGGCCTTACCAATGCACCTTCTACATTTCAAGGGTTGATGAATTCCATTTTCAAACACTTCCTTAGAATATTTGTGCTAGTATTTTTTGATGACATACTAATCTACATCAGGTCTTGGAAGGATCATGTTCAACATGTTGACATGGTGCTCAAACTATTGGAGGAGAAACAATTATATCCAAAAACATCCAAATGTTTCTTTGGAGTACAAGAGGTGGAATATCTGGGTCATATTGTATCTCACAAGGGTGTTAAGGTAGACCCTAAAAAAATTAAAGCCATTAAGGAATGGAAAATCCGCACAACCATAAAGCAGTTGCGAGGATTTCTCGGGTTGACAGGGTATTATCGCAAGTTTGTTAAAAATGATGGGAGAATAGGAGCACCTCTAACAACATTATTGAAGAAAGATGAGTTTTCATGGACTCCTGAAGTAACTAAGGCCTTTGAACATCTTAAAGAGGCAATGTGCCTAGTAGTGGTCTTAGCTACGCCAGGCTTCATAAAAACCTTTATTGTGGAATGTGATGCCTAAGGAAATGGAATTGGTGCTGTTTTAATGCAATAAGGAAGACCCATTACTTTTGAAAGTCGTCCAATCAAAGGAAAGTATTTACAGAAAGCTATTTATGAGAAGGAAATGTTGGAAATACTACATGCACTAAAGAAATGGTGACCTTACCTAATGGGAAGGCAATTCAGGGTAAAAACTGATCATGATAGTCTTAAACACTTTTTGGAACAAAGACTATCTTCAGAAGAGCAGTAAAAATGGGTCACAAAGATGTTGGGTTATGACTTTTAATCATCTACAAAAAAGGGAAGCTAAATGTTGTTGCAGATGCACTCTCAAGAAAGGATGAAGAGGTGGAAGCATTGCTTTGTGCAATTTCTATTATCCAACAAGATTGGATAACCGAAGCAAGGGATTAATGGAAGAAGCATGAAGAAGTGTGGACACTCATTCAAAATTTGTAGCAAGATCCTAGTACATCTGATACATTTAGTTGGAAAAATGATTCCTTATGGTACAAAGATCACTTATATCTTTGTAAGAATTCCCAACTAAAAGAAAATATTCTTTTGGAATTTCACACTTTTCCTTTAGGAGGACACTTAGGATTTTTAAAACTTACCACATGGTGAAGAAAGATTTTTTTTGGGATGTCATTAAATCTGATATTCAAAAGTTTGTGGAAGAATGTTTGGTTTTACAGCAGAATAAAGTTAAGACAATTAAGACGCCGAGTCTTCTACAACCTTTATCCATTCCAAGTAAACGTTGGGAGGAGATTTCAATGGATTTTATCACAGGTTTACCTAAGTCCGAAGGAAAGAGTGTCATCATGGTGGTAGTTGATAGACTTACCAAGTATGCACACTTTTGTGCATTATCTCATCCATTTAAAGCAAGTACAGTTGCTGTTGCATTTATGGAAACAATTCAAAAGCTACATGGAAACCCAAAGATTATGGTAAGCGACAAAGATCCCATTTTTACTGGAAACTTTTGAACGGAATTATTTTCTTGTTTGGGTACTCAACTAGCTCATAGCTCATCTTATCATCCTCAATCTGATGGTCAAACTGAGATAGTGAACAAATGTTTCAAAGGATATCTTCGTTGTTTTGTATCTGATAAACAAACACAATGGGTCAAGTGGTTACCTCTGGCTGAATGGTGGTATAACACTTCCTTCCATACTGCAGCAAAAATGACTCCATTTATGGCACTTTATGGATATCATCCATTGTCCATCACATCATCTTTAAGAGAAAATTCTAAGGTGCAAGCAGTGGAAGATCACATTGAGCATCAACAAAACTTCTCCAACTCTTAAAGGATAACACGATGTTGTAACTAATTACATTGGTTCATTTCATAATTACATTAGACATTCATTGTTAATGTTTGAACCTACTACCATTGACTCGGCCAGTGTAAAGGCCATTCATCTTGAGGGCAAAAATAATAAGGATGATCATTCAAATAAACCACCTTTCAAACCTTCAAATGGAAAATTCAAAGGGAAAGGAAAGGGAAAGGAAAAGAAGACAAGATCAGAGAATAAGGATGAAGGAGAAAATCCTTATTGCACTCACTACAAAAGGGAAGGTCGTGACGACGATCATCGTTGGAAGTTGTACCCAGAAAATAAGCCGAAGAGATATGGAGGAAAGTTTAAGAAGAAGACGGTAGCAACCGCGTAGCAAGACCTTGATCTGACTCTGGTGATGAGGCATTGATCACAGTAGTAGGCACAAAAGGTACTCATTCTCTTCATGTTAATTATGAATCGCATGAAAGCACTATTTCATCGGATGATCCTCTTCCTAATGAACGAAAGAGAATTGAGTTGTTTCATATTAGAGTTGTCATAAATCATGCAAAAGTAGAAACTCTATTTGATTCAGGCTCTTAGGAAAATTTAATCTCAAAATCCTTGGTTAAAAAGTTAGGCTTAGAAGTTAAGCCTCATCTGAAAACTCATCCGCTTGGATGGATACATGACAAAGTAAAACTAAATGTAACAAAGCAATGTAAGGTTAAATTTGTAATTGATTCTAAACTGGTGGATGAAGTAGAACTGGATTTTCTACCATTGGATATCTTTGGTATTGTGTCAGGGAGTCCCTATCTTTACGACATGAAAATAAATACCAAATCACAAAAGATGGGGTAGAGTACATTGTAAGAGCTCATTAAACCAAATTCAGTGCCAATCTTGTAAGTGTAGGATAGATGAAGAGATTGGTAAATTCCAACAAGGGGTGTTTTCTCATGGTTGTGAGAGCAAGAGATGAAGAAATATCTAATGCTTTCCGAGGATGTGATCTGGATCATAAACAATAATTATGTGATTTTATTTCTAACTATGATGAGTTGTTCAAGGAACCCAAAGGATTGCCCCCGAAACGAGAGATCCAACATGAGATCCATTTGTAGCATGATGCACCATTATCAAATATTGGTATGTACAGGATCTCATCTATCGAGATGGAGGAGATCAAAAAGCAGGTATAGGAATTGTTGAACCAAGGGGTAATTGGGCCAAGTACTTCTCCTTGCAGCTCGCCGATCATGTTAGTACCCAAGAAAGATGGCACATGGAGGATGTGTGTGGATTATCAGGCACTAAAAAAAGTCACGGTGAAAAATCGATACCCTCTCCCTCGCATTGATGATTTGTTAGATCAATTAAAGAATGCTATCTATTTCACCAAATTGGATTTGCGTAGTGGTTATCACCAGGTCAGAATTGGAGAGCAAGGCATGTGGAAAACCTCCTTCAAGACCAAACATGGGTTGTTCGAATGGATGGTGATGCCATTCGGACTGTGCAACACTCCAACCACATTCATGAGGGTCATGAATGAGTTTGTCCTTGTGTATTTAGATGATATTCTTGTCTTTAGTAGGACTTGGGATGAACATGTATGCCATGTTAATAAAGTTATTGATGTATTAAAGAGGAATAATTGTATGTAAAATTTTCAAATTGTGAGTTTGGGAAAACCTCTTTGGTTTACCATTCGAATGATTCTCCCAGGATGTAATCAATTACCCCACTTACGACAAGGAACTGTATGCCTTGGTCCAAAGTGTGAAAAAGTGGAAACACTACCTGATCGGCAAGGAGACCATCATCCATACGGATCATCAGCCCTTGCAATACCTTCAGTCGTAGACCAAGCTACAACAGTCTCGTCATTTCAGGTGGATGGGGTTTCTATAGCAATTTCATCTGGTAATAAATTATAAGAAGGGCACTAGTAACAAAGAAGTAGATATGCTCTCTTGCCCTCCTATTGCTGCTTCTATTATTTTGCATAATGCGTCATTGTCTTTTGAAATTTATGCTAAGAAATACGCTAACTATGATGACTTTAAAGAAATATATGCAAAACTAACTCATGGTTCATAGGTGGACAAATATCATTTGCAGGGGAAGTTGTTGTATCACATTGGCAAATTGTGCATACCCACAGTAGAAAGGGTACATGTAATTCGAGAGGTGCATATTTCCCTTGTGTCTGGTCACTTTGGTGTCGAAAAAACATTATGTCATTTGTAAAGGTTTTTCTTTTTTCCCCATATGAAAAAAATTGTAACCCGTTTTGTAAAGGGATGCGTGATGTGTTCTGTTTCAAAGCCCTCTAATAGAAAACTCTGCCTCTACACACCACTCCATATTACGGGTCGTCCTTGGGAAAGTGTGTCGATGGACTTTGTACGAGGTTTTCTTATGTCTATAAAGGGTCACAACTATTTTTATGTTGTCATAGACCGCTTTAGTAAAATGTGCATATTGATGCCTTGTAAAAAGCAGGTCACTGCTGAGTTAGACTGCTTGTCTTTTCTTTCAGTATATTTGGGTCCACTTTGTGTTGGCCACATCGATTGTGTCAAATTGAGATTCTCGCTTCCTTGGAGAGTTTTGGACCAGCTTGTGGCGCATGATGGACACCAAGTTGAAGAGAATTAAAATATTCCATCCATAAATCGATGGATAGACAGAGGTCGTTAGCCGTATTGTGGTAAAATTGTTGTGGGACTACTGTAGCAAACATCCCAAGTTGTGGGATGAGCATCTTCCATATGTAAAACACGCCTACAACCAAGCAGTGCATTCCTCTACACAGCATTCACCTTTTGAGACATGCTTTGGTTACTTACCAAAGGACCCTTTTGACATGATCTAGGAAGGGATGAAGATGCCAGTGGACGTGATGACAGGGACAAAGCACAACGGTTCATCCAACGGATACAGACAATTCACCAAGAAATGCAAGAGTAGTTAGAAAAGAGTCAGACCTGATATAAGGCCTGACATGATAAACACCGAGTCAAACATCAATTTCAAGTTGGTGAGAAAGTTTGGTTCCACATCAGCAAGGATCGAATGAAGGGGGAAGGCAAGAAATTGTGACTAATTCGGTATGGTCCATTTACCATATTGGAGAAGATTGGGAATAATGCTTTCTAACTCAACTTGCCTGTATACATGCAGATGTACTTAGTCGTGAATGTCGAAAATCTGAAACATTATAAACCACCATTAATTATGGACACCGAGGGGGTAGGATCAGTTCCTACAATGGATGGCTTTACACTAGAATATCTCAATGAACTAATGGAGGACATCATTCTCGATTGAAGAACCAAAACTTCACGACGAGGAGATGTGGAGTATCTCCGTGTTGGTTTCAAAGGGATGCACACAAGTAAAGCTAAATGGCTTGAAAAGGAGAAGGTGAATGAGTAATTACCTCACTTTCCTGTTGATTGATGAGGCATTTCGGGTCCAAAAAGCTCTTTAGTGGGGAGGAATGATCCAGGTGGATTAAACAGGTACAAGTATTAGGGGAATTTTGAGGTCTAAAATGGGCTTCCTAAGAAAAATGTACAACCAAAATAAACTTTATAAGGACCAATATGATTCAAGATAATGATGTTAACCATGGGGGATGATTCACCATTTTTTAAGTAAAAGGGTGAAAAGATTAAAAAATAATAAAATAATAAAACTACTTTTTCAACTCGTATTTTCAACTTACCTTCCAAATTTTTTACTCAAATTTTGAGTGGGAGTACTCGTTGGATGAAAAATTTAATTCCTCATCCAATGAGTACCCATGTTGCATACTTTTGATGGACCCTGCTACATGAAAAATTAGAAATACATGAAAATGTATTTCTCATTTTTCGTGTAGAAGGATCCATCGAAAGTATGCAACATGGGTACTCCTTGGATGAGAAATTAATTTTTGCATCCAACGAGTACTCCCACTCGAAATTTGAGTAAAAACTTTGGGAGATAAGTTGAAAATACGAGTTAAAAAAAGTAGTTTTTTATTTTTTCCCTCTAAGAGTTGATGATATAATCAAATCTTATTTTATTATTTCTACTATTATTTTATAATTTCCTTAGGAGGCCCATTTTAGACCTCAAAATTCCCCTAATGTACAAGTGGCTTAGGTACAAAGGATTAGAAATCAAAGTGTTCGAAAATCTCTCGAACCAGGTTCATGTTGTAGATCTCATCATTTTGATTCCAACAGCACAAACGACACTTAATTTTGAGTCCGTATGAAGGAGTTAGGAGAAGTCAAAGTTTGAGGGTTGACTTGGTGATGTGGCAGCTTAAAGAGGTAAAAATTTCACTGGAACCCAGCCACTGGATTCTGGCCAACCTAGCCGGATTCCGGGCAAATTTGTGGGACAGTTAATTTGTCTCCTTCGTTCAAAAATCCGGATATTTTGAAATAACCAATTTGTTTTAATACACACACACACACACACACACACACACAGAAATATATATATATTAAAAATGGGGTTGGTGACCATGACCCTGCCGGACTCCTCGCACATTACTGACACCACATAACAAATCAAAGGATTAAATTGGGGGTTGGCAACGGTCATGACCCCGCCGCTGACCACCCAACCGTAATACACGGTAACGACAACCATTTTGGGAAGGGCATGGGTTTTAAAATCCATTTTTCCCCCATACACCTTACACATGGCGCTTATCAATATGGGTGGGCCGCCCAATATGGGTCCGACCCCCCATCAACATCAACGGTGGGTTAAAAGAAATACTGTGGGTTTTTAAAATTCAAATGTAGTTCAAACAAAACAAGTTTCGCCTTTAATTGGAGGGGTCGGGGTTTGACCACCGGACCTCCTCCCATACAATCCAGATCTCAACAATTTTCCCAACGGATCACTTTGTAAAATCCACCCACTTCATAATATTCAAACCTTCAATTCATTTGTGCATCCAAGGCAGACAAGAGCGGGCACGAAAAACAAGTCAGAAAAACCTTGAGCAGTGTGCAGGAGGGGAGCGGAACCATGACCTGAGCCATTTTTGCAGAGGGATTAGATTTTCACTTTATCAATTTGGGACAAGTTTTATATGGATTCTGCACTATTCGACACCACAAATCCAACGGTGTTGTCCATTTTGTCATCAGAAGTCTGCAATTTTTGGCCAATTTCTGATTGGGCAGGCAGAAGGGTATAATTCCTCATTTTGTACTTGTACTTTCATTTTTTCCATTTAATGAAAGAAGGGCCTCCCCACTATTTGAGCAGGGTCCGGAGATGTAGTCCCTCTTGGATGAACTCCGATATCAACTATGTGTCTTCTTGCATGAGGTTAATTGCTTCTCTCTTTTTCCATGTATGCCTTTAAATTGTCTTATTTAAAGCTACAATTTTCACATGTAATTCTTTCAAACATCTCAAGAAAAATATTTTGGATCAAAATCTTTGTCTCTTCACCTTCATTTTCTCCTATTTTCCTTCATTTCTCATATAAATGCCAATTATTTCCTATTTTCATTTGCCAATTTCCATAGCCATAAATAAACCAAAAGTGACGTGCACTATAGTGCTTTCCCATGACCTTGGTCTTATTTTATTTACATGGAAAATCAACCAGGGGTTGTTACAATATATATATATATATATATATATATATATATATATATATATATATATTAAATTTCAATACGATTGACTTATATCTTGTTATGACTAAGCTCTTGTAGGTAATCTCAAAATAAATAATATTGAATAAAACTTAATTGTATTTTACAAGAAATATTTTAAAATTGAATACAAATTATTTCAATCCTATTTGTGTTTTTTAATTGAACCTTGAAATAAGGAATTGATTGAAATATTTAAAAGAGTTGACCATACAATGGTATATGGGTGGGTCACAAAAACTTCCATATATAGATTTTTTATTATAATATGGATGAATTTAGAATTCAAATAATTTATTCTTAAAATCACTATAATAACATACATGTGGATTAGAGAAAATATTCAAGGAATAAACCCTAAAAGTAGGGTGTTGGTAAACTAAAATATGCACTGTAGGCAGAAGTACGTCATCGCTTTTTCCTGTTGGATATGCATTTGTTGGTGCGGCTACCATGATCAAACTCTCGAGATGAACCCATGATAGTTTAGGATCTATGGCCTTTGGTCTCTGGTGGGCTTATATCCGCAAGGGAGGTCATGTCGAGCTTCCCTTCACGCGGGTGAGTCTTGGGTTTTGGTGCCTTGGATCCTAGGAGTATGCAGAGGTTAGGAGTTTTAGCACTGTGGAGGTTTCCAGATATATTAGGGGAATTTTTAGGTTTAAAATGGGCCTCCTAAGAAAAATGTATAGCCAAAATAAACTTTATAAGAACCAATAGGATTCAAGATTATGTTGTCAACCATGGGGGATGATTCACCATTTTTTAAGTAAAAGGTTAAAAATATTAAAAAATAATAAAATAAGAAAACTATTTTTTCAACTCGTATTTTCAACTTATCTCCCAAATATTTTACTCAAGTTTTGAGAGGGAGTACTCGTTGGATGAAAAATTTAATTCCTCATCCAAGGAGTACCCATGTTGCATACTTTCGATGGATTCTACTACATGAAAAATGAGAAATACATGAAAGACGTGATTGTAATAAGGACTTTCATGTATTTCTTATTTTTCGTGTAGTAGGATCCATCGAAAGTATGCAACATGCATACTCCTTGGATCAAGAATTAAATTTTGCATCCAACGAGTACTCCTGCTCGAAATTTGAGTAAAAACTTTGGGAGATAAGTTGAAAATATGAGTTGAAAAAATAGTTTTTTCCTTTTTCCCTCTAAAATTTGATGATGTAATCAAATATTGTTTTATTATTTCCACTATTATTTTATAATTTCCTTAGGAGGCCCATTTTAGACCTCAAAATTCTCCTAATATGGGTCTATTATAATGCTCAAATCCAGTTACTACATGGTTACTCAATGCTTTGCCACTTGCACTACATGTGTCTCATCCATGTTGGTCTAGACGAGTCGCTAGTATCATTAGAGGAAATTTTAGCCTAAAAGTGGCCTCTTAAGGAAAAATAATAAAATAATAGGTAAAACAATAAAATGAGAGTTATGAATTTTGCAGGGAAAATAAGAAAACTACTTTTTTTAATAGTATTTTTGGCTTATCTCCTTATAGGTTTACTCAAATTTCAAGTGTAGACACTCGTTGGATGCAGGATTATTTTTGGCTTATCTCCTTATAAGTTTACTCAAATTTCAAGTGTAGACACTCGTTAGATGCATAATTAACTTCTGCATCCAATACTTTTGAGAAGAACCACATTGATAAAAATTGAAGATACATTAAAAAAATGTATTCAAACACACGTTTTTAATTTATCTTCAATTTTTATCAATGTATGTCTTCTCAAAAGTATGCATAATGGGTACTCATTGGATGCGAAAATCAATTTTGCATCCAACGAGTGTCTACACTTGAAATTTGAGTAAACCTATAATGAGATAAGCCAAAAATACAAATAAAAAATGTAGTTTTTCTTCCTTTCCCTCCAAAATAATTACATGTACCTCTTTTTAAATTTAAAATATTTTGATTGGTTTACATATTATGACATGGAAATTACGTGGAAATTTCATGGAAACTGTTAGGCTAAAATTTACTCTAATGCTATTTTCAACTCTTTCTTTGTATTTCTTACGATCACTTACGCCGATGGTTATCAATATATTTTCATGGTTATTTTGTTCCTGTGGACGGGTGCTTTTGGAAAATCCCTCCCTTTTTCCTTTGCGCTTTTGTTGGGCTCTTTTCACCCATGTGATGGAAATTACTCTGTTCCATGAGAATCATTTTATGGTCTCCCTTTGCGTGAGACCTTTTTTTAACCTTTGTTCAGAGTATATTTTATCACAGATAATGTATGACTCAAATCCTTTGTTCCATATTTTTATTAAACATTTTTGTGGGAAAACAAAACCCATATGGGTTAAAAATTCCTATATTGTATGTTCTGTTAAGCAAACCATTGAAGCTCCATTAGGCATACCTTTTTGTTTTCAAAGTATCCAATTTGAAGGGAAGCTATTATCAAATTCCTGGCAGATACAAGACTATACTATTTCAAAAAATTCAGCCACATTTTTGAACCTAAGGCTTCATGGGGGAGCCCATGCTATAAATATAGTAAATAAATCACATGTATCCTACAAGGATGTAGCTACAAAAAGGAAGGAAGAAGACCCAACATATCAGCCTCAGGTTTCTAACTCAATTGGAAAAATCCAAAATATTCCAAGTCCTTAAATTTTTGAACAAATGGAACAGTCCTTGCTTTGGGGCTTAAAAATTTAGAGTTCTCCTCTCTCTTTTCAATGCTCCAAAAAAAGGAAATCGTTTTCAAATTTAACAGTTTTTGGCCGAAACTTGAGGCCTTAAATCAATGTATTTTTTCGTCTTAGACACCAAACTGTGAAATTATTTTCTCAGAAGGTTTCTTCATCGTCTATTTTGATACTTCGAAGGACCTAGATTTTGTACTTCAAGAAGGGACATGATTCTAGGGTTATGCTAGATTGGTTATCACACCATGGTTCCAGGAGTTTGATGCCACATCTATTGTTATTACTTCCATGTCAATTTGGGTGAGGCTCCCAAATTTGACCCTTCCCTTCCGACACCATCAAGTTGTGGAATATACTAGTAATGCATTGGGTAAATTCAAAAAAACATATATGGAAAGAAAAAAAAAATGGTTCTTCACCTTTTCTAGGATATGTATGGAAATAAATCAGAGCAAAGGAATTCTAGATCATATGATATTGAAGCAAAATAATGTGTAGTGGTATCAAGTTTTTGACTATTAAAAAATGGTTTTTAGGTCTCATGAATGTTTTCAAATAGGTCACCTTTAAAGCTCGTGTCCCTTGGAAAACAAAATCCCAAAAAATAAAAAGAAGCAGCTCAAGCATCCAAAAGGATGGAAATTTACTAAAATTCATCATTCTAATGAAGAAGAAGAAGATTCTAAATGAATGTTCAAGGGCAAGGGGAAGATGTGAACATGAATTAGACTGAGCAACAACCATTAGATATCCCTCCTCCCTGGACTAGTCATAATTTCCAGATTCAACATGAATCTACCCCCATGGGAATGCATATTTTTGATGGATTAGGTGGATTTAAAAGAGCCCATACTCCCAATATTTCTGACTATGATAAGGAGGCTCTCTAGATGGGGAAAGATAGAACTTCGACATTGGTTCCATTAGAACCATCGCTAGATGGTTGCCGCAAGATGCATAGAAAGGAAGCGAAAAATTCTGGATGATTATTGTCGGTGTTTTCCACCGTCTACTTTTGTACATATTTTGTTTTTTCTATTTTGGGGATCCGCTTCTAAATTGTCCTTGATATGATTTAGGCACGTTGATTAATTGTGATGGACCTATTTCATGGCATAGACACAACAATATGTCTACAAAATATAATTTTTATTTTCATTAATAAAAATTACAGGTTTTTTCTTGTGGAAAAAAAAAAACATACATGTTGATTGCACTAAAATGCACTTTCTACAAACAAATATGAAGCATATTTGTAATGATTGCCATACTTAATATTAGATTGATACATGATATATTCTAATTCATTTCAAGTATCAAAGTGAATTACATCATAGGAAGACTATATTTATATCATGTTATGACTAAGCTCTTGTAGATGACCACAGAATAAATAAAATTGAATAATACTTCTTTGTTGTTTACAAGGCATATTTTAAGACTGAATACAACTTATTTCAATTGTATTTGTGTTTTTTAATTGAACCTTGAGATAAGGAATTGATTGAAATACTTAAAAGAGTTAGCCATGCAATGGTATATGGGTGGGTCACAAATTTTTTCATATATAATTTTTTTTAAAATTATAATATGGATGATTATAGAATTCAAATAATTTATTTTTAAAATCATTGTAATAACATACATATTGATTGCACTAAAAGACACTTTCTACAAGCCAATATGCAACCTATTTTTAATTCTTTCCATGCTCAATATTAATTGATACATTATATATTTTATTTCATTTTAAATATCAAAGTGACTTGCATCATAGTAAGATTGTACTTATATCATGTTATGACTAAGCTCTTATAGATGACCTCAAAAGAAATAGAATTAAATAAAATGTATTTGTTGTTTAAAAGACTTCTTTTAAATTTGAATAAAACTTATTTCAATTTCATTTGTGTTTCTTAATTGAACCTTGAGATATGCAAGTAAATTTATAAAAGTTCACAAAGTTATATATAAAATTATAGAAACATATATCATTATTTTTTTTTGGTATATTAAATTCCAATACATATATGACTAAAATATCATGTTATGGCTAAGCTATTGTAGATGACCTCAAAAGAAAAAATTGAATAAATCTAATTTGTTGTTCACCAGACATCTTTTAAAATTGAATTTAAAACTCATTACAATCCTATAATTTGTGTTTTTGAATTCAACCATGATATATTTTAGTTCATTGTAAGTATCAAAGTGACTTGCATCATAGTAAAATTGTACTTATCTTCTTAGTCTATGAAACTAGAAATCAAAATTGTTATATTTTTTAATAAAAGCTATACCATATAGAAAAAAATTCAAACTAGCGAAATAATTAACAAATCCATAAACTAAAATTATGAATGTATTAATAAACTATCCATATGAAAATACATACAAATTACATTACATGAACATCCATAAATTGAAATAAAAAGCATCCATAAACTGAAATAATGTTCATGTACATCCATAAATTGTCCATGTATGAAAATATACAAAGCCTGTATCACATGTGAATGTGCCCTATGAAATGGGCTTGAAAATATAGAAACTATATACTCTAAGTACCACCACAAATCTTATATGAGTCACTCTGCGTAAAGTAATAGTCCATAATCTGGTATTGCAATATAACACATTCAAAATCAAATTAATTAAATAATTATTTGTACAAAATAAACAACCTGGAAATAAAAAAATTTGAAACAAATTTAATTACATATATGAATATACTAAGCTCACTCAATGTAATATTCCTACATTAACATGCAACTAATAGGAATATTAATTTTGCTTTTAAAATCTAGTTAGATGAATAAATGGGCAAGGAGGCTCCTAAGTTGCTTAAGTAGGAATAAAATCCCTCATAATGTGAAAATGGATCATGTTATTAACCATATCAAGCATCCACATGTGTGAATAGGGTCTAAAATGTGTGGAAAAAGTCAAGTTTGACCAAGTCAACAACATTATTATATGAGGAGTGGATCCTAAATAAAGACAACTCAATGTGAATGAAGATCAATCTAGCTAGTCAAAATGAAGACACCTTGAGTGTGAAAATAGACAATGCATGAAGATCTAGTCAATATTGACTAAATCAAACAGTGCTATAAAAATACGAGTAAGACTAATGGAGACAACGTAATTTTGGTGAAGGTGCCTTTGCATGGAAGCAACCTCATAATTTGGTGGGACCCTTGGTGAGGAAGCTCATCAACTATATAATGAAGAGAATGGGAACCATATGAGGCATGATTGAAGATTATATTTTGTATGTGGTATGTTTAGACTTTATGCATCCTTTGGGTGTTTAGCTAAGTTTGCTGCACTGTTTAGTGCAAGGGTTTTTTCATGCGGGAATTCCCTACTCTTGCTTGGAGATCTTGTTTAAGAAATATGAGGAGAGCATTTTGTGCTATATTTTTCACTACCTAGTGTTAGGCCAAGTAGTCACCTTTAGAAATAGCGTAGTCCCTTTCAGAAACTGCATTATTTCTTAAGGTATTGCAGTGGAGGGGTTTAATCCCTTGTATTTTGTGCTAGTTTTCTTGAAGGAGGTTCATCCTACATCCCGGAAAGCTTGTAGGAGAGTCTACTGCCATTTATTTGCATGATCAGCCATATTTATGCAGTGCTTCAGCCATACAGTGTGATTCAGCTATAGATCTGCAGCAGAAAATTTCATGTATATCATTTCTGTCAAGAAACCCTTCCCGGGCCATCTTGGATCTATGTAAAAGGGACTAGATCTCTGTTTCTGAGCTTATTTGACTGATACATGAGGAGATATGTTTTGTCTCTATATTTATGAGTATAAATCCTCAAATAAATGCGTTGTCTCTTTCTATAGTAATTTCTGTTTGTAGTAGTCTTGGGGTTTTAGTGTTTTTGGGCTGTTTTGAGCATGGGAGGCTTGTTTAACTAGGAAAAAGTCATTTGTTTATGATTTAATTTCAGATTTGGTTTTAATAATGTCAGATCTAATGGATCCATGGGCTGCATTATTATGTTAATTCTTATATTTATGAAAAATATGTTTTTCATGCATGTATTGCTGAGTTTCCCCATTTGGGGATATTACAGTGGTATCAGAGCCCTAATCTTGGCTCAGCCTATGTTCTTCAACCATTATGGAGTCTTCTGATGGGAAGGAGAAGGTCTGAAAGAGAGATCAAAGAAAACCCTTATTGTCTGGAGGAAAGAGGCTCTCAAAACTTCTCTTTCAAACTCTGTAGGGTATAAGCAAAGACATCAAAGAAATGAGGAGGGAAAGACATGGAAATAACTCAACAAGATCTACAAGATATATACATGAGGAAAGATCTAATTTCTCATATTATGGGTGTGAGCATTCAGCCACATCATCAAATTTACAACGCTCTATCGGCCACTTGTTCATGACAAAGAAGAGGAAGGAAGGAGATGTGCCAAATAAGGAGACTCTTGGTGATTATTTGCAAGAGAATGAAGCTCAATCTAAGGGGTTCAAATATCACTTGAACTTCCAAGGGTTTTTCAAGATCAAGGAGGAAAGAAGCACAAGGAGCAAGCAGCATGGTGTGGGTAGATTCTTTCTATCCACTTTTGATGGATCACCTAAATGTCCAGCTAGGGCTTGGGTGAAGGAGATAGAAACCTATGTGCAACAACATCAAGTTTCAGAAAAGGAAGCCATCAAAGCAGCAACACTGCATCTTGAGGGTAAGGCTTATGCTTGGTCGCTGTTTGAATCTTTTTCCTTAAAGAATGCAAATACATCTACTTATGCAAAGTTTATTAGAAGAATAGTGGAAAGGTTTGATGAAAAATCTTATGAAACACCTTCTATGGAGTTTATCAAACCAAATCAAACAAAACTTTTGCATGGGTTGGAAGGATCCATAAACTCAGCTCCATTTCAGAAAACCATTGAAGGGGAAGGAAACTTGTATGATGCCTTGCCAAAGGCAAAGTCCCCATTGCAAGAAGAGCTTTCTTCTCAAGAGGAAGACATGGAGATTCCTCCAAAAGAAGCCCAAGATCTAAGGTCTCTTATTGATGATGAGGAATTTTAAACTATTGAAGAAAAGGAAGAGAAGGTTGGATATAAAAGCGTAGTCATGAAAAAGGCACATCTAGGACCTCATGAAGAGGAATATGGAGCACTTTCTCCAAGGAGAGAAACTATTGCACTCTTGCAAGGAGTTCCAAAGAATCTCATATGTAGAGATCATGGCACAATCCATGTGCAACATATGCCATCATTAGGAAATGGTGAGATCTTGAAGATAGAAGAATAAAAAGGGGAGGACAAGCATCACATGATGAGGAGCACACACCCCTCTTTATTTCAGAAGAATGATTCATAAAGGAGGTAGGAGGATTTGTGTAATGAAGACAAGGAAAAATGTGTCCACACACATATACATCCTACTCTATGCGTTGATGTCTCTTTGCATGGAGGCATTCCACCAGGGAGACCCTCTTATTGGAGGAAGACTAAAGTATTCTCTCAACTATGTGCAGCAGTGACATATTTGGCTAAGGAAGGAGCCTTGAGGGGAGCTACCACAGTGCTGAGAACTATTGATGGATTCCAAGAAGAGCTGAGCAATTTTCTGAAATTGACTTTGCTATCTTCCACTCATCTATTAGCACTGGAAAAGAAGAACTCAGAAATCTGTGTTGACATGAGCCTGGTATCAAAAGGCAACTCCATAGCCTTGGAGTAGAAAAAGATACTTCTATACACAATGAAGAATTATGAATATGACAAGAGGGTATTACCACTGTTGTATGCATGGGAAAAACTATGGAGGTTTTGGAGGAAAGGAACCTTTCAAAAGAAGGTTGAATTCCATGAACTTCAATCTTGTCTTGAGCAAGATAAACTGCAAGAGAGGCAGCAAAGGAAAGTTGAAATCCCTCCAACATGTGACTTTGGAATCAAGTATGTCAAAGAGGAGAGCCATGTCATGGAAGGGGCTGAATTTCAGATTTCTACAACGCTGTCATTATTGGGAAGCTTACATCCATATTGGGAGTCCCAAATTTTGATGGAATATTCCAAGGACCTCTTCACATGTAAGGTTCTTGATGGGAAAGTGATGGATGGGAGGTATAAAGTAGTTAATGGAGTCATTTATTTACATAATCAAATCTACTTAACTAAAGACTCCAAGCTCAAGGATTAACTACTTAATGCAGCCTATGAGATCTTGATTTCTAAACCCACTGGATTTATTAAAGCATACCGTACCATTTTGGAGGGATTCATGTGGGAAGATTTCAAAGGAGAGATGCACTATCTTATGAAGAAGTGCACAAATAATTTGTTGGTTGAGGAGGAACATATCTCTTGGGGAGAGTTATCATTTCCACCTCCTTATTCATTGGGTGTGAGAGGGAGCTCATCCATGAGCTACCTCACTGATTTGAATCAAGTGTATAGTGAAACTTATATTTATGAACATCATAATGTATATACTATATGCTTGTATTTTCTTAACACTCATGTGTAGGGTTTTGCTCCAAGAGGGGGCACTTTTTCTTATGGGCTTCATAGGCCACTTTGGGCCATGAACAATGGTGATGTTGATCATTCCTTGGGAGATCTTGGAGAGATGATGTACTCTTCATGGTGTGATTCATTAACACCAACCATCATACACCTTCTCCAAGCATGCAAGAAGGATGGGGCAGCAAACAAGTGTTGGGAAAAACACTTTTCATATCATATTCTATGGTAGTTAGGAGTAAAAATGCGCTGGTTGCACTTGAGGGATCATTGTAATTCTCCTTTATTGCGTATGGTAGCTAGCATGACTCTAATTATGATTCCATATGCTGAAGATGTTCTTATCTTTGTTGGGAACATGGTTGGGAGGAAGACACATTGGTTGGATGTGTCCCTGGGGAAAGAAATTTCCCACACTTTTTGCACTACATGTTTCATGGGGAGTATGGAAGATGATATGGCCACTATAATAGATCACTTGTTTCCTTAAGAATTGGACCATATGATTGTTTGGAGCACTTGGGACATGCCTCTTATGAGAAATTGGGAGGAGCTTTTTTTGGGTATGTGTTATATTCTTTCCACGACTAATCATGTGTGGGGGGGAGATAGCCCCGGCGAAAATTATTGGTCCTTAATTTTCGGTGGACGGTCTGCGCCCATGGTTTTGTGCATGGTTTTGCACATGGTTTTGGGGTACGATGGTTTTCGGCCCCTGGTATTTTTGTAGATCCGGTCAAGGGAACTATGGTTATGTTCTAATCCAGGGTTAATGGATTAGGGTTTATGTATGATTCAATATATATGTGTGTGTGTGTGTGTGTGTGTGTGTTGTAACACTAAAAGGAATATAATGAAATATCAAGCTGGTCGTCCCGATTTGGGATCCAAGGGAAAATATCTGTGCTTATCTGTTTTATGTTTTATGCTCTCGCTATTGTTTATTTTATGTTATACGATTCATGTGTAGATAATTTCTGTTCAGGGTTAAAACCTACATCTGGTATCAGAGCTATTTCGGTTTCAAGGGGATGCCTTTGCTGCTGAGGGTTTTTTTTCTCGGGCCTGAGGTAGACCCTGTTCAGTGGGAGATCTGCGGGATCGATTCTTGCGGTGAAAGAACATGGTGAGCAACGAAAAGATAGAGATCGAGAAATTTAATGGTCAGAGTTTTGAGTTGTGGAAGCTCAAGATGGAGGATCTGCTGGTGGATAAAGATCAGTGGATCGTGGTAGATCCAGGTACTAAACCAACGACATTGACAGATGAAGACTGGAAGAAACTAGATCAGAAGGCTAAGAGCACAATACAGTTGTGTGTCTCAGATTCAATATTGTTGAATGTATCTGGGGAAGCTATGGCAAAGACCTTGTGGGACAAGCTAGGGACTTTGCACCAATCTAATTCCTACGGTGAATAAATTGTTCCTGCGGAAAAAGTCTGTATAACCCGAGGATGAAGGATGGAGACTCGGTGATGAGCATCCGAACACCTTCAATACTGTGGTAAGTCAAGCTGTCATCTGTTGATATTAAAATCTCAAATGAAGATAAGTGCATCGGTTTGTTGTGTTCTCTACCGCAGTTCGTGGGACGAGTCGGTTATTGCAATAGGTAGCAATACAACTACCTTGAATTTTGATGACATTGTCTCAACCTTGCTTTGTCGGAGGAAATGAGACGGAGAAATATGGAGGGCGAGAATGGAGATGCGTTATACGTACGAGGAAGGTCCCAAAACAAAAACAAGAATAAGGTTTTGAGTGGGAGATCTAAATCTAGAGGGAGATCTAAATCTCCCTGGAAAGTTTGTAAAGGTATCGTTTGGAAATGCGGAAAGGAAAGGCACTACAAAAGGGAGTGCGGATCTAAAAGCTCCTGTGAAAGGAAAGGGATACGATGATGCTCCTTCACGAGAGGCAAAAAAACACCTCGGATGAAGGTGGGGATGTGTATTTGGCTTCTTCTTCAAATACACATGTAGATCATGAGTCATGGTTTATTGACTCGGGTGCATCCTTTCACTTCACTCCCCATCGGGAGTGGTTTTTGTGAGTATGAGAAATATGATGGCGGTGATGTCTTCCTAGGGGGATGATAGGAAGGCCGGAATCATCGGACGTGGAAAGGTGAAGTTGAAGTCTGCAAGGTAACGAGATTAGAACACTTCCTAGTGTTATTCTTATTCCTGCATTGGCCAGAAATCTGATTTCTGTAAGCAAGATGGATGAAGTAGGTGTAAAAACAGTGTTCGAGAAAGATGCCTGCAAGATGGTTCGGGGAGCATTGGTATTAATGGAGGGAGTTCGGACAAGAAATCTGTACAAGATACAAGGTAGCACTGTTATTGATGGGTGTAACAATTTTGTGGTTCCTGAAAGTGGAGCGGAAAGCCTAGCTGTCTTTGGAGAAAAGACCATGCTATGGCATCAAAGGCTTGGACATATTGTAGAGAAGGGCCTTCCGAGACTGCATAGAAATGGTATGGTAGAAGGTATGTCTAATTTCTCTTTGGATTTCGATTTCTGTGAACATTGTGTATATGGGAAGCGAGAATCGGGTGAGTTTTCCTTTCGGTGCTAAAAGGGCGAACAAGATATTAGAACTTGTGCTCGGTGATGTGTTTGGACTGTGTCGAGTTCCATCATCGGGAAAGTACGTAGTACTATGTTTCATTCATAGATGACTTCTCAAGGAATACATGGATATATTTCTTGAGGAAGAAATCGAAGCTTTTGATGATTTAAGAATTTAAGGCTGCGGTGGAAAACCGGATAGAGAAGAAGATAAAGGCACCGGGGACGAGATAATGGTGGGGAGTTCGCAAGAAGGAATTTGAAGAGTTCTATAAGAAGTGTGATATAGCACGACAAAAGACTACTCCATACACACCTTAGAAAAAAAAGAGTTGCGAAAGAATGAACAGAACAACGATGGAAAAGGCAAGAGGCATGTTCGGTGGTAGTGGGTTAGGACAAGAATTGCAGGGTAGAGGCGGTGGAGGCTGCATGCTATTTGATTAACGAGATCACCTTCATCGGTGTTGGAGGATAAGACTCCACATGAGGTATGGACTGGTAAGAAACCCTCTCTTTCACATCTAAGGGTATTTGGATGTGATGCATATGTACATGTTCCAAAGCAGAAAAGGACCACGTTGGATAATAAATCTGAAAGGTGCATCTTTATTGGGTATAAGGATGGTTTAAAGGGTTACAAGCTTTGGAACCCGGAAACAAGGAAGGTTGTGTACAACCAAGATGTGGTGTTTATAGAGGTGAAAGATGTTTTTAAACATGAAGTCATACCAAAGGAACCTGAGAAGGTAGAGTTTGAGCTAAAGGAGTATGAATCGGACTCTACAACGAGAAGAAGATTCAAAAGAGGAAGAGCCACAAACTCCGGCTATGAGAAGTTCGGTTCGGGTAAGAAGGCAACCGAGAAGGTATAGTCCATCCGCTTTACTGTTCGGGTTTTTCCTTAACTATAGCGATGATGATCCCCGGAAGCTGTCGGGGAGGCGGTAGATTCATAGGATGGAAAACTGCGGAAGGAGGCCATGGTTGATGAAATGGCATCCTTGCACAAAAAATGAGGCATGGGATCCGGGTGGAGTTGTCGAGTTGGAAGGAAGTCCATCGGGGAGAAAATGGATGTTTAAGAAGAAGATGAATGTAGAAGGCAAGGTGGAGAAATACAAAGCTCGGTTGGTAGCAAAAGGTTATTCCCAAGTGTTGGGAATTTATTTTGGTGATATTTTTTCTCCTGTTGCCAAAGTTACTTCTATTAGATTAATTTTATCTGTTGTTGCTGCATTTGATTTTGAGATAGAACAGATGGATGTGAAGACAAAATTTCTTCATGGGGATCTAAAAGAGGAAATCTACATGAAGCAACCTAAAGGCTTTATGGTGAAGGGTAAGAAAGAACTAGTATGCAGGTTGAAGAAGTCTCTGTATGGGTTAAAATAGTCACCAAGGATGTGGTATCAGAAATTTGATACCTATATACGAGGGACTTGGCTTCACCATAAGCAAGGAGGATCACTTGTGTTTATTTTAAATTAATTGGTGACCGTGTTATTTATTTGGTCTTGTATGTGGATGATATGTTGTTGATTGGAAATGACAAAGAAATTATCCAAGATTTGAAGACCCAATTGTTCTCCAAATTCGACATGAAGTATCTTGGTGCTGCAAACTATATTTTGGGCATGGAAACTAAGAGAGATCAGGCAAAGAGGACATTCTGATTAAACCAGAGGAAGTATGTCAAGACTATATTGCAGAGGTTCAATATGCAAGATAGTAAACCAGTGATTGTTCCTATTCCTGTAGGTGTAAAGCTGTCTGCTGAACAATGTCCCAAGACACAAGAAGAAGAGGAGGGTATGTCCCGTGTTCCATATGAAAGTGCAGTGGGTAGCCTGATGTATGCAATGGTCTGTACTAGACCAGACATTGCACATTTAGTGGGAGTATTGAGCAGGTTTATGTCAAACCCGGGGAAAGGAGCATTGGACAGCAGTGAAGCGAGGTTTTTAGATATTTACGTGGCACTAGTGATTATGGCTTGTGCTACCGGGGAAGACCGAGGATTGAAAATAATGTTGGACATTCGTGGTTTTGTTGATGCGGTACGGGCTGGAGATCTGGACCAAAGAAGATCTACAAGTGGGTATGTGTTTAGCCTATTTGGAGTCGCAGTCAGTTGGATGAGTAAAAGACAGTCTGTAGTGGCTCTTTCAACTACAGAGGCAGAATACATGGCAGCCACTCATGCAAGCAAGGAGGCATTTTGGTTGTAGAGATTGTGTTCAAGTATGGAGTTGGTACAACAAGCGATAAGGATAGAATGTGATAGCCAAAGTGCAATTTTCTTGGCTAAGAACCCTGCTTATCATTCAAAGAAAAAGCACATTGATGTTCAATATCACTTTGTTAGAGATATGGTTGAGGCTAAAAGGGTGTTCTTTGGTAAAGGTGGACACTTTGAAGAATGTTGCGGATGCATTGACGAAGTTTGTGAGCACTCAGAAGTTCTCTTGGTGTAGAGAAACAATGGGTGTTGAAGAATTGGACCAATGACTAAGCTCTCCTGTGGCCCCCCTGTGGAAAGAAAACAACAAATGGGAGAATGTTGGGTATGTGTTATATTCTTTCCATGACTAATCACGCGGGGGGGGTAAGAGGGGGGCCGTAGCCCCCCCCATGTCGGGAGTCCGGGGCAGCGCCCCAATGAAAATGTTTTGGTCCTTAATTTTCTGTTGGATGGTCCACGCCCATGGTTTTGTGCATGGTTTTGCACATGGTTTTGGGGGTACGGTGGTTTTCGGCCCCCTGGTATTTTTTGTAGATCCGGTCAAGAGAACTACGATTATGTTCTAATCCAGGGTTAATGGATTAGGGTTTATGTATGCTTCGACATGTATATATATGTTTTGTAACACTAAAAGGAATATAATGAAATATCAAGCTGGTTGTCTCGATTTGGGATCTAGGGGAAAATCTCTGTGTTTATCTATTTTATGTTTTATGCTCTCGCTATTGTTTATTTTATGTTATAAGATTCGTGTGTAGATACTTTCTATTCAGGGTTAAAACCTACAAATTTCCTATGAATTACCAAGTTGGGAGGTGATTCATTTCATTTGGATGATAGCATAGAGGTGGGAGTCCTTCATTGATGATGAAATTCCCCATGGTTTTCATCACTTCTATCTTGAGGAGGCCATTGATCAGCAAGAAGGTTTCCATATAGACCTTCCTTTATTTCATGATGAGAGCCATTTGGTTTATCCACCAAAGGCCAACTTGCACTCTTGGGAGGAACCATTGGGAGACATAATTATTGCAGAAAATTTGAAGCAATGGTGGAGACTGTTGGATGAGGAGGCCACAAGAGGAGGAGGGGAGATTTTGCAGCACTCTTGCAGTTTCTTGAGGACAAGCAACATTTGGGAGGGGAAGAATGTAATATTCCTACATTAGCATGAAGATAATAGGAATATTAATTTTTCTTTTAAAATCTAGTTAGATGAATAAATGGGAAAGGAGGCTCATAAGTTGCTTAAGTAGGAATAAAATCCCTCATAATGTGAAAAGGGATCATGTTAATAACCGAGATCAAGCATCCACATGAGTGAACGGGGGTCTAAAATGTGTGGAAAAAGTCAGGTTTGAACAAGTCAACAACATTATTATATGAGGAGTGGATCCTAAATAAAGACAACTCAATGTGAATGAAGATCAATCTAGCTAGTCAAAATGAAGACACCTTGAGTGTGAAAAGAGACAATGCATGAAGATCCGATCAAGATTGATCTAGTCAAGATTGACTAAATCAAACAACGTTGTAAAAATATCGGTAAGGCTGATGGAGACAACATAATTTTGGTGGAGGAGCCTTTGCATGGAAGCAACCTCATAATTGGGTGGGACCCTTGGTGAGGAAGCTCATCAACTATATAATGAAGGGAATGACAACCATATGTGGTGTTAGCCACCCTGTAAAATTTGATTATCCCAAAAGGTGGCTAAATCTATTTTTTGAGCCTTCAAGGAACAAATTTTATCACTAAGAATTGTTGGCTCTTGAAGACTCCTTGAAGGCGTCATGCCTCTGTCCAAAATCTTCATTACCTTTGCCTTTTTTATACTCGAGAAAATTCCGTTGATTCCAAGAGAAAGACTCGCTGAAGCACCTTCATTTTCCCCCCTTCTCAATTCTTCATTTACTCCCCTTTTCTCCATATTTTTTCCTCTATTTTTTATGAGTTTCCTTCTTCCATTCATAAAAAATCACTTTTCCATAGTTAAATACTCACTCTTTAACCTTACCAAAACCCCCCCCAACTCCATTAAAAATCATGAGAAAAAACCATTAAAAAACCCATTTTGTTATATATATTAGGCTTAAGCCCCCCTTGGGCTAAGTCCCTAGCCTTTCCGCCCATACACCACAGCGCCATGATCTGCGCGCTCGAGCCGATCGAGCACTTATCCGATTTAAATAAACATTTCTTCGCAAACCATTAAAAAACCTTTGATATTTATTTAAACCATCAAAATTCATTTTCTTTAATTATTCTGCCCATGCAAATTATGGAGCGATCTCGACCGTCGATTCAATCCATAGATCCAACGGTGCGGAATGCACCTCCCTGTGGACCCCCTAGCCGTGTGCCATTTTCCCAAAACCACGTGGTTTTTATCGCACCACTCTTCGGCGGAGGGTGGTTTTTTCCCGATGGCTAGCGATTCCATGCATCGCTTGACATGCGTCCCTTGTACTTTTTGTGAAACCACCGTCCATTGCGCATTAACGTTCAGACCGGGACGCCCAGTGATATAGCTGTGGACCGTCTGATCTAGGCCCCCCGATCCAATGGTGATCGCTCGTCGAAGTTGCTCGATGGTTAACGAAGGTGCGCACACGATAGTCGGGCCATCGTACAACGGCAAATCAATCTCTACCGTCGATCTGATATGCAGATCGACGGATCACAATTCATCACCCGATATCTTCGTTTGAATTTCCATTTCCCAATCCCGACCGTTGATCTTTGCGCGATCGACGGCTCAAATTCATCCTTCTCCTCTGATCGCCTCATTCAATCTCGACCGTCGATCTCTCGCACGATTGACGACTCGGATTTAATCCTTATTTCACCCATTCCACGATCGCTCTCGATCAATCCCGACCGTTGGATGATGCCATCCAACGGCTCCGATCTCCTCGCACGCCTTTCGATGCGGTCAACCTATAAAAGAAGGATTTTTTTAATAGTTTTCGTATTTTGCGGGGTTTTTATCATTTTTTTCGCGATTTTCAAAGAATATTCGGAGGCGGAGGGTGACGACCCTCCCGTCTTCGCTTCGTCAAAGGAAATCATCCACGGTGTGGAAATGCACATGTCCTCGGTGTTTCCTCGAGCATGGATGCCTTATGAACCCTACGCTGACCCTGCACACATGACAAAGAACACAACAAATCGGGCATAGACAAAGAGTATCGACGTCGAAGACAAAAATGCACCGGAAACAGAGGATTAAAGGACGATTTGTGGGGATTAAGTCTAAGATGCTTATCAAAAGCCTAATCCCTAAATAAAACACAATTTACGGAAAACCTAAAGTGTTTTATCAAGCGAGTAATGCTTCCACCGCCGCAATACGAGGCAAATCGATTCCTCTTAGCTACCATAGTGCCATTTGTTCCTCAAAGTACTCAATCGAGGGGCCGAAGTTATTAATCGAATGAAGATTTTCGCCTCGACATAGTTTGGAAAAGTTACTTATGCAATGAAACTTAATGCGAAAGATATTTGCGGAGTAACCCTAGTGTCACACGAGCCTCAAAGGTCAACAAAAGCTCCCACCGAGCTTAATTCACAAGTGTAAATCAATTAATACAGTGAAACACTCGTATAGTTTCTTCATTGAGCCCCCCAAGGGCCAAGAAGACATTAACTACGTATTAATTGTAATTGAAATCTTTTATCGAGATACGACCTCCTCATTCTTCTATATATACTACAACGAGAAGATGAGTGAGGGGTTGGTTGTTGTTGATCACAAGTCTGTAATATTGAAACTCTCCGAAATCAATACATAGCCCTTTGAAGTTGAAGAACAAATTGAAGTCTCGGAGATCTTGATGATGTTGTTGCATTTTTGTTCTGAGAAGGCTCTACCATTGGATTCATGAGCTTGGGTCTGTTGGTGAAGTGTTACGAGCTGTTTCATGTTTTTCCTCTGTTTTCATTATGTTCCATAATTTCTTGCTACGATAGGATAGAAAGTATTAGGCTAAGAAATGGCTCCTGGAAGCACCTTAGACACTGTTCATCCTTCAACTGTTTTATGTTTTCTTCTGTGAAGTATTTTAGAGGCTTTAATCTTTCTCTTTAGTCTTCATGCTTGTTTATTTCCTTAATAGTTTGAACAATTGGTTTTGACATGATTTATGGTTTTCCCTACTTGTCCCTGTTGCCACTTAAAAAAGCTGTTATTGAAGTCTCCCTTTGAAGTTCTTTGCTTATAGTGAATCGAGAGAGTGCTGTTCGATCTTGCCCTTTGTCCTCACTTAAACGAGTTGGCTTAAAGGTCATTATAATTATGATCATAGATGTTTTTAGGTGTTCCCTCTTCTATGATTTGTGATTATCGAGTAAATCTTATATGTTTTCTAAATAATTTAAAATAAAATCTTTGAGGAAATAGGGTGTTCCCCGAATCTTATATTTTACTTTGAAAGTTGTTTTGAAATCATTGTTTGCTTAAAGGTGTGATTTGTAGAATTTATGGTTAGCCCTGTCTATCAAAGAACTCTTTATTGTTTCAAATTATGTTTTCAAATTCCCTTCGTTGAGAATTAAAAATCTCTTTCCAAATCATTAATGTTCATTCCATTCCAAAAACAAAAATATCCTGTGGCCAAGTTAGATTTTCCCTTTGATATCCCATATCCTTTGATAAGTGTGTTATGACCTCTTTTTGACTCCATTGCCCAATGAAATAGATATTTTTCTTGTCCTATATATCTTTCCTAGACCTTTTATGTTCTGTTGTATCAATTCAATCCAACCAAACAAACAAATACCCTGCACTTAATAACTAGTCTAAAACCAATACTCTAAGCACACAAGATAAAATTTTTGCAAAAAAAACATTTGAGAGATCCCTCTGCGAGAACAGGGAGGACTAGATCCCTGTAACTCTAAAGATTGGTTCTAATGTTGCCTTGTCTTTTGATTTGCCAAACTATCAAAACATGGGACACCAACATGTGGCATGATTGAAGATTATATTTTGTATGTGTTTTGTTTATACTTTATGCATCCTTTGGCTGTATAGCTAAGTTTTCTGCACTGTTTAGTGCAAGGGTTTTCTCATGCGGGAATTCCCCACTCTTGCTTGGAGATCTTGTTTAAGAAATCCAAGGAGAGAATTTTGTGCTATATTTTCCACTATCTGGTGTTAGGCCAAGAAGTCACCTTCAGCAACAGTGTAGTCCCATTTAGAAAGCTGCATTATTTCTTAAGGTATTTGCATTGGAGGGGTTTAATCCCTTGTATTTTGAGCTAGTTTCCTTGAAGGAGGTTCATCCTACTTCCCGGAAAGCTAGTAGGAGAGTATACTACCATTTATTTGCACGATCAGCCATATTTATGCAGTGCTTCAGCCATACAATGTGATTCAGCCATAGATCTGCGGCAAAAAATTTCATGTATATCATTTACGTCAAGAAACCCTTCCAGGGTCATCTTGGATCTATGTAAAAGGGACTAGATCTCTGTTTACGAGCTTATTTGATTGATACATGAGGAGATATGTTTTGTCTCTATATTTACGAGTATAAAGCCTCAAATAAATGCGTTGTTTCTTTCTATAGTAATTTATGTTTTGCGGTAGTCTTGGGGTTTCGGTGTTTTTTGGGGTCTGTTTTGAGCATGGGAGGCTCGTTTAACTAGGAAAAAGTCATTTTTTTATGATTTCCTTTCATATATGATTGTAATAATTTCAGATCTAATGGATCCATGGGCTGAATTTTTTCGTTAATGCTTATATTTATGAAAAATGCGTTTTTCATGCATGTATTGCTGAGCTTTCCCATTTGGGAATATTACACTCGAGCCCAAATGAAAGTTAGTTAGGATGGGGGTATGATAAATCTAGGTTTGGTGCTCACCTACCCTGTGTCTCAAAGGTTGGGGTCGCATCGATGGACTGCATCGTTAATGCCTCTATACCCATCATCCCATTCATATTTCCACATAAGCTGCGAGATCAATAACACTCTACATATGGGCATGTGTACACAATGGAAAAGACAAATTATAATTAGTCTACAAATTAATTAGCATGCATGTAACTTAAAAAAAATAAAATGTTGAAATCTTAGGAATAAAAAAGGTTTACCTCAATTGTTGGTCCATGTGGTTTTACATAGTAACTCTCCTCCACATGAGTGTTATGAGGTGGAGGTGGAGGAGAATCCATGGAAACATTCACTAGTGGAGGCTACTCTAGGTGATCAACTGTCCCCCTTAGATGACCTCAAAATATCATCCATGTAGTTGGGTTTTGTGTACTTTTTATCATGAAATTATTAATATAAATGTAGTCTAATATGAACTAAGTTAATATAATTAATGTATAACTTGATAATAAGAGTCAAAATTTATGTATATATGTACTTAGTATGTGTCACGCGAGTTGTGCACCCTCCAAGTGTCACATATGGTATCATGAAACATACATGCATATGGAAAAAATTTATTCAATGGGTAGACTCGCGAGATATGAATCATCATATAATGGAATTGGAGGGTCATTGGAAAAACAATTGTGGTCTAATCATCTCTCCACGCAATGCGACATGCACATTGGCCAATGTATTTTTCATGGTATCTATAATGGTATGTACTGGTATCAACGCCGAGTTACAATGACTCCTCTAGCTTCATCGGAAATACCATGCTGCGAGATGGTAGTGGCGACAATCTCAGAGGTGATGGTACATGCCTAGGGTACCTACAAGCCTCGTCGCTATCATAGGTACATCCAAAGCTAGGTCCATAAAATTCATATGTGGTGCTGGTGTAATCCGACCTCATATGTAGCATGAACTATGCATATATATGCTTTGAAATGTAAAGGGTGACCTGGCCATGGTGGGGGAATTTTCCCCAAGCTCCAATGAATCAATCATAAAAAAAAGGGGCCACATCAACATTCTTAAAAGTTCTGTGTGGAATTAAACCTCGATATCTAGCACAATGGTCTGGAGGAATTTCGAACAACTCACCATGAACATCAATGTACTTGATGGCATATTTCAGCACCTCCCAAGTATGTGGGCCTCTAACCTCCTGCCTCCAAATCCTCGCATCTGGAATGCAGGAGATGGCTTTGTGGGTCCACCCTCTAGTTTGTCTTGATCAACCTATCGATGCTCTCCATGATCAAAGACAAACTATGACTAGTAGGCGAACTAGTAGAGATTTTACCTAGATCTCGTGTGATCCATGTATGTTGGGACCTAATAACATCTAGTGTGATATTGGTTGTAGCATCATCCCATGGAGGGATCAACATTTCCCTTTGTGATCTTCGACTTCAACCTGCGAGGGGTCACGCAAATCATAAACATAATTTAACATATATATAACAAACTAGAAGCATAATAACACATACATTAAATTAAAACACATCAATTAAAAAATGGTTTAAAAAATTTAAGACAATTTTAAGACATAAATGAATAAAGTTTAAAGATGTTTAAAAATGCATGAGGTGTACACTGCAGTCGGTGAAGAAGGTCCACTATTTGTAACAAGATTATCCACAAAGATGGAAACACTTCCTTTGACGCTCTTACTTGGTGTCGAGTGAGGGTCTATGAGTGGAACACACAATCTAGCTGGGCTACGTGATCTATCATGAGCTCCACCATGTATAATAGATCACCCCACACTATGACGATCTACGGTTGGGGGGCATATAGGAGATGCCTCTGCATATTACATATAAAATAATCCAAAAAAATGGTTGACTAAACTATTACATATAATACAAAACTATTACATATATAATACATATAAACTAATGCATGAAAAAAAATGTTGACTTAGAAAGAATGTTGACATAAAACCATTTCTAAACCTAATTAGAATAATCTAGCCCGAAGCCCTAAACTTTAGAGTCCATTTTTTTGATAATTTATCAACCAAAGTATTGAGTTCCATGTAAACACAATAGAAAGAGGTGATCAAATATAACTTCACACTTTTTTTTCCATTTCTAAATAATGTATTTTATTCATAGAGAATAAATATGTAAATATGTGTAAAAAAATTAAAATAAACCTATTTGCAAAAAATAGTAAAATTTCATGCAAACCAAATACTCCATAAGACAAGTTATTATAATGTTTGATTATGACACATGACATGTACTAGCATCTAGGTGTGAGCACATGAATACAATTTTTTAGTACAACATACTACATAATGAAACAATATGGTACAAATTAGAAAATAGCCTTTATTCACTTTAAATGCACTTTTCAGCATGGATTTAATTACAATTAATTAGTATATATATATATATATGCTGAATTATTATATAACATAGTGTAACTATATATACCTAGATATATATAATTATATATAGCATCATATATATATATATATATATATGAGAGTTAGTTATAATGTTAACTTTAGTTAACATAACTAGATATAGCTTTAGATTACAAGTTTTTCTTTGGAATTGTTACTCCAAGTGTCTTCTTAGCTTCTCCCATAATTGCTTGTAGTTTATGATTAGTTATTCAACCTTATTATGATGTAGGCCTCAAATTAAATAAAATCTATTGTTAGTATATGGAGTGTAAGTTTCAAAATAATTACTCAACTAATAAATTAAATAAGGGTGGGAACTAAAAGAAATATAATTGTCATATCATTAAATTGAAATAATTCTAAAAATATGAGTAATAAATTTTTTTAAATAAAATTACAGTTTATAGATAAACTTGACTCTTAAAAAGTTGTTGAGAATCACCCATATTATGTTATTATGTTGAGCACAATATGCTAACTAGTTATAGAACTATGTCATCCACCTGTAAGTCATGTGGCACCCGATGTTGATGATGTCGTTGCTTGTACTTAGCATTGGCTCTATCCAATATGTAATGCACTTGTTGGCAAATGTGCTAAATGCACTCAATGAAGTTTTTCGCCTTGACAAATTCAAAGCTTGGACATGAGTCGAATCATCCCGAGTAGCTGCAAATGGCATGGCTACGTCAATGGGACATAGTGGGCTGGAATCCAAGCCCACCCGAAAGGGGTTGTGGTCGGTTGAGATGTGGAGGGTCCGGTTATAGCTATGTTGTACATAGGGGAGGCTCTCATCCCATGTGTGTGTGTTCGGCATTGACCGGAGGCTTTGGATGAAAATGTATTGAGGAACCCTGCTACCCTAATTTGAGATGATAGGCTGTGGGATCCCAAAGTGTACCCACACTTGTTCAAATAAGGGTTTAGCAATGGCTCTCGCTATGATATTCTTCTTGTAGGGCGCCATAATGGCCATCTTAGAGAATCTATCGACGACCATGAAAACACGAGACATCACCATGCTTAGTAGAAGGAAGGCCCAAAATTTAAGCCATGGAGATGGATTCCCAAGGTCGACTATGGGTATGCAACAGAGTATAGAGGCCTTGCTTCTTGATGGTCGGTTTGGAAATGATGCGAGCGGTGCGAGGGATCCGATGTACTTCCCAACATCTGTCGAATGTTTTGCCAATAGAAATACTTACATAGTACTACCCTTTGTTTTCGCGACCCCAAAAATTCCCAACGACCCGACTATAGTGTGCTTCCCAAATCATCTTGGCACGCTCGCTTGAAGGAACACAAAGGTGTCCTAGGTGACATAACGAGTGCATCATGGGGGTGAAAATTTTGAACTCGGTTACCCCCCTAAGAGCGTCTTGCATGTGTGGCCAAATTTTGAATCGCTTTGTTGTAGAGAAGTGGCTAATCGAAAGTCTCGTGCCCACAAAGATTTGATCATGGTGGTTATCGTCACGATTGGTGGTCGGTGAGGCGATCCGCAACATTATTGGTGATGCCCTTATTGTATTTGTTGTTCAAATGAAAGCTGTTGCGGATATGTAGACCACTTCGATGGCAATCGTTCTACAACTTCCCTTGTGTTTGTATGAACTTTAGGGGGTCGGTGGTACGTGTGGATGATCGTTTCCTTCCCCAAAATATAATTCTTCCATTTTCGGCAAACATTCAAAATGGAATACATATCTTTTTCATAAGTGGGATACTTTTTAGGCTTGTGTCGGACAATGTCTCACTATTATATGCCACTAGATGCCCCTTGTTGAGTAAGAACTACCCCAATAGCATATTTAGAGGCATACTGTCTCGATCCGAAATGGTTGTTGCAAGTCTAGTAATGGGAGCAACGGGGAAGAGCAAGAGGTGATGTTTCAACTCTACGAATGCCTTATATTGATATTCCGACCGAAAGAATAGACGGTTCGATTGGTACCTGGTGATACCCAAACTTCAAGTTGATATTTCTGAAATATTTTTCCCCTTTGATTTGGTCCAGAAGGTCATCAATCTGCGGGATAGGGTACCTATTCCAAATATTGATCTTGTTTAGCACCCAATAGTCAATACATAGTCTGTAAGTCCCATCCTTCTTCTACACCAACACGATCGGGCTCCCACAGGACGATGAACTTGGCCGGATGTGACCTTTCTGCAGTAGCTCCTAAATCTGCTAGTTGATTTCATTGTTCTCTAGAACAGAGCATCAGTATCGGTACATTGGGAAGCGACACACCGGGGTCGGATCGATGGGGTGCTTGACCCGAAAGTGCGAGAGGCACCCATGCGGGTGAGGTGAAGATGTCCCCTGTACTCCTCCACGACCTTGTCCATTTGTTGTTGTTGTGAAAAGGAGTCTTGTGTGGAGGTCGTGGCCATAGTATTCTTCTTGGCTCGAGGGGCGGATCATCGGGAAAAACAAATTTCCTAGTTTTGGAAATGAGCTTGCTCGTATTGTTTTGCGGTAGCTAAAGAGATAGTGGTAGGCGGTGCTACCTCGATATCTTGTACAACTTATTGCCCAAAGTAACAATAACAACACAAGGTTGGGACTTATACATAACATGTCACTTCCATAAGTATTGTTGGCCTAATAATACATCAAAAACATTAAGAGGAGCGATGTCACATAATACCTCATCAATGAAGGGCTTGATGTTGTAGGGAAGGCGACACTGCGGCCGACATGGAGATCATGTCCTTGGTGAAGCCACCCGATGGTGTACGGATGTGGGTGTGCTATGGTCGGAAAGCCCAAATGCTTCACGACCTTTTTACGAAATGAGTTTCATTTGGCTTCTACTATTGACAATGAGCGTAGCGGGGAACCCTTTATCCACATGCAGGGAATGGAAGAGACGCTCCTCCTCCTCCGGATGTTCCGGTTATTCCTTTTGGATCTTCATGGTGGCAACGATGGTGTCGGGCTCCGCATCGATTATCCGCACCCATTTTTCATTCCCTCTTATTGGGTTCTGATTCGGGGTCGGGAGCATGCATCGGATTCAAAAGCCTTCATCTCGACCACCGATGAATCGCTTGGCCTGACACTCACTTGTGTTGTGAGTGGGGCTCTTATGCAAGTCACACCACTTTCCCATGTCCTTCTTCAGCTTTGCAGTGTATTTATTTGCTTACGGGTTTGGCATGTTGTCTTGGGCTACCATGCCTTGGATTTTTCCTTTGTTCTGCAGTTTGGGGGAACCTTTCCCTTACTTTTGATTCACATATCCAAAGTCTCGCTTCTTTTGATTCAATTTATGCTCAATCTTGGCAGCACACCATTTTGCTATACCAAGAAAGGAGATGTTGAGGAACTCCATCTCCTCCTAAATGTATATGTGCAGACAACTGTGGTACTTCAGCACGAAATGTTTCTCTGAAGCTTTGATACCCAACTTTGTGTGCAGGGTATGGAACAGATTCGTCACCTCATGCACATCTTGATCCCTTTGTTGTCGCAACGTAGTCCATTGTATGTACTTGTCCTCATAGCTCCCCACGGGATAATATTGTTCCTTGATGGTGCATAAGAAATAATTCCAAGTGGGTACGACCAAGAACAGAGAGGGTTCCCCCTTGTCCTTTTTATCACAGTAGGTTTCCCACTAGTCCTTGACATGTGTGGTAGCTTTGAGAAGTAAAAAAAAAAAATTCTCCCGATCGGAAAAGTCATGAACTGAGAAATATCCTTCTAATAGATTCAAGCATCTATCTATGACATCTACATCTATTTGACCATCAAATATGGGAATGCCAAAGTTTAATTGTACCTTAAAAGGGGTTGCGCCTCTGGAGTGTCTGCCTTTGGATGCGGATGCGTCGCTAGTGGGCGATAGTTGAAGGATGCGGGAAAAGTTATCCATCATTGTGTTCCTTTGTTTTTCGAGGGCCTCGTCGAGCAAATATTTTGATAGGATCTCTTGCTCCCTCATCTTTCTTTTTTTCCCCCATGTGCGGTCGTCGGGGTTTGCGAGGCTGATTTTGCAAAGGTTCAACCGAGATCGAGCCCTAACTCCTTCTAGCCCGACATCGTTGGGAACATGTAAAGAAGGATCGAGAAAGAACAGAGACCAGCTCTAATACCATCGATCCAAATTTATGCAGGAAAAAAAACATGATACACATATAACCATAAATACAAAGATGCGACGAGAAATAACACTTCATTTCATTAATATCAAAGAATTGAAATTTATTTACGGACGAGAATGGAAATAAAACTAGCTAGGGCGACTGGTAGCTCATATCCGAGAAGAGATGTGGAGGCTACGAGCCTCTCGAACTCTATGTTACAATGAGGCTCGAAGGCCTATATATTATTAAGAAACAATGGAAAACCCTAAACATCCAAAAACCTAACCCTAGGAGATGAAATGCTAGAATATGGGCCCCGTCGGGGTAAATTGGTACATCAATTTCTCATGGTCGTAACTTTGGCATACTATATTCATTTGATGCACATGAAACATCGTTAGAAATATCTATCCAAGGAATACAACATATGGTAACGAATATTGGGACTCAAAGGCTCATTTTTTTTCGCGGGTTTCATGCCCAAAAAAATGTTGTGTAGGGCCTCAAAACAACTTTGGAAGTTCGAACACGAAAAACTATAAAAAATAGTAAATTGCGCTAAAATTAAGGAAACTGAAAAATTGAAAGAAAAAATGGTGGGATCCAAGGGGAATAGGCGGGTGGCCACCAATATTCACCTAGATCAAGGGGTGTTACAAGTGGTGTTTTGGATAACCACTATATTGTTCAAAATATGATTTAACTTAAGATGTGAAAGATAAATGTGAGAGTCTACATTCATGATTATATTTACACTATAAGTAATTTCACATGTATGCCATGATGTTTCTCTCACTATTAAACATTGTAGGGAAACATATGTTCTCCTTAAAATCTTGTTAATAGAATGTTTAAATAGTAAATTGAGAGGTAAAAAAAAAATGTGTGTGCTAATGGATGTTACATTAAATAACCTAAGTTTACAGTTTTGGACTTTTAATTTAATTAATATTTTATTTAAGTATATTTAATTTTCTAAAACAAATTATTATATTTATTTTTAAAAGAATATTTAAAATATAAAATTAATTTAAACTTAAAACAAAACAATGAAATAAAATTTCTTATTTGATAAATAGAAATTTATCATGAACAACAATATTCATAAGGGCTCTGTAACCATAGTTTTTTCAAACCCTAGCAACCTATGGGATTCATGGTGAGGACCCTTCTACCAATAGCTAACACCTTTCCTAGCGTGAAAATGATTTATTATTATGGGTGGAAATGGTGGTGTAATGGTGTAACTACAAATGGCGGGCTGCATGGTGACATACGCGAGGGCCGGTTTAGGGTTGGCGGGGGGGTGGGTCACCACTTGGTGTTCAATGGTCTATTATTCCCTGCTTTTCTGTAAAATCGGGATGGCATTTTTTAAACATGCTTAGGGGATTTGTGTTACCGGTTTTTCCCATGTTTCTAGAGTCGAGGTTTCGATTTTCATGGAGGGTCGGTAAGATTATTCTCTCGGGTACTATTCTTCTACGTGGGTACGACGAGTACTGTTATAGTTTGTCTTCTCTACGGGAGTTCTCTTCACGTGCTTGGGTTTTTACTTTTACCACACAGGCCGCTTCAACTATTGGTTAGCTGTGGGTAAGTTTTCACTTTTACTCCCCTGTGCGCTTATTTTTCGGGTCCAAGCTGTCGCTTTCTAGTTTTTTTTGTCGGTATTCGTCGATTTGGGTTGAAGTGGTTTCATTTTCTGTTGCTTCTAGTAACCCTGTCGGTATTGTTGGGGGGTTACGGCTAATACCGCAGTGTTTTTTATTTCTCTGTGGCTTCGATGGTTTTCCGAAAGGTTCGTCATCTCCCCGGGGTGGTTTTGGGAATGACCTAGTGACCAGGTTGTGGGTACTGTCCTCCGATGACTATTTTACGGTGGTGGTTTATGTTCGGATGGTCCCGGTATCTCGAGTCACATGGGAAATGACGGGAAATTTTTTTTGACATGGAACCCGCGGTGGAGGACATCCTCTCTGTCTTGGGTATGGAACCCACTAAACAAAATATCGCTTGGGTCACCCTCCCGGCCGAGTCTCATTACGATAAAGGAGGCTTATATAAGCTTAGGTGGAATCCGATGGAGTACTTGGTATCCCCGGGTGGTGATATCAAACAAACCCTCATGCCAAGGGTGTTTGTTAGCTCGAATTTCGAGTTGCCCTCCCGGTCTCAAAAGGTTTGCTAGGGGATCGTTGTGTCCTTATACCCTCGTCCGGGTAAAGGTAAAAAGAACCAGTCATCGAGGCCTCTGTTCATATCTAGAGGGTTGGAGGATGTCATTTTGGGTGTGGGTGGAGTTTCATTTGTGGGGGTCGAGGTTCAACTTCGGAGGTTAGGGTCCATTTGTTCCCGAGAGATAAAAGATGGTTTTTCTCTGGCGCAGAACACACTTCTAATTTCTTTCAACCAAATGGGAAGGATGAAGCAACTTTTGGGGGACCCTTTGTAAATGAACTTGTGGGAAGGGCGTATTTGGATTGGGTCACTAAGGATTTATTTGGAAATATTCTTGCGGAAGGTTTCGGTGGTGGTTTCCCCACTAGGGTGGATGAGGGTCGGGGTCGAGAAGGGTTTTTCAAAGGAATTCAAAGTAAGGGTAGTGGCTCGGATGATATTAGGGGTCGAGCAGGGGGCTTTTACGGCTCCTTTTTCTTCGACGGGGAAGGGGAGAATCCTCCTCCGGGGCTAAAAAAGAACTCGTCGGGAGGCTCAAAGCGAAGGAGGCCTTGGTGGCACACACTAAATCCTCAAAATTATCGGTGAGAATGGACGACCAATCGGGACTCAAGAGAAAAAAAGGGCAAGGTTATTAAGGAGAGACAAGAGTGTCCAAAACTAGTTTTTAGGGTGGACCTACATTTTGATCATGTAATGGTTGCATCAAAGTCGATCCTTGTTGGTAGAGCTAGAGGTAAGTTCTACCCGGTCGAATACATTACCGAATGGATTAATCGTAGTCGGGTGGAGGCAACAAACGAAAAAAAAGTGGAGGTAATTAATTTATCTAAAGGATGGTTTATGGTTAGTTTTAAGAACGCGACAACGCTGGGAGTGGGTTCTTTCAAGAAAATTGGGATTTGGCATTTCTCCCATAATTTTTAAAATATGGACTCCACTTTTCGATGCAAATAGGGAAAGGGTGGATGAGATTCCGATTTGGGTTCGGCTCCCGACTCCTCCCCCCCTATTTACCCGGACTATGGAGGTGTTTTGGTATATTGAGGATAGCTTGGGAAATTTCATGGAGGTGGACATGTCCTTTTTGGGGACTCAGTCTAGAAATACCACCCACATTCTGGTTAAAGTGGCGCCAAGGTATCGGTTGATCCCAAAAATTATTCTCAATGCATAAGGTCATGCGATGGAGCAGTTGATAGATTATGAGCATTTACCGTTCAAATGTCATAGGTGCCACAAGCTAGGGAACTTGAATCGGGATTGTCCTCTGGGGTTATCAAAAAAGCTAAAATCATAAGAATGGGACCACTCATGGCCCTTAAATCAGATTTGAGATTCCCACAAATGCAGAGGAAATGGAGGTCCAAGTGGAGCGAGGGAAATCGGGGGACAATAACACTTAGCAGGAGGAGGTGACACATAAAGTGGAAGAGAAAATTCTTGTAATGGATGACATGCAAGACTTGGATCCGGCCCAGACATAGGAGTAGACAGAGACAACCCTTGTTGATCCAGCTTTAGATTTTGCGGGTACTTCCCCTTGCCCCTATTCTTCTGCATTAAACTCTTTTGATATTTTTTTTCAATTGTACGATTAAGCTTGATCCTTCCGAGTGTGATCAATCAGTATCCCTCTCGTGTTAGCGAGTGTACAATTAGCCATGGACAACATTATCACTACTATACCTAAGATTTCTATTGATATCTGTCCCTTACAACCTTCGACCCCGGGACAAAAAATTGTTGGAATAATAAGTTCATGGTGGGTTGGGAGGGGTTCCCTATCACGGAAAAAAGTAAAAAATATTGAGAAGGAGGAAGTCGAATATTTCAAAAGCCAAACTAAAATCCATCATGGATGTTATGGATGATAGAAAACTTTCCCTCAAAGGGGCGCTTAGAGCAACAAGATCCCCTGCCCTTGGTTTCAAAATGATTATTTTGTCTTTCAATTGTAGGGGCCTAGCTAGTGCACCCAAAAAAACTAGCCTTCAAAAATCTTTGTTCCCGGTACAAGCCCAACGTCATTTTTTCTTCAAGAAACTTTGGGTCATGGGGACCTTTTTTTCCTTGATCTTGGCCCCTCCTCTTGCCCAAATGGAATTTTATTACTTCTAACGAAAAGGGTCATTTGGGAGGCCTTACCACGGGTCTTAGAAATAACACTATTAAGGTTCTAAATTTTTGGACTTCATACTTGTTGATTAGTGTGTAGGTGTCTTCATCGGACCTAGCTACTAGCCTCACACTTGTTAACATATATGGTCCTTGTAATGATAGGATAACTTTACTGGAATTCATTTTTTAAATAAATCTTTCATGAAAACTCCCAATTTTATTTTCAAAGGCGACCTAAACTTTACTCTAGGGAGATTGGAGGCTTGGGGCCCAAATGTAAGGTCCGATCCCCATGGAATATTTATTTCTCAAGAAACTTAGGGATGGGAAGCTCTTTGACCCAAACTTGAATGAAATGGCTACGACCTAGAGGAACAATAGAGTGGGTGAAGCTAGAATAGCTAAAATACTTTGGATCGGTTCTTGCTTAGTGATGAATTTTCCATAAGGAATGCAATCTTTCGTCGTTGGATTGGAACAGGGTGGTGAGTCGGATCACTCTTTTATTATCCTTGAATTCGAGAGGGTCGTCAAATAAGTTGGCCTCCCCTTTTAAATTCAACTTTGTTTGGTCGAAGGAGGAGGGCTTTCGAACATCGGTGTCTAATACGTGGAGCCCGGTGATGGAATGAGTTGGCACTTTTGCTCGAGCCCTGGTTAACAAATTTTCAAATATTAAAAAAGGCCACCATTATGTGGGCAAAAAGAAAAAAGAAAAAAAAGGACTCAAAAAGAGCTCTAGGGATATCACGGAGGCCTTGGAGATTTTATATAAGGATATAGACAAGGGTTTTGCTGATGAAGCCTCTCTAGATAACCTAAAAATGCTGGAAAAAAAGGGAGCTATTAAAGGACAAAGAGGCTAGTTGGAGACTAAAGAGTCCAGCCATATGGTTACAAGTGGGTGATGAAAATAAAAAAAAATTTCGACAACTATGCAAAGGGCAGGAATAATTCAAATACCATATGGGAACTTGACACTCCAAAGGGAGAAAAGGCAAAGTATTTTGAAGACCTCGCCCGCTTGGGAAACAAATATTTCAAAAATCTCTACATGGACCAGGGGGGACCACGATTAGGGAAATAATTCAAGTAGCTCAGATTTTTCCTAGGTATGTGGATGCGGAGGAAAATGATATTCTTATGTCAGCAGTGGAGAGAAAGGAAGTGGAGCATATCATAAAGTCCATGCAAAAAGAAAAAATCCCCAGTCTTGATGGCCGTACGGTTGAATTCTTTCAAATTGTTTTTGACCTAATGGGGGATACCATCACAAAAGTGGTGCAAGAATCAAGAGATAGTGGCTTTACTCATGATGTGATGAAAACAACGTTCTTGGCTCTCATCCCTAAACAAGACTCTCCTTCCTCCTGTTGATCATAATCATCTTCCTATAAAATTTTCACAGGCAATCTGGCTTAAAGCTCTCAAATTCCCCCTTTCAGCCTTGGAAAATCATTCTTACGCCTATCGTTACCATTTCCCGCCTCCAAATTACATTATAAAAGGTAGAAAACTCCACATTTGAAAATATTTAAGGCCATAGCCCCTTTGTCCTTTTCTTCTACGTAACCCAGTGCTGGAACCGAGCGCAAAAGAACTAAGCGCTTATCAACCAAATGCCCGGGCGAAATATTGGCCGTCGATCTTTGCTAATATCGGACGGTCTTCGTGAATCAGCATTGTGCTCGTGGACCATTCTAATCATCGCCCAAATCGTTTATGCACCGTCCGATCATTCTGCCAAATCAACGGTCCGCAGCCTGCCTATCCTGGTGGTCCCCATGCCCGCTCCCATTGCAAAAATCGGTGGTTTATATCACACCGCCTTTTGGCGGTAGGTGATAATTCCCATTTGGCCAACGATTCCATACAATGTTTGCCACGCGTCCCAGCATATGGCTCCAAAACTGCCATTCATCACGCGTTATTGTTCGGAACAGGACGCCCAGTGATATCGCCGTCAGTCGTCCAATCTGAAGCTCTTCATCCAACGGCTATCGCGCTCTGAAGCTGCACGGGATTTAATGCAAGGAAATCACACCTCGGGCCCATTGCCCATCGCCCTCGACGCTCTTTCAACCGTCGATCTCCTCCTAAGATCGGACGGCCAAGATTTCATCATCCCCGCTGTTGACCGGTCCCACTGTCAACACTCCACGTCATCCATTTCCCATCGCCTTAGTATCGCGCCACCTGTCCTCAAATTGTTCTCCACGTACTCTCCATCACCCTGGACCTATATCTCGGTTCATTCCTACGTTTCTTTCATATTTTCACGATCATTTTCGCATTACATTATCTTTCTCCATGGCCATCCCACCTATCGTTACGCCGCATTTCCTACCATTACCCTACAGTTTTTTCACTAGTCCGCCATGCCACGCTATCATTTCTCATTATTCCCCATTGCATCCACCTTCCCGGGCATGTTTATTTTTAACGAGTTTGTGGATTTTGTAGGGTTACAGCGGTGGAAAGTCGCCATAATTCACAGTTTCCGTTTCAAAAGTCGAGAATGCATCAAAGGACCATCTTTTAGAGGCAAAATTTATGAGGGAAATCCAAGAAGTTGTTACGACATGGCTCTCATTAAAGGAGCAGGGGTGAAAAATCTGTCAAACCTTCCAGAGTTATTAAAATACACAGATTTTGTAGATGGAAACATTAATGGAGCAGATAGAGAATATCATCGAAAGGTTGGAAATTGAAGACATATAATTGAAAATTTTAGGGCCTTGATCTAAACTTTTGAAGGTGTTGTACCAGATCGAAGATCTTGCAGATCACTCCAAAGATTTGTGCACAAGAAACAATACCCTCCAGGTTTTATTTCAACGGGTGTTTTTCCTCCGGGGAAAGGACGGAATGTCCATGTGATTTTAATTCTATACCGTGTTCCCGAAGATATTTTTTTCCCGATGCATTTTACTTCGGAAAGCGAGCGAGCAGAGTACAAACAACACGAGCATAGTCATTCGGCAATATGGGCGCGAATGTTTTCTGCCATTTTGTTTTAATGAGACAATTAAATGTTTATCACCTACTCCCTTTTTTCGAGCTCTCTTGTTCTCCTATAAAGCTCACGAAGAACATATAGTTTAGGGTTCCGATTTTATCGAGAAAACTATGCGGTGAAAGGATTTTTTGTATACATTTTGTAAGGCTCTTCTATGAAGGTTCGAGCCCATAGGGTCTCGGTGAGAAGAGTTCTATCCGTTAAAGAGGATTCTAGTCTTTGGTATTTCACGATGTGTAACCTTTTCTCTTATGTGTTATATTAATAGAACATTTCATTTCATCCATCTTTCTTGTATCATGTTTTGGAATGCGAGTGGCTCAACGATTTTTGGTATGGATTCATCCTAGTTTATGCCCATGCTCGGATCGATTAAGCGCTTTAAATATGGCTCATGCATGATATTGCATTCCATTATCTCAGCTAACCATACTTCTGCTATATTATTTTCTTTGGGAGGGTGCTTTTTAAAATGCTATTATCATGTATGGATTCTTAGATTGGTAAGTCCCCATGTATGGTGGTATTGTATATCCGGGTATCAACTCAATGTTAACTAATATCTTATCAATATTTCTTTCACTTCATACACCGTCCGATAACTTATGTCCGTGAAGTATTTCGAATCGACCCGCTTTGCGATAATTTGTCTCCGAATTATGCTGTTGCTTTTGTATTAGAGTTCTACATCTTGCCTCTGCAATACCTCTTTTCCCCTGTGTCGGTTCTGAGAGTTTGGTTCCATTCTAGTTTATCTCCTCGTTCTACGGGAGAGGTAGCATGAGAGCTGAAGTTGACAACTTCATACATTATATTATACGCTCCTTGCTATGCTAAGATGTCCTAGGCACTGGTCTATCACAACTCTAGGCTGTCTCTAGGAGCTACAACACCTCCTTTAATGATTTCAGACCCATTTCTCTATGTAATTGTATATATAAAGTTATTTCCAAAACGATAGCTAACATGCTAAAGCCCATTTTATCTAAATCTATATCTAAAGAACAATTTGGTTTCCTGGATGGCAGTGTAGATTCATGAAATTTCTATTGGTGTGGCTCAGAAACTCTTCATAGTGTGAAACTATCAAAGAAAAAAATGTATGATTTTCAAGATTTCCTGTCAAAAGCCTATGATTAGATCAATTGGATGTATATTAGACTCCTTCTAACTCATATGGGGTTCCATATTGACCTAATTAACTGGATCATGAGATGTATAAAAAATGTGTCCTTTTCCATGCTGATCAATGGAATGACATCCCCCTTTTCCTCAACAATCGTGGGCTAAGACAGATAGCTGTCCTCTATCACCACTCCTTTTTCTTTTGGGCTGTCGAAGGCCTAGTCAACTTATAAATCAGGCTAAGAGGAATGGGGTATTTGAAGGGGTTGAGGTGGTGACCAATATGTCTATTTATCATCTTCTATTTGTGGATGATATTCTTATTTTTTGGAATGGGAACAAGTGGGAGGTCCCAAAAAGCCGAAGCTTTCTATGGACCTGTTTATGAAATCCACCGGCATGAATATCAATTTCCAAAAATCCACCCTAACTCATGAGGGCATTCAAGAGGCCGACCTGGCTTGGGTTTTGAATATCCTCCCTTTTATCCATCTCCTTTTGGTGCAAGTATTAAATACCTTGGATTCTCACTCAAACCGAACTCCTACCAGAAACATGATTTGTGGTGGCTGGTCTCAAAAATTGAAAACTGGATAAACATGTGGAGCCACAAGTGGCTTTCTAGAGAGGGCAAGCTGGGTCCTTATAAAATCGGTTCTCATGAAAATTCCGGTGTATTGGATTTCTCTTGCTTGGGTCCCCGATATCCATCCTAAACAAAATCGGAGTATACCGCATCAAATTACTACGGTCTAGTAAAAAATCCAAAATGACTATTCCATGGGTGGCCTGGGATAATATTGCTATACCCAAAGAGTGGGGGTGGTTGGGGCATAAAAAACCTTTGTATCTTTGCCACCCTCCCTTCTGCCGCGAAATTATGTTGGAGACTCCTCAACGCCACAAATATATGGACCTCGGTGGTGAAAAGGAATTGTATTGATCCTGTGCCAATTGATGGTTGGATTCGATTACCGGAGAAATCACACTATCGTATTTCTTCTATTTGGAAGGCCACCCTCTCGGCTCTTGGCCTTGTGGAAAATTGTCTGGATTTGAAAATTGGGAATGGTGAAAGATGTTGTATAGGTTTGGACCCTTGGGTTGGAAGCAACAACATATTCTCCCTATCTAAAGCACTCCATGTGGATATCTATGCCCAGGATATAAAAACGCTAAACTAGATCAATGATCCGGAACATACCTCGAGGTGGACTCAGGCATGGAGGGATGCAGATATGATGGGGATCGAGGACCATTGGAAACATGAATGGCAGGGATTTATCATGGAATAGGATAGGTCGGGGGCTCGTATCAAAGATTCAGAGGACTCCCTTTATTGGATCCTCTCAAAATACGACAGATACACTCCAAAATTCGCCTATGCTCACCTAATGGACCAGGGTTAGGCAAAGTGGTGGTATAAGCCTCTATGGAAACTAAGTGGAAAACCAAAATCAAAAATTTAATTTTGGTGTATTCTCTGAAATAAGGTTACCACATTGGACACACTTCAGAATATATTTCAGTTTGGCCTGGGTAGGTGTGTTCTATGTAAGAAGGATTCTGAATCAACTGACCACTTGTTCCTCTTTTTTCCTTTCACTAAGAATGTCTAGGAGAAAATAGTTGCGCTTTGCACAATTAATCAGCCCTGGAGAGGGAACTCGTGTGGGGATTATTGTGTAGGTAAATCCCCTATGAAGATAGAGGCGATCCCTCTAGCCCCAGGGTGGGTCTAGCAGCAAGAGGACATGCTAATCTGTCAATTCCTAGTTAATGAATGAAACTGAGTCGGGATAGATGTCCTACCTTTTTTCCAATGCAGTTTTCGTCAATGTGGCAATAGTATCCTGATCTTTGTCCCAACACATCGCAGTCCTTCAGCAAGTGGTACTCAAGTGCCCACGACAAGGATCAAAGAATGATAACAACATATGAAACAATATTTTCATTCATAACTATCTAATTGGTCAAGGAGAATTAAACGTATTGTGTAATATTAATCACATCAACACAAGACGCGAACCAAAACAACGAGTCATATATTAATTAAGATAAAGAAAGATATTACAACCAAATGAGCCTTGACGTCGCAACCTCCTTAGTTTGGTCCGATGAAATGTGTCTCAAGAATTTGTCGGGGAATTGGACTTGGTGAGGAAATAAGCCTAGACTCTCTCTCGACAAGGGGTCTCTCTTTTTCTCTATCTCACACCGAAAGCATATTCAGATTTTGTTTCAACTATTCTAAAAAATGTTCAACTAACAACATCTATGTGAGAGAGATGTATATATAGGAGAGGATGAGAAGGTTGAGATCCCTCAAATGGTGGAAGGGAGACCTTATCCTTTGGGAGGTTTCCCAAAAGTAGGGAACAAGAAGCCAAAGGAAGATGTTTGACGTTATTCAGTCGAACAACTCATGATGACTCCACTCATGAAGTTGTTGGCAATGGAAACTTTGCTTCTATATTTAAAAAAATTTCCAAAAACGACTCGAGCATGGGCAGTCCATCGAGACGAGCACCAGATGGGCGCAAGGCCCGAGTGTTAACTTCTATTATTGGCGTGAGGCCATAACTGTCTACCAACGCCAACCCAAAATCATGCATTTTTTATGGTCTATTCTAGGAATAGTCAACAGAGGAAATGTTCTCCTCATAACAAAGGATGCAATAACACTTTTTGCAAGGCATGACACCACATATATGTCACATAAATAGTCCTCCAATGTGTGGTATGGGGATTGCAGGGATGGTGAAAAAATGTTGTGTAACAAATGCCACCTAAATCATGAGGTCGAGAGAGAGGGAGGAGTGAAATGATTTACGAGAACTCGTTCAAACCAAACACCACTCGTCGAAAGACACTCAAGTACAAATACAACTGATATCTTTGATACATGAACACGTGGCATGGGCGCAACCATCCATAATAGAGTACATATATAACAAGATCTGAGGTATGGACACAACCATCCAGTAGATAAGGATCAATAAATAGACTCGGGTATGGTCACAACCATCCAATCAAATAAGTCATGCATATAGTCATGAAAAACCAAAATATCTCGCATCCTGGATTTTATTAGATAAAACCCAGGGGTCTTGCGCTCCATCTTGACCCAAACGGTACAAATTCAAGCATGCGAATATGTGAGTTGAAGTCGAACATGCAAGAAATTCACATGATTACCAGCCAATGATGTAAGCTATTAACGAGCACAAGAGAAACCACCAATAATGACAATGGATCTCAAGGTACAACTAGTACATTACGTGTACATTCCAAGGAATGTGAACGATGATCTAGCGTCGAACACCCGAAAGAATCACTCGATCGAAGGCCAATGATGTGGACTTGTCATCAAATACGAAGAACTTGCCATTGAGGCATGCAAGCTCCAAGGTACCGAAGGGAGTCTCTAGATCAATTTCCTAGATAATGGTGAAGTTGATGAAGTGACCCGAGTCGAAGGAGGGCCATAATGTTTCCCACATCATCGACACGAGACGAGAGGGAATATCATGATAGTGAATCAATACCAAAAAAGAGGATCGGAGGGAGGTTGAAAAACTGCAAACGAAAACTTCTCTTGAACATATAAGCGACACGACTGCGGATGCTGCGATATTTGACATCAAGGGATCTGAGGTCATGATGACATGGAAAAGAGAAGATGAGAGGTCAAAACAGATTACCCAAACCCATGGAGGCAAAAATGAGATGTCCCCCCACCGGACATGAATGCAAATGAGTGTCATGTTCAAGAGCGACCCATCTGTCGACACAACCGAGAACGGTTCCATTTTCCCCCCACCATTGTCGGCGAGTACCCCCAATTATTTTTGGAAACAAGCTTGAAGGGAGGATAGCATATGCTTGTCATGTAAGTTTTTCCTTCAGACAAATCCATCCTAGTACATTCTACGAGCCCTAGGAAGGAGGAACTCGGTTACGTCATGGTAACGGTTTCCGATGTCATGTAGATTTTAATGAGTTTGACAAAGGAAGAACTCAACATATTTTCATGTTTAGAGAGTTTGAAAAGACGCGAAAAATAAAACTCCAGCAAGGCCCTTTTCATAAGTAGTCTCACAGATCTGAAAAGGTAGAAAATTGTGTTTAAGAGAACCTCTTAGTCGCGATAGTCTAAGGTATTCCTTTTTCATAAATAATCTATCCCAACCCGAAAAAGGGGTAAACGTATACTAGATAGATATGGTTTCGCGACCATTTAACGAGTTCAAAACGATAAGAGTCTCAGACAATATTTTCAATTTTCTAGAGTTAGAAAAAGAGCTGAAAGATGAATCCAAGAGTGACTTTTTTTGTGTTTTTACCGAGTCCGAAAAAAGTAGAAAATATAACTCGTTACTTCATCGTCATCATGTTGAGGACTTGTCGTCTGCACAATAGACACATGTAAAACCCATTTTCGAAAATAACATGACGCAATAGTCGAAAAAATATGCTTTAAAAACTAATTAGGATTTTGAAAAAGTTATAAAATGCCAAAAAATGCTAAAAAAATAAATTACTTTTCACTTTTACCTCTTGTGAGAAATTTGTTACTCTTTTCACTGTGATTTTGCGGCTAACGACAAGGGCAATATGGGAGGCCAATTTGCGAATATGTTCCAAATAAGAACTCACATCCGTCCCCTGCATTTTGATAGCATTTTCATTACCTACAACCCAAATTTTGTAGATCTATGGGGGGGATTTTTAAAATATAGGACGTGGCGGTCGGCGCGAGTATTAGGCACGGACTTGCGCCAAACTACCTAAAAATTGAACGGGGGTGCGCCAACTGTGGCAACCATTTTTATCATGTAAATTTAAACACGCGAGCCCAATTTAACCATTTCAAAAGCATTGGATTTCGCTAATGACAACCATATGGATGTTTTTGCAGGTGTGAAAGGAAAAAATGGTGATTGAATGGAAAGAACGAGAACATAGCGAAGAAGATGAACTCACCATGGAGAACAAAAGATGTATGGAAGTTCTCAGAGATTGCGGGCTCAAGACATTATTTATGGCACCATGTCTTAGAGCTCAACCGAAGCTGTTATAGTACTTGATCAGTGTCTGGGACATTGATCAAGAAAAATTCATTATTCATGATCAAGAACTTGAGATTGAGGTCTCAGATATTTACTTCATAACCAGATTGTTGCGGAGGGGGGTAGTACCAATCCCGGACCGGGTACTCGGCCCCACAATGGAAAACATGAGTATGGTTATTGACCGAGTGTGTCGAGGAGCACGGAAAGGCTCCAAAAGCGGGAAGGTGGATATCCAAACCATTCTCAGATCTAGCACTCTGAAGTAGTCGCACACCATTACTCAAGCTGCAGGAGTTCAGGTCCCACATGAGGCCACAAAAACACAATTACTTCTTGCGATGGACTACATGGCACCAACACTCTAGAACGGGTAGAGGCTGTAACAATCAACATCAAACACTAATTGACAAAATACAATAATGGTAAGTCTGAGCGGTTGGGCTATGGGTCCATATTGGTACCTTTCATCCCTGGAACGGTTACCAATCTTCCCGATGTCGTGGGAGGTAATAGTTCTAATACCACCGGCCTCGGGAGCCATGGATGGTCCATTGGGTAGCTTTGATGCCAAGGTCGGGCGGTCAACAGGATGTCTTGTAGGACCGGAGTTCTTTGAGTGGCTCCACCAACAGCCGATTGTTGTGGAGGATTGGCCCTACTCGGCACAAATTTCACCGATGATCCGAGATCTCCTCACTCCGGGAAGGAGAGATTTGGGATGAAGTATTGGGTAAGACTCATTTTTTTATTTTGATGAGTATTATGAATTTTTTTGGTATGCATGTTTTGACATTAATCCATGTAACTACAGATGTTGGCCTAGAAAGGCTTACAGACATGTTGCCAAAGCACATAGGATTCCTCGCGACTTTGATGTGGCCCCTCATGGTGAGGGAGGCGAGGAGGAGGAAATCATACACAACTTGGAGGGAATCTCCCATGGGATACTGGACTATGTGCGATTTGATGATGTTCCTCGCGCGTACCATAGGCACACTACAGGGGTGTCAAACCGTGTTCACTGCTTTTTGAGGTGGCTTTGTACGGGCGGTGACGTGCTATCATGAGCGTCATGCCGAGACTAGAAAACTAGGGTTTTATTTCCACATATTTTTTTTGAGAGACATGATGTCTCGGGGATGTAACCGAAACATACATATTTTTTGAACTTGTGATGCACATGGATGCAAACACTTGATATATATACACATTTATTTTCATGTATGGATCTTGTCATGTGATGATGATGATTTTTTTACAAATTACGCAAATGTCTATCTAATACAATATTAGCTACTGTATCAGTTAATGCATTCATTCATCTAGGAATATGTTGATATGTTATGTAATCAAAATTTCTTTCTAGTAAATGAACATGAAAATACAACCTTAAGAAGTGAGGGTTTCTAACAGAATAATTCCCATTAAATTGAAGAAAAACAAGTTGTGAATCTAGGTTAACAATCAATGCACAAATGTCGAGAGCAATGGCCTCGGTTAATAGTTCAATAACAACACTATATTCAACGACATTGTTTGTGGTTCATCCTACACAGATACCTTGAAGGTATATCAACTCGCCAACAGGATCATAAATCACCCAGGTTGCTGAAGACAGGTTTCGGGTACTACGGCAAGCACCATCCGTGAAAATCGACATAAGGTGTAATGGAAATCTGAACAATAAGCAACGATCAATAAGCAGGAAAACACTCGCAAAGCACACCAAGCCAAAAATTAAAAATAACACCTGTATGTATAAAAAAACATGCATGAATGACACATGCATAATATTTTTTAAGATATAACCCATTTACAAATTTTACGATCCGGATGATGAAATTCATAATCAATAAGGTCATAAGCCCCATTCTGCTAAAAAAGCGCTTAACAATGTAGGGCCCATGCCACATGGGTTGAAATTTTCCCGCCCCTGACTTATCATGAGCTTGGTCGAACGTGAGAGGAGGAGGTCTCCTTCTATAAAGGAATGAGGGGAAACCGACTGGTCAAAATTAGCTTTGACCCACTTTTTCTTTGCTTCTATGACCAGAGCAGAAAAGCGGCGAGTTTCATCAAGCCTCTCTAAATATAGAAGATGCTCTTCTTCTGGTGAAGTATTCAACAACACTTCAACAACTAGTTTGAGAGAAATAATTTCACATTCAATCAGAAGGGTAGCTTCAGGACCATAGACAAGTTTGGAATGGAGTGAATACGGTCGCATCCTTCACCGAGGTTCGGTAAGCCCGGAGAGATGAAAAACAACATGAGATGCCAATTTGACTTGTGCATCCCAATTGTACGTTGAAGCATAGTGACGAGAACTTTGTTCACAACTTCAAGATGGCCATTGGCCCGAGGGTAGTATGGTGTTGAGCTTTCGTGACACAAACCCAACTTGTAAGCCAATTCTGCCACCATGTAATGTCGAAAATGGGAACCATGATCGGTAGTAATGGCTTGAGGGACACCAAACCTAGAAATGACATGATTGAATAGAAACTGTGTTGTTTTCTTACCGTCAGCAATAAGTGTAGGCATTGCTTCAGCCCATTTTGGTGAAGTAGTCCACGACTACGATGATATAAGAATTCTCACAACGTAGTGAGGGTTGCACATCATAAAATCGATGCCCCAATTCGCAAAGGGACCAATGGTAATGACGAAGGTGAAGATGGGAAGAGCGGTACTGCATATTGCGGCTGATAGATGTGGTAATCATGGCACCTATGGACAACAAAAAATGCGGTCTTTAAAGATGGTGGGCCGTGAAATACCCAACAAAAATAATTTTTCTACGTAGGGTGGCATATCTAGACATGTGAGTCGCCACAGGTGCCACTGTGATAATCATTCAGGGCCTTTTCAGCCTCTTCGAGAGTCAAACACTGGAGGAGAATGGAATCAACTCTAATGCGGTAGAGTGTATCTCTGACTATGCGATAGGGTTGCAATTGAAGACATATGTGTCAGCAAGCATCCTTTGTCAACCCAGCTCGGAAGGTGGAAGTCTGAAGATATACGATGATATCACCGTACCAAGGATCGAGGGTGCTAATCAGAAAAAGCGTGTTGTCCAGAATCCATTCCTCAGAATGAGACAGAGAGGAATCGGAAGGGAGAGAGAAAATCAAATCAGAAAATACTAACTATTTCTTCAACTTGGCGGTAGTGAACTCCAAATTGAACTCTTGGAGGGTGACAATCCACTTCGAGTACTTGCCCCCCAGCAATTGACGAGTCAATATGTAAGTCATAGGGTTGTAATCAGAAATCACAGATCATTGTACGCAACATGATATAGTGATGAAAGAAAGTTGAACAACTTGAAGAGTAGCCAACGCCAACTTCTCGACATGTGCATAACGTGTCTCGATATCGAGGAGGTAACGAGACGGATAGTAAAATGAAATGTTTCGTCACCATAATCATCATCTTGTACCAAAACCATGGCAATTGTGCTAAATGTGGCGACCAAATAGAGGGAGTAATTGTGATGGTAATTTGGAGGATGCAACAGAGGAGCAGTGACGAGCAATGTCTTTAGTACATCGAAGGATTTTTGGGCGATCTCATCCCAAAGGAATGAGATGCCTTGCTTCAGTAATCGCGTAAATTCTTTGGCCGCTTCAACATAGTTAGGTATAAAATGGCATAAGCAGTTATCTTTCCCTTGCAAAAATCTGCATGCGATGTAAGGATGAAGGAGAGGTGAGGTTAACAATAGCTTCAACTTTGATTGGATTGAGATGAATCTCGTCTTTTGAAATGATAAACCCTAAGAGTCTACCGAGTCAACGTAGAAGACACACTTATGCGGATTGAGCCGGATGTTATAGCTTTGACAATGAAGAAAAATCTAATGGAGATGATCGGGATGGTATTTACATTTAGTTGAATGAGCCAAAAGGTCATCCAGGATAAGGCTAAACAATGCGCTTGACATCGTGGAAAGAATATGAAATTTCTGTCTGAAATCTAGCCCCAACATTTTTTAAGATTGAAAGGGAGATTTTTATAAGTGAAAGTACCCCAAGGATAGATAAATGCAATCTTATGTTGATCAGCCGGAAGAATATTAATCTAGTTATACCCTGCAAAAACCCGCCTCATAAGGGGAAAAAAAATCTCACTCCCATCACAAATCATCAATGATTTGTCAAATAAAAGGAGTGGGATAATTATCCTTAATGAAAGCACGGTTAATGTCACGATAATCAACACAAACACAAATGGTACCCTGTTTCTTATCTACGGGAGAACAATATTGGAAACCAATTTTCGTTAAGGGAATCGATATAGATAAAACTATCTTTAAGAAGTTTTTCAACTTCTCCCTTAATAGCGGAAGCCTTTATAGGGTGCACAGGATGGAGGCACTGACAAACAAGCTTCACACCAGGATAGGTAGGAATCTCATGCACCACTATACTTGGATCGGTGTCTAGAATCTCTTCGTAAGACCATGCGAAAACATCGCGAAACTTGTGGAAGAGACTAGTATAGACCTGGATCTCATTAGAATCTCTTCGTAAGACCATGCGAAAACATCGCGAAACTTGTGGAAGAGACTAGTATAGACCTGGATCTCATCGAGAGAACATGTTACCGCAATATGGATGTTCTCGACAACCCCCGGTTTAATAGAGATGTCTATAGGCATCGTCTATGTGATGTTGCTCAAGTTACCTTTCGCAAAGACTTCGTGTGTCAGTATAGGTGTTTGAAGCAGAGGAGAAGGAACCTGAGAAGCGAAGCTCTCGAGACATGTAGACATGGACCCAAGGCCGGGCATGAACGAGGAACGATGATGACTATCATCCCAAGGAGGATTCTCATGAGACATAGTTTCCACGATGGATTCATCAGAAGGAAATATCCCTCTCAAGGGATCGGGCGAATCCGAATCTTCGAACCACGGAGATTGAGAATAAGTGTCAAGAGACATGCCCAAAGGAGTATGATCAAGAGGTGGAGGATTTGAAGCCGAAATAAGTTCACAATAATCAATCTCGATCGGACTTAACAACATCGACTCTCCAAATGAACTTGTTGTGGATCATTTGCAACATCCTTTATTTTAATTTTCAAAAATACAAAAAAAAATAGAAAACTACTAAAGAGATATGTTAGAGTATTACAGTTCATATACTGTAGCATAAAAACAAATCTACTTGTTATATTAAAGTTAAAAGTTTAAATACTTTTAGGCTTTACGAAAGCAGGGTCCTAGTTCAATGTTTAAATATCGATCACTTTATCGAGCAGAGATTCGATGATTTACTAAGCACTAAGTAAAGAGCTCAACCTCGCGAGGCACATTTAGCGCGTGAGTTAACATGGAGGGTGCCTCCGAGTTGACTGTGTTGAGCTGCGAGAGTAACCCATATCAACGTCAAGATTGATTGCGAGGGCATAAGCCAAATAAATCCTCCGTACCTCGAGGCCCTCCTCGAAAGGACGCTTTGCTGCCAAGTTGGTTACAGTTGTCATCCACGTTAGGGTTTCTTAACCTCTATTGGCGCGTCTAATAATCATTTAAGTTCAAAGTCGCACCACCTATTTAAGGGAAATTCTTATTCTTTCTGAAATTATCATTGGTTATGTTGATCGTGGATTAACAATAGTCGTTTTTCCGAGTTAACTTTCAGATGGACAGGTATTGAATGATATGGAAAATGGTGAAACATGTAAAAAGGTCGATTGGTAAGAAACGATGATGAGACAAGTAGTGCACTAAAAAAAAAACATATGTACGAGAAAGGTCAAAATACAAGGCAAAAGGGGGAATGGTACTCCAAAAAGCGCAAAGATACGGTGCAAAGGATACAAAGTGAAATAATTTAAACGTTGGCCGCCTCTCAAAGGGGCACGTGAGGGAATTCTCCATACGGGAATTTCCGCGGGGGGTTGAAAGGCGAAAGAGGAGACAGACCCATACCCCCGTGGAGTTATATTGAAGCGCCATGGTGTGGGCCCAAATTAAAGAGCTACGTGGCATATCAAAGCATAGGGATTTCGATGACGTGGCAGATCGAAACGTGGGTCCTAAAGACCCGGTCACGCAGTATATTTAACTCTGGCTCATGAATAAAAGGTTTTGAGAATCGTATGGTTCATTATAACAAAAAGGTAAGGTATGTCTCTAGGCTAAGCTGGTACAGAGGCCCATACCGAGTATTAAACCCGACACGCGGTGTTCACTGTCCCCCGGTCGACGTCCAATCCCCTACGTGCGCGTGCTCCTCGCCGGTGTCCTACGACACTTTACCCCCGTTTATTTTACCCACCCGCCCTGTTTACCTCGAACGCTCGGTCGTAAAATAACGAGTCTTACCGTAGTTTACTCCGGTAAAAGTCGCAGGGTCTTCCCGGCTACGGTATAAACTAAGTGGGAATCGGAGCCAAGGTCTGCAGTCGCTATCAACACCCCGCGTCGTTTTCCCGAGTATATTTCCTCTGTTGCACGAGTATTCCGTCCCCCATTTACTCTCTGCTTTCCTTTCGTCTTTTAAAAGTTTTATATGTCAATCATGGGAAGGGGCACCCCCCAAGAAAGCCGAACCAGAAACCCCTCGAGTACGAGAAACCAGAAACCCATCCCGGGTTTGAGCCTTTCATCAACCCAGCAAGTCGGAATCCATGACCCCCAATACCCTTTTCATATTAGCGACATTAAACCCCAGCTTTTTAGACGACATGTTGAGAATAGAGACCGGTATCGGGTGGTTGTATCCAGTTTATACCATCAAATTACTCCCCAAGTCTATTCTGTGGTTGATTTTATTTGCTGGCTCAAAGATGCTTATGATGAGCGGCGGGGCACGTTTACCTCCCCTCAAGGGAATAAGATATTTTCTCTCTCTCATGACCTTATCGAGCAAGCCCTCTGCTTTCCCACCGCCGACACATATATCGGTTTCGGTGAAGTGGCTTTACCCTCCTAGTTCACCAAAGCTGCCACTGGAGCACCAAAACGACTTCATTTCCTCCATCACCATCAACCAAGTGCTTCACTTCCCGCTGCTGACCCTTTCTCGTTGAGCCCTGTTCAAAGAGGAAGTGCAGCCCATCCTCGCCCTCATCGTTGGTCTTTTAGGAGTAGGCGCTTTGGGGGGGAAACCACCCGGGGGTATGTGTTTATTTCTTATGGTTAATGTATCAAAGGGGGTAGTGTTAGATATCCCCTGGTTTCCTTGCGGCTAACATTAGGACCCGAGTTCCGGGAGCTTTCGAGGCTTCGGTCACTTTCGTTTCTGTTCAATGGTCTTCTATCTTTTTCTTACATCAGCACGTCGATAAGTTTGAGGAGTTTGGGTTTAGATAGGGTATATGATGTGAATTCCCAACTCCCGACCGGTTTTTGACTGGAATTGTTTTGTACGCCAATTACCTAAGGGGGAGGGTTATTCTAGTTTTTGTAAATAGTTTCATGTCCATTGCCTATACTATTATCCATGATTCACCCTCACCTAGAGTTTTTCACGAGATGAAGAGGCGGCTACAAGCTGGGAAAATCCCGCAGCATCGGGAACTAGTATCTATTTGACAACTACTGCGAGATTCGGGTCTACGGAGCCGAGGTTTCCCCTACCAGATGCCTGTGTTTCTGTTCGAGTGAGTATATCGTCTGAGTACATTCGACGGACCCTCGAAAGGTCGACCAACTTCATTTTGTCCTCCGAAAAGAAGGGTTTCATCCCCGAGACTTCCCATCACAATCGGCCCTTTTGTTGTCAATTCGAGACATGCCCTTCCCATTGTCGAGAAAATGTTGCAAGGCCTGGACCTAAGGCTGGGTAAGGGCTGGACCTATGATCCTTGGGAAATTATCTCAAACAGAAGGAAGAGGAACAGGTCCGCACCTTATATACATGAATCAAGGCCTTTCATGGAATGGAGGGCTAACCATGAAACTTGGCCTTTGGTTTCGTAGATGGAGACAGATTCATCTACCACAGGGGATGAAGAGGACGTCAATAAAGGGCAAGGTGGGGAAGAAGCAGGTACCTCGAGAAGCGAGTTCTCCCCTTCGCAAAAAGCAGAAAACAACCTCCAGTGAGGCAGAAGTCATAGGTGAAGGGCAACTGCTAGAACCATTCACGCCGTATGGTCAACTGGACAAGAGCAGAGCCGGGATAAAAGTGCTGAGAGATAGTACCACCTCTTCCAAATTTTTAGAAATCTCACAAGACATAAGAGATCTTACCTCACCAAGGGCAGTTGCAAGGAGCCAGTCTAATAGAACGATCAGGGATAAGTACAAAACCGAGCTGGAAGGATATGTGGAGAAATATCACACGAGGGTTTCCGCCACCATGAATGTGGACACAGAACACCTGGTATTATCTATGGCTGAGGCCATCTTAGATCCAAATACAGGTACCACCTGTTACCGGGTGCTCGAACATGCAATTGACATGGCCAAGGTGCCGATACCGATATGTGTAACTTGTTTCGAGGTTGTAGGGGATATGTTGAAGGACGAGGTGATGCGGGTCACCATTGACTGAGAAAGCTCGAGACAAAGCATGAACAGGGTGAGGGCGACCCTTAAAAATGAACGGGAAAACTCTCGCACCCGGGAGCAAATCAAGTTCGCGGCCTCCAAGAGTTAATCAAGGAAAGGATACGGGAGAAATAAACCCGCAGACGCGCTTTGATAGAAACGATTGCAGAAGGAGGTCTTGTCATTGAAAGGTAAGGTCAACATATCGGCCTCCCACCATGTGCGAGACAGCTGAATTGGCACAAGCAGAGAAGGAAAAAAGCTGAGCTGGCTAACACACTGTCAAAAAGAGAGGGAGGACAAAGAAAAAAATGATCCCGAAACAATTTCCACTCTGCGAGAGTAGGTTGACGGAGTTACGAGAACACATGGGACACGCACGAGCTGCGCGCCCACTACAACCCCACCGAGAGACAAGTCCGCGTAGCGAGAATCGAATGCGACAAGAGCCGCAAATGATATATTAGAGAAGCAGACGTCCACTGCTAAGTAGAGGATCACTGATTTGGAAAAACTCTTGGTGGAAAATAACAGAATAATAGAGACACTGCAGAAAGAGGTCGAGCAGGAAAAGAAGACAAGAGCCGACCAGGAGAAAACCATCGCTGACCTAAAAAGTCGCATGAAGGGCAATATCACCCTCAATGAAGCGAGAGGTATAATCTGGTCAGACATAATCACAACGGTGATGGAACAGTGGGGTTTCCTAAGAACGATGGGAGAAAATAAATCTGCTATACCCTATCTCAACAGGAAATTGCAGGAGGCAGACCTTAACTTGCCCGACAGAGCCCAGCACGCCAAAAAATATATTTCATTCCTGAAGGCACTGGAATTGGATGAGGTGGAGAAGCATGGCATACCAAGTCGATTCATGGAAGTCTTTGAATGTCAAAAGATCATCGACAAGGAGGCGGCCCGTGTTACAGCTTCGAGAGCCCTACGCAGCGAGTAGTAGCAAACGTGGGTCGTTTTGATGCGGTATGGGGTGAGATTACTACGGATGGACTGCCATCTTGTTGGGACTCAACCACTCCTTCGCATGCTATGACCGTTGACGAGAGTATAAGACACGCCTACGGGAAGAAAAGGACCGGACGGACATTCATCGGGATAAAACCACTCGATTAAAGGCCGAAACAATTGTTTCATCCCTCTCGCCAAGAGTTTGCCCTTCTTCATCTTATAAAGCACAAGCTCCCCACCGAGGCAAGTTTCAACGACCTCACAAAGGCCTATGTCGGGGTGGAAAAATTCGTAGCGACGCCCGAACCATCGGCGAGATAGCCGGCAAAGATGTACTCGGGTTCGCCCGGTCGGATCGCCAGCTCGTCCGCAAATGTCCCACCACCAGCGTTCGCTAGTCGCCTCAACCCCTTCACATCTATGAAACACTTGTCAACTCATGATTCGGCCTCGGTGGCCTTTTTTACTTTTTACTTAGTTACTTTTCAAATTTCAAGTGGGCTTCATGCTCTACTTCGACATTTTACTTTTACTAGGCTCGTTGTTTAATATTTGTTTTTAAAAATCGAGCTGAGCACTTTGATTGTCCATGATGAGAGGCATTTATTCCTCATCATAAATTTTGTTATTTTGACAAGGACCTTTAACGATTTTTTGATCATGCGAAGAAGATATTTTTCCCCAAAAATATCTTCTCGCTCAGTTATGAAGATGTCTATATAAGAAAGATCTAAAGAGGAGAACAAGTTCCAAATTTTTTGAAGAATTGATTGTAAAAGGATGTATTGTATGCTTTTGTGCAAATTCTAATGCAAATGTGAAGAGCCCGTCGGGTTTCAATGAGAAAGAGTTTTGATCTTTAAGGAGGATTCTAATCTTGGTGCTTTACATTGTGTACTTCTTTCTTATGTCGTCGTAGCTTAGCCATTAATTTCGTTTATATCCATTTATCTTGTGTCACATTCGGAATGCGAGTAGTGATCACTTACGATATGAATTTATCCTCGTTGATACTTATGTCATAAGCTTTTAGGCACTTTAAATATGGCTCAGGTGTGACATCACTGTTTCATTTCCAATTCATCCGCATTTCTTGCTATATTGATTGCCTTGCGATATTATTTACAAATGTTGTCTTCATGGGTGGATTCTTATTTTACTAAGCCCATCACATGCCGGTATATGCTTCGGATATTGTCTCAATAGAAGTTATTATCCTCTTTATTCTACAAATGTTATATATACTCTATGTTTACCAATTTCGTGAAGTATTTAGAATTTCAGCCCTCTTTGCGGTTAAGTTTGCTTTTAAATTGTCCCGCTACATTTCGTGTTAGAGTTTCACATCTTGCCTCTAGCAATATTGTTTTTCTCTGTTATTAAATTCTGGAAGTTTTGGTCCCATTCAAGATGAATTTCCTATTTACAAAGAAATAGCATGAGAGCTGCTGTTCGCTAGTCATCCCTATCATAATATATCGCTTCTTCTCTACTTGCTACATAAGATGTCCTAGGCAATGGTCTTTCACAACTCAAGATTGTCTCTAGGATCGACAACGGGTTAGTTGGTGTTTTAAGTTTGTCTATGATGCGTCTTTTTTCATTTTTTTCGTCACCCGTCAATTATTGTTCATCCCTGTAATTTGTCTACCATCCCAAAGTTAAACGAAGGCTAAAAGTTCATCCTGTCGGTTTCTTCTAGTCGCATCCCTCTCATGGATACTGAGAGGGATATTCTAGGGATACTGATTGGTCCCTTGACCACCTTTCGTTTTACCGACAAGTCCTTCTAAACGAAAAGAATTCTTCAATTTACACCGCCATGGAAAAAAGCTGGTGTGCTATTCGCATGTATCCCGAAAACTCATCTTTTTTCTCGGATTTATCTCCTGGCTTGTGTCTGTTATGTACCTTAGGAAATTTTTTGTAATGAATTATCAAGGGGAAAACATTCGAAAGTGTCGGTTCGGTTAATTCTCCAAGCTCTATGTTACCCCGAGTCGAGTCATATGTCCTGTTGTAGCTCCTAGAGACAGCCTAGAGTTGTGATAGACCGGTGCCTAGGACATCTTAGCATAGCAAGGAGTGTATAATATAATGTATGAAGTTGTCAACTTCAGCTCTCATGCTACCTCCTTTGAACGAGGAGATAAACTAGAATGGGACCAAACTCTCGAGAAAGCCGACACAGGGAAAGAGGTACTGCAGAGGTAAGATGTAGAACTCTAATACAAAAGCAACGGACAATTCGGAGACAGGTTTCTTTGCAAAGCGGGCCGATTCAGAAATACTTCACAAACATAAGTTATCAGAAGGTGTATGAAGTGAAAGAAATATTGAGAAGATATTAGTTAACATTGAGATGATACCCATATATACAATACCACCATGCATGGGCTTACCAATCTAAGAATCCATACATGATAATAGCATTTTAAAAGCACCCTCCCAAAGAAACTAATATAGCGAAGTATGGTTAGCTAAATAATGGAACAGAATATCATGCATGAGCCATATTTAAGGCGCTTGAGTCGATCCGAGCATGGGCATCAACTAGGATGAATCCATACCAAAAATCGGTGAGCCACTTGCATTCCAAAACATGATACAAGAAAGATGGATGAAATGAAATGTTCTATTAATATAACACAAGAGAAAAAGGTTACACACTGTGAAATACCAAAGACCGAGAATCCTCTTTAACGGACAGAACTCCTCCTCCCCGAGACCCTATGGGCTCTGAGCCTTCTATACAAGAGCTTTACAAAATGTATACAAAAAGCCTTTCACGCATAGTTTTATCGATAAAATACGGAACCCCTAAACTATCCGTTCTTCGTAGAGCTTTATAGGAGAACAAGAGAGCTCGAAAAAAGGGAGTAGGTGATAAACATTTAATTGTCTCATTAAAACAAAATGGCGGAAAAAATTCGCGCCCTATACTCGCTCGAATGACTATCGTTTGTCTTTGTTTGTACTCTGTCTGCTTTACGAAGTAAATGCATTGGGCAAAAAATATCTTCGGGGAACACGGTATAGAATTAAAATCACATGGAAATTCCATCCTTTCCTGGAGGAAAAAATACTGCTTTGAAAATAAAACTTGGAGGGTATTGTTTCTTGCGCACAAATCTTTGGAGTGATCGCAAGATCTTTGATGCGATGCTTGCGCCTTCAAAAGGTTAGATCAAGGCCCTAAAATTTTCAATTATATGTCTTCAATTTCCAACCTTTCGCCGATATTCTCTATCTGCTCCATTAATGTTTCCATCTACAAAATCTGTGTATTTTAATAACTGCGGAAGGTTTGACGGATTTTTCACCCTCTGCTCCTTTAATGAGAGCTGTGTCATAACGACTTCCCGGATTTCCCTCATAAATTACGCCTCTGAAAGATGGTCCTTTGATGCGTTCTCGACTTTTGAAACGGAAATTGTGAATTATGGCCACTTTCCGCCATTGCAACCCTGCAAAATCCACAAACTCGTTAAAAATAAACATGCTCGGGAAGGTGGATGCAATGGGGAATAATGAGAAATGACAGCGCGGCATGGAGGACTGGTGAAAAAACTATAGGGAAATGGTAGGAAATGCGGCGTAACAGTGTGGGATGGCCATGGAGAAAGATAATGTAATGCGAAAATGATCGTGAAAATACAAAAGAAACGCAGGAATGAACCAAATATAGGTCCGGGGTGATGGAGAGTACGTGGAGAACAATTTGAGGATAGGTGGCGATGGGAAATGGATGACGTGGAGTGTTGATAGTGGGACCAGTCAATGGCGGGGATGATGAAATCTTGGCCGTCTGATCTCAGGAGGAGATCGACGGTTGAAAGAGCGTCGGGGGCGATGGACAGTGGGCCCGGGGTGTGATTTCCTTGCGTTAAATCCTGTGCAGCTTCAGAGCACAATAGTCATTGGATGAAGAGCTTTATATCGGACGGTTGACGACAATATCGTTGGGTGTCATGTTTTGAACAATAACGTGCGATGAACGGCGGTTTTGGAGCCATACGCTGGGACGTGTGGCAAACACTGTATGGAATCACTGGCCAAATGGGAATTACCGCCTACCGCCGAAAGGCGGTGCGATATAAACCATCAGTTTTTGCAATGGCAGTGGGCGTGGGGACCACCGAGATAGGTAGGTTGTGGACCGTTGATTTGGCAGAATGATTGGACGGTGCATAAACGATTTGGGCGATGATTAGAATGGGCCACGAGCATAGTGATGATTCACGAAGACCGTTCGATCTTAGCACAGATCGATGGTCAATATTTCGTCCGAGCATTTGGTTGATAAGCGCCTAGTTCTTTTACGCTCAGTTCCAGCACTGGGTTACGCGGGAGAAAAGGAAAGAGGGCCTACGGCCTTAAATATTTTCAAATGTGGGGTTTTCTGCCTTTTATAATGTAATTTGGAGGAGAGAAATGGTAACAATAGGCGTAAGAATGATTTTCCAAGGCTAAAAGGGGGAATTTGAGAGCTTTAAGCCTAGATTGCTGTGAAAATTTTATAGGAGCGATTATGATCAACATTGGCTCCACCTAGGGGACGACACGTTCAACCTACGAACATGTCGAGAACTCACGGACCATATGATCATCTCCTGTGCAAAACTCGGTTCTTCGAAAACCTTACTTTTCACTTTGTGATTCATAATAACACCCACATTATTCAAACGAAAACAAAAAAGGAAACTATCATACAATATAATACATCGAGCACCCTTTACTGAATCGGAACTGAAAGTAGGGCTTGAGGAATTGACCATTTACGAGGGCATCAAATAAGTCGCCCCTGTAAATTCTCCAACTTGAAAGTATTATTGCCTCCCTATTCCACAATTTTGAAAGGGCCAAACCAGAGGGGGTCGAATTTACCATGTTTTCCCTTCTCAGCTCTTTGTACATCCCATCTTAGCACTAGGTCACCAATCTACAATTTCCTGTCTTTTGCATACTGATCAAAAATGTGTTTCATTTTCTCTTGATATTCTATTAACCTCTGATTCACCTGGCCCTGTGTTTCTTCTAATTCCACCAATTGATTGATTCTCGTGATCATATCATTAGGGTTCCTCCCTGGCTTTCTTGCATGAAGCGGACATCGGTAAAGCTCGGATGTATAGGAAAAAACTCTATTTGCTCGTCCATATACCAATTCATAGGGAGATTTCAGTTGCTCTCTTCTTCGGTGATTCCGTTAGCCCATAGAGAAAATTTCAATTGGGAATCCCAATTCTTTTGATTTTCATTGATAGTCTTCTTCAAGGCCCTCACCGAGTTTTATTTGAAGACTCTACCAAGCCATTTCCTTGTGGATAGTAAGTTGTAGAGTGACTCAGGTATGATATTGTATTGTTGGCGAGAAATTCATAAATTTTTTGAGATTTGAAGGCCTCATGCATTATCAATCACTATCCTAGCGGGAGACTGACCAAACTCGGATATGATGTTTTCCTCCATGAACTTTATGATCACAGATATCCGTAGCATTCCTTGAAGGTATGGCTTCCACCCATTTGGAGAAATAATCGGTGGCCGTTAATATCCATTTATGTTGTCCACTCGATGGAGGATGTATTTCCCCTATAAAATCAATACCCCATTGACGACTGGTTCATCCACATGCACCGGAATCGGGGGAAAAGGTGCCGTTTTCAGTCTCTCGACAAATTTCCGACATTTATCACATGCTCTTACTCCGGCAAAAACATCTCCAAAAAGCTTTGGCCAATAGAAGCCGCTTTCGGAATTTTATGAGTCTGTGGCCCCTCCGGGATCGTAATGACCTCCACGGATCCCTTCATGGAATTACGCTATGATACTCTCGACTTCATTCTCTGTGGAGACATGGGAGTAAGATGCCTAAGGGATCTCGCCGGGTATAGCCGACCATTGGCAACTATGTACTTCTGTGACTTCAATCTCAGCGCTCGTGTTTGGTTTTATCACAACTTGGAGGGCGGTCGAGTGTAAGGAGATATTCTACTATCTCTTTGTACCACGGGTGGGTGAGGTACTTTAGATGTGTTTCTCGAGTAGCTACTCCAATTCCCCTGTACGCTCTTCTAGCTCTTCGTATTCCACACTGCTATGATGGACAAATTTATGCCCGGAGCTTGATAGTTTTGATTCGGATAACATTTTAGCAAGCCTCTGTCCTTTGATCAACTTAGTAGGGCAGATGTCTAAGTCATATTCCCTGTATTTTAGCGATCCACTTACCCCTTTTTTCCTTCACTATCCCCCTAAATAAGAATATCTTTTATAGCGATTTGTAGGCACAAATGCGATGATGTGGGACTCGTAAGATATGTACACGGAATTATTTGAGGGATTTCACTAGGGCGTATGCTTGCTTTTCCAATATGTTGTATTTTTAATTCTGCATCACGAGCACCGACTGAAAAAAGGCAATAGAGAGTCTGCTCATACCCTTCCTCATTTTTCTGCAATAAAACTCCTGCTATTGTATGAGGTGATGCAAAAGAAAAAATCATGAAGGGTTTATCATAATCTGGCCCAGCTAGCACAGGGGATTTTGCAAAAGCATTCTTTATCCTAGTAAATACCTCCCGTGATTCTTGTGACCACTTTACCTCATTATCCTTCTTTAGCATATATTTTATATGTCTAACTATCTCAGCATAGTTAGGGATAAACCTTCTCAAGAAATTAATGCGCCCTAGGAATACTTGTACCTCTTTCTTATTTCTGGGAAAAGCAATACCATTTATAACCTCTACCCTCTTGGGATCTATCTTCACCCCATCCTTAGTCACGATATGGCCCAAAAGCTTTCCCTCTTCTAATGCAAATAAAGACTTTTGAGGATTAAGGGAGAGACCATACCTCTCGTATTTCTCAAAAGTTCTTCGCAGATGTTCAATGTGCTCGGCATCATTTTTTGGAAAATATAGTGATATCAGTCGAGGTAGACTACTAAGAATTTGTCTTGCTCCCCAACAAAAGCAATGTCCATGGCCCTCCGAAAAGTGGCCCCCTGCATTAATCAATCCAAAAGGCATCTTGGCATACATAAATGTACCCCATGGTGTGGTGAAAGCGAGTCTTCTTTTGATCTTTCGGAAGTACATCCACCTAGTTATAACCCGAGAGAATCCATCCATCATTGACATCCCTAGAGGCTCCAACCACTTTACTGTAGGGATGTAATCCATCTTGGGTAGTGGATAATTATCCTTTAAGGATGCTCTGTTTTAAATTTATAAAATCCACACATAGCCTTATTTCTCCATTCTTCTTTCGTACGAGGGACAAGGTTTTCCACCCATTTAGAGTACCTTAGTGGTACAATTATTTTGGCTTTTAGCGACTTCTTGATTTCCTTCTCAGATAGAAGGCAACAGCAGGGGGATTTATTTATCCGAGCTTTCCGTATGGGGCTTTGCATCTGTCTTCGGTGGAATTTTTGTCTGCATAATATTGATATCAAAGTTTTCAAGTCACGATAGGACCATGCAAACACATCTCTGTGGGAGTCGAAATAACTTCGATATAGCTTTTTGTATTATTGCAGGACTCTCTTGGACAATTTGACAATTTTGGGGTCGACATCACTACCCAAATTCGGGTCTTCTACCCGATTTTTCTTCCACCACTTTGCTTGGCTGCACAGTGGGACATCATTCTTATCAAATAATCTTTCTAGAGGCACCAAACCTCTAGGTATAATGTTTCCCTTTAGTCTGCAACACTTTGTTACACCGCCAATTTCTCCTCCCAATTTCTTTTCGAAGCATCTTCGAGACCTCTACCTCTTCTTCGACATCAATCTCCATATTGGAGAATTCTCCCCACTATTTCCGAGAACCTCTTCATCTGTTCTTCATCTTCAAATACCTTCCAGTGTTTGATGTTGTCACGGGATTGAAGGCCGATAACGCACCTCGACTTCATATCTTAAAAGAGGGTTACGAGGTGGTCGAAAATGTACTAGCAACCACAAAAAGAGGGAATCGGCCATCCTATTCGTGTCTCTGGGGCATGAGCTGGATATTGAATGCCAAGAAGAAATTCTCTCACCATGTCCCAAACTTCATTCCTATAAGCCCTTAGCCTAGGATGTTTGAGTACGACACTCGGTTCTCGACTTGCCTGACCACTAGTTCTGAATCTCCCAGAACTTTTAAGCTTTGTATGTTCATATTCTTGGCTGTCTGTAATCCTAGCAGAAGTGCTTCATATTTAGCCACATTGTTAGTGGCTTCATATTCTAGTTTGAAAGACAATGGGATCCATTTTCCTGTAGGAGAAATCAATAATATTCGAGCTCCATTACCTTCCTTTGAATTTGCTCCATCAAAATAGATTGTCCAGATTCTCGCTTCATGACTCTCTGAAGGCTGCTCAGTCTTGATCTGACAGAAGGATGGTTCATGAGCATAATCTTGATCTTCTTCCAACATTAAGCACAAGAAATCTCCTTCTTTCATCGTAGGCGAGTGAATTTACGAGTTGTCGGCCTTAGTCACCATCTTGACAAATCTAGTCTCCCCTGTATAACTCTCCTCTCCGGCCACCAAAAAGCGGGATAGTGGCATATGTTAAATCCATCTTAATTGATCGCCACTTTTTGTCCCTCAAGACCTTGACAATAACATACCAAAGCGAGGCTGGAATGTCAGCCACCACTATGTCCATTACCACGCTTTTTGTCGGGATTTGAGCCAAATTGACCACCAAATCCTTGATCATCCCCAAGAATTTAACTCTTTTGGAATCAAATGAGTAGAGGTCTTTGTATGGACGTGTGATTTGTAAAACCTAGTTGTTCCATGAATGAAAGAGGCATAAGATTATGGGAAGCCCCATAATCTAGCATACGATTATGTAATAGCGGGTCATGGATCACTAGAGACACATAGAAGGGAGGAGTAGAAGGATCTATCTCCTCAACGTGTGGGCCAAACACAACCATGGGTCTCTCTTCTTGGAGGTTGAGACTATACTGGGATGATTGGTGCTATCTGGAGGGAGCATGAAATAGGTGACTTGAGATTGATATGCTAGATGTTTCAACGGGTTCCGTCAAGGGAGCTGGGATTTGACCTTTTTCAAGTTCCTTTTGCGGACTAAAAGTAGGAGGGGACTTTTCTATCACAACCTCTTTTGACTCTTTATTTTCAACTCGGGGGCTTGGCTTCTTTTGACACGGATCCGACACTAGGGGGAATGATTTGCTTTTGAAGAGGAAGGAATTTGATCACTAGATCGCAAGTTTTGTTAAGAGGTCCCTTACCTTTGTACTGTGGCTTTACTGCATTGTTGACTCCTCCGAGTAGGTGCTTCCTTCTGATGTGGCTCTTCTTCTTGCTCTTGAGTACGAGTTCTCTTCTTAGAAGATCCGAGGTCATATCTTCTATTGAGCTATGCTTGCATGAGGTCAAAAAATTGCTTACAACGTTGATCAATCTGCGAGTCTTCACAGTGTCTCTAGCCTTTTTCTTCTTCTTGCAATGAGCATTCCTCTTCTTCTCTATCGAAAGCAAGATTTACATCCTCCAAGTCCATAGGAAGTGTCTCCAATGGGATCATCTTTCGGACCTTCCAAGTACAATGGGTGCGGTACCGATCCTCGTTGCTCTTTTGATTCCCTTGGCAATATTTGCAAGGGTGGTCTTCTCATCGCGAGGATTGTAACCTCTGTTTTGAGCATTACGGAAATTCTTGAAGGTTGAGTTCTTGGCTTCCAATTCAAGCTTGACCATTTTTCTTAATCAATTTGCTCATTTCTTCCATTTTTTTCATTGGGTCTGAGTCCTTGTCTTGGTTAGAGGTAGATGCCTCTTCTTTGCCCCTTCTTCTGGTATCTTGTTCGGATCTTCCTTTTGATTTTCGAGTGGAGGCAAAGTTTGCTTCCAACTCTAGCGCATCTACCCGAGCATCATCCGGGAGTAGCAAGCTTTCTTTCTCTCGGAGAGAAACCAAATTCTGAATCAAAGGTCTGCTACAAAAATAACTTTAGTAGCGAGTTTGATGGGGTTTCATATCAGCAGGGAGACTCAAATACAATTTATTAAATCTCTTAATAAATTTTGACACTCCTTCATTGTGTCTCTTCTTTAGTGTATTGAACTCAATGAGACAATTTCCATGATCTTTCTTCTATCCCCATTTCCTGAGAAAAGTGTCCTCCATGTTATCCCAAGTGGTAATAGAACGACTGGCCAATGTTTTAAACCATTTTCGAGCTTCACCATCTAGAGATTGCACAAACAGTCTTAAGACCACATCCAAATGTTCAACATTAAAGTTCTCTGCAAAGGAGCAGAAAGTATCAAGATGTTTTTGAGCATCAATCTCATTTTCCCCATTGAATCTGGGCAAGATCTCCAGATAATCTTGGGGCATATCATTCAACACCCGGGGAGCATATTTTTTCATCAAGAAGGATGGAACATTGGCCTTTGGAGGAGGTGGAGGTAGTGCACTAGTTTGATGAGTAAGAGGAGGAAGAGGAGGAGGTGGAAGTGGAGTATGAATAATAATAGGAATACACTCGACTCGATTGAGGGTTGAGGGGAAAAAATGTCCGTTAACGATGAGATACTTCGATTACTTCCTTGACCTCTTCAACCTCCGGAGTAGGATGAAGGCTCGTGTTTTATTTCGATACCCTCCCTGGGGTGGACTATACGAGTAATATTCGAGATTTTCCTCATGTAGTAGGGATTTTCTTCTTGGACTTCTTGAGAGGAAGAGGATGGATAGTCTTCTTGGGAGAATTCTTGGGAATCTCGAGATGGACTGATTTTCTTTCCCTCCAATTTCTTCTATGTATGATACGAGTCGGGGTCGGACATCGAAGGTGTCTTTGGCTTAGACGTATCTTGCGCTCGGGTGTGGCTTACGAGGAGCCGTGACTACAAATAGATTTATCAAATAACAAATATGGAGTCGCCAAGGTGAGGGATATACAACTCTCAACTCTCCATACTCACCTACTTGAAGAGTGAATTAGATTTTTTCGAGGCCTAGGGATTTAAATTTATCAATTTCCATCCCCGACAACGGCGCTATAAATATGTTGTAGCTCCTAGAGACAACCTAGAGTTGTGATAGACCAATGCCTAGGACATCTTAGCATAGAAAGGAGTGTATAATATAATGTATGAAGTTGTCAACTTCATCTCTCATGCTACCTCCTGTGAACAGGGAGATAAACTAGAATGGGACCAAACTCTCGAAGCTACTACGAGAAAAGAGGTACCGCAGAGGCAAGATGTAGAACTCTAATACTAAAAGCAATGAGACAATTCGGAGACGAGTTTATCGCAAAGCGGGACCGATTCAGAAATACTCACAAACATAAGTTATCGGAGAGGTGTATGAAGTGAAAGAAATATTGAGAAGATATTAGTTAACATTGAGTGATACCCGGATATACAATACCACCATGCATGGGCTTACCAATCTAAGAATCCATACATGATAATATCATTTAAAAGCACCCTCCCAAAGAAACTAATATAAGCGTAGTATGGTTAGTCGAATAATGGAACAGAATATCATGCATGAGCCATATTTAAAAGCACTTGATTGATCCGAGCATGGGCATCAACTAGGATGAATCCATACCAAAAAATTAGTGAGCCACTCGCATTCCAAAACATGATACAAGAAAGATGGATGAAATGAAATGTTCTATTAATATAACACATAAGAGAAAAGGTTACACACCGTGAAATACCAAAGACCAGAATCCTCTTTAACAGAGTAGAACTCCTCCTCACCGAGACCCTATGGGCTACGAGCCTTCATACAAGAGCTTTACAAAATGTATACAAAAAGCCTTTCACCGCATAGTTTTTCCGATAAAATATGGAACCCTAAACTATTCTGTTCTTCGTGAACTTTATAGGAGAACAAGAGAGCTCGAAAAAGGAGTAGGTGATAAACATTTAATTGTCTCATTAAAAACAAAATGGCGGAAACATTCGCGCCCATACTCATCGAATGACTATGATGTACTGTTTGTACTCTGTCTGCTACTTTCTAAAGTAAATGCACTCTGGGCAAAAATATCTTCGGAACACGGTATAGAATTAAAATCACATGTACATTCCGTCCTTTCCTAGAGGAAAAAACACTGTTGAAATAAAACTCTGGAGGGTATTTTTTTCTTGCACACAAATCTTTAGAGTGATCCGCAAGATCTTCGATTTGGTCTCGCGCCTTCAAAAGGTTAGATCAAGGCCCTAAAATTTTCAATTATATGTCTTCAATTTCCAACCTTTCGTCGATATTCTCTATCTGCTCCATTAATGTTTCCATCTACAAAATACTGTATGTTTAATAACTCTAGAAGGTTTGACAGATTTTTCACCCCTACTCCTTTAATGAGAGCCGTGCCGTAACAGCTTCCTGGATATCCCTCATAAATTCTGCCTCTGAAAGATGGTCCTTTGATGCATTCTCGAATTTGAAACGGAAAGCCGTGAATTATGGTGACTGCTGCATCGTAACCACCGCAAAATCCACAAACTCGTTAAAAATAAAACATGCCCGGGAAGGTGGATGCAATAGGGGAATAATGAGAAATGACAGAGCAGCGGCATGGTGGACTGGTGAAAAAACTATAGGGAAATGGTAGGAAATGCGGCATAACAGTGTGGGATGGCCATGGAGAAAGATAATGTAATGCGAAAATGATCGTGAAAATACGAAAGAAACGCAGGAATGAACCAAATATATGTCCGGGGTGATGGAGAGTACGTGGAGAACAATTTGAGGATAGGTGGCTCGATACTAAGGCGATGGGAAATGGATGACGTGGAGTGTTGACAGTGGGACTGGTCAACGACGGGGATGATGAAATCTTGGCCGTCCGATCTCAGGAGGAGATCGACGGTTGAAAGAGCGTCGGGGGCGATGGACAGTGGGCCCGGGTGTGATTTCATGCGTTAAATCCCGTGCAGCCTTCGGAGCGCGATAGCCGTTGGATGAAGAGCTTCAGATCGGACGTGGCCGGCGATATCGTTGGGTGTCCCTGTTCGAACAATAACGCGCGATGAACGACGGGTTTTGGAGCCGTACGCTGGGACGCATGGAAAACACTGTATGGAATCGCCGGCCAAATGGGAATTACCGCCTACCGCCGAAAGGCGGTGCGATATAAACCACCGGTTTTTGCAATGGGAGCTGGCGTGGGGACCACCAGGATAGGCAGGCTGCGGACCGTTGATTTGGCAGAATGATCAGACAGTGCATAAATGATTTGGGTGATGATTAGAATGGGCCACGAGCACAGTGCTAATTCATGAAGACCGTCCGATCTTAGCAAAGATCGACGGCCAATATTTCACCCGAGCATTTGGTTGATAAGTGCCTAGTTCTTTTGCGCTTGGTTCCAGCACTGGGTTACGTGGGAGAAAAGGACAGAGGGACTACGACCTTAAATATTTTCAAATTTGGGGTTTTCTCGCATATAATGTAATTTGGAGGCGGGAAATGGTAACGATAGGAGTAAGAATGATTTTCCAAGGCTGAAAGGGGGAAATTTGAGAGCTTTAAGCGATTGCTCGTGAAAATTTTATAGGAAGCCGATTATGATCAACATGTCGATTCTCACGATGGTTCCTTGATAGAATATTATGACAATATTGCGTGTCAAGAATTTAATCAATTCATTAATTTTCTGAAGCCAAATACATAGTAGTTTGTACCTCACAGTAAAAGATTTCCCCTATCGAGGTTTTTGATATTAAAGTCAGAAATCTATTCGAATTGCATTGCAAAGATTTTGGGAAAATACGACGACAGAGTATAGTTGACAAGTCAATTTTTGGGGATGTTCGCCATGATGATGAAGCCATGATTGGTGCTAGATATTCCATCCTATTGGCAAGAAGTCGTTAACTCTCGGCTCATGAGCTTATCATTAGCGGGTTCATTCGTGTTTCTCTCACTTATTGTTTACTTATTTTCATATCAAAATGTAGAAGAATTCATGCATCCGGGGTTAAATATTGTGGATATGAATAAGAGGAGACAATCGATAATATTTTTGATAGATATAGTGATAAAAGAACAAAATGAGGGTGGTTTGTTTGATTTCTGCAGATCGTTTATGTCTTCTGCATATAAATTGTTGAATGGAAGTTCCTCCCCTGTTTTTTGCCCAAAGCTCAAGAGTTCTTGAATTTGGGAGGGCAAGTTTTAAATTTGGTGATTGGTTTCTTTTTTGAAGATTATTCCATTAGAATTTATGAGCTAGTGTAGAACCTTATAGGCTTCATGTGTTTGTGCCTATGATATTATTTGTTCTGAGTTTATTAGGAAAAGTCTAAATGTTGACCAAATTCATTTTATGCCTATGACGAAGGGTCATATGTTCAAATTTCAAATGACTCATGGGTCCCTTTATAGTAATATGAGGAAAGCATTTGATGAAGTCACTCAGATGTTAGATGGAATGCACTTACTGTTAGGAGAGAAGTGGGCTTATGACCTTCACAATGTCATTTCTAGTAAAAGAATTGATAATGGATATTCAACCTTCATTCATGAGAGTAGACTAGATCTAGAAAAAATGGCAAGTAAAGGTGTTGTGTTTTCTATAAGTTCAAATGTTCAGACTCCTTTTATATCAGAAAAATCAAATAAAAGAGGTAAAGAGGCAGTTGTTGACTCAGAGGACGAGAAGAAGAGAGCTGAGAAGAAAGAAAAGTTTAATGAAGAGTCTATAGATGCTTAACTTGGGTTTTCATTACATTTGGGAGATGAACAAAATGTCCCTGCTTCACCTAGGAAGCATAATATCACTCAGGATCAAGTGCCTCTAATCAAACAAATGTTTTCCCGTATTGCGCAGGAGAAATCAAAAGATGAAGGCAAGTATGGAAGCTCAAGCTAAGTACCAAATAGCTCCATACCAAACAAGACTTCTAACCGCAATGGATCTTGAAAAAGATCAATTCAAAATTTCCTTTCACATCCTTCTGATATGTCAATTGATTCTTCTAACAATTTCAATACTATAAACTCGATTGTAGATGTGAAGAAAATCCCATTTCCGGATAAAGTGAATCTACACATGCAAACAGAGTCAATGATTGTGAATGACCTAACAAAAACGAATGCAAAGGCGGCAATGAAAATGCAAGTACAATATGCTTGGAAAAGTGATAAAGTAATTGAAGTTAGAAAAATCCAATTCAGTGCTTTGACAATCTAGAACGTAAGAGCTCAAGAAGATCATAGTAAAGATTGGAGTAGATCCTAATGATAGGTCAGTTGTGCGAAGCACGCAGACAGTCTTTCGAATCGTAAATATATGTGCTAAAGAAAAAAATTGAAATTGCCTACGGGAGAACATTCCATGGCGAGTAAAGGTTGCGGAGGTGGAAAATGATAAAGAAAAACTTCTTCAAAGCGGCTCATGCGAAAGGAAGAAGAAGTCACTAAATTGAATCAAACTGCATTGTCATTGCGCAGAACCATATTGAATCTCATACTTGCACTTTTGTTTTTCCATTAGGTAGTGAAGATCCATCAACACAAATTTCTCAATTAACCACTTGAATTGAAGATGGCGAAATAGATTAGAAAAAGGCACAATTTGATTTGGAAACAACAAGAAAGTTTATAAAATCTATTGAGGGAGAAGTCAATAAATACAAAATGGAATGCCAAATCTGCTAATGTTGAGATTAAAAATCTCAAAGAAAAGATTGAAGGGAAATATATCCTTAATATAGGCTAAGTATATCATTTGGAATGATATTATTGAAGAAATGAAAAAAACTCTGGGATTTTCTGACTATTATTGCAGAAGAAAAAGGCATTATCAAGGAATTTGAAGAGAAAGTCATGACAGACATACATAATACAATCGATAGGGCTATTTGGGCAAGGAATTTCATTAATTTCATTGATTCTAAAGTTACAGATCAAGAATTGGAAGAAAATGAAATTAAAGACAAAATTTTATATGCAATAGAAATTAACAAAATGATTGTCAAAAATTATTGTAGGAAGTCCGCAGAAAAGAAAAAGAAGTCGATTGAGTTAAAGGAAGCGTTGAGTCAATTTGATAAATTATTTGACAAAATAGTGAGAGCAGAGTTTTGCCATCATGTTGGGGGCTTGGAGGTAGTCTTATTTCATGGGATTCATATGAGCCCTTACTAGTTTTTCGCAAAAATTAAGGTAGACAACACTCATGAGAAAACTCGTGTTCTTAAAGGAGCAATAGGGATCAATTTTCTTCAGATACATTTTCAACTATTGTGGTTAGTGAAAAACTCTGTTTGTAGAAAGAACATATTTCAACGTAATCAACGCTTTTCATATTGGAGTTTCACAAGTCAGTTCATTCACCAAAGACAAACATCCAAATATGGAAGAAGTGTAGAGCCCGGGATGACAGATTTACCACAGGATCCCTCGATTGAAAAGAAGGATAAATCAACCAACAACAGGGATCCCTCACATTACATACGTATGGATGATGCCAAACTTGTCTCTAAAGAGGACCATTGCCTAAAGAGGAAAATCAAAGAAGCCTTAGAAATTGAAAAAAGAAAAAACAACATAAACAGTGATGATGGTCTTATTATTAGCGACACTTGGAAACCCTTAATACACCAAAACCTCTTAAAGACACGAAATCTAATAATAACTTGAAATTTAAAAAAGAAGAAGAAGAAGAAGAAGAAGAATAAAGAGTTAATAAAAATGAAATTAAAATATATAAATAAATATATACAACAAATTTTCAATCAAAGAATTAAAATTATAAATAAAGAAGTTTATTAAATTAAAACAAAATAAAATAAAATAAATAAATAAATAAATGCGTTAATAAAAATACAAATAAAAATAATTAATTGATGACATGAATTATTTAAAATACACTAAATTAAATTAAAACAAAAGAAAATAGTAAATTATTTTATTTTATAAATTAGTTTAAATAATTTATATTATAATAAAAAAAAAAAAAAAATTAGTAGTTTAATTAATTATATATATTTATTTAACAATAACTTATTTCTTTTAAATAAATTTCATAATTTCACATAGTTTCAAATAAATTATATTGTAATTTATTTAAAATTTGGTCTAAAACTAAAAAACATCATTCAAACCGATCTTTATAAATCTCCTCTTAAGTCACTATTTATTCCTCCATTCTTTAGCCCTATTTCTCTCAACATTTCAAAGAACGTTTGATGCCTACCCACGATGATGGACTCACTTAAGAAGTCCGAAACGTTGGGTTATTAGAAAAACTCGATAGAATGAGTTATTCCTCTCTTCTAAAAATCTATTTCACCTATATGGATTCTCTCTTTTAACAAGGAAATATAGCAGAAAGATCATCTATTAATCCATATTCAAGATATAGATTAGGATTTTAATTTCATGTTATTTCCTCTTTTAAAGAGAAAATGTAATTGTAATAAGACATTTTGGAAGACATGTAATAGATAGTCTACTGACATCCTAAGTAGTTAAAGTAGTTAAGATCAGTTACAATGATTTTACAAACTGCTGTCTATTGTATTTAATGTGATAGAGAAGAAATAGAAAGGTTCGGATTTTTGGACCTTCGTGACTACAATTTTTTGTACTCAAATTTCAAAATATTAATGAATGAAAAGCAAGTTTCTTGCATTTTTTGATGTTGATGTGTCTTTTTAGTTTACATTGTGTACTTTTCATCTTTGAATAAAATGAAGTAATGAAGTCAAGGTCTCTTTTTACTTGTGGAAATAAGAGTTAAATTACTTAATAGGCGCTCCTTCATTTTAACTATTTCCTTTCTTATAATTCTTCTAGAGTTTGAGGTGATATATTCGCACAACATCATATCGAGCTGAGCTTTCTTTCTTACATGTACTTCTAATAATTTCATTTGATATCGATGCAGTATAATAGCATTGTGGGACATTCATCATGTTTGATCTTTGAGGGTTTAATGATTAATATTTGAGGGTGATTAAACAAAGACCAAAATTTCGTGACATAACAATATAAATGTCGTAAGTACGGATTCCTTATTTCACAGTCATTGGGGGTCCTGTAATTTAGCAGCATTGGCGAACCAAATGCACGTGGCAACATCGGACCAGCCTTTTGGAGTCCTAGGACCTAGCCTTCTTAGACTCGTGAGAGGGCTCTCTTTATTTATATGTATAGGATGTAAACTTGTATGTTTTATATGGTTGATTCTTAGGCTAGTTATTACGTATAGGGTTTTTTGTTTGTTTTGGTTGGGTAAGATGATATAGCGGATAATAGATAGAATGAGGAAATATTCACATTCATTGGGCAATGGAGTCTATAAAAGTCATGAAAGGTTCACCAGATAGATCGGGGAGCATCACATGGAAAATCTAACTTGGTCAATGGATCTTCAAGGTTTTTTAAGACAATGAGATGGACATCAATTATGAGAATAAAAGTAGGAAAAAAGGGAAATTAAGATTATTTTATCATGTACCTTTAACAATAAGGGGCTTAAATATCATAAGCATAAAGAGGCAATCAATAGACTGTGGCAAACCATAAATTCTTTGATTCAACTAAAGCAAATAATTATTCAAGACAAACATTCCAATGAAATATAGAAGGCGAGAAACTCATTTAACTTCTAGTGATTTCACCTTCAAGGACAGTAAAAACATTCAAGACACTCATATAACTTTAATCGAGAGAAGAGGAAAGCCTAAACATCTTTTCCATATAGCTATGAAGATCTCTAAAACAATTATTTAAGCAAGTACAAAGGGTATGATTGAAACAAAAACCTCTTTGTGACTCTAACTAATGGTACTTTAGAGAGAGACTTCGAAACAATGTTTTAGTGACATCAAATAACTAGGGCTAGCCATAACACATGCTTGATACCCATTGTATTAAACCATTCATGAAATAAACAGGGCTTAGTGGGGTCTAGAGAGAAATAAAGAATTCTCTAAAATGTCCTAGCAGTAGGAAAACATAAAGGCAATAAAGAACAAACGGAACTAAGGTGCCTTTGGAAACAATTCTTAATCTAAATCACTTTGTTCTACCACAATATAGAAAGGTGGGAAACGTAATGAAACGGGAAAAAAATAACAAAATAGAAGCACTTCACCATAAACCAAGCTCGGATCTCCGTAAGCAGAGCCTCCTCCATCAACAAACAAAACAAGGCTTTCACAAGCTCCAAGACATCAATTTCTTTTCAACCTCCAACAGACTATGTATTACTTCAAAGAGTCATCAAATGCCAACAAGATAACGAGCTCAAAGTTTATCTCGCAAATGAAGAGGTGAAGCTGCAGTTTAGGGTTTTGGTGTCATTTATTACAAAGTTAATGAATTCTCTCGCTTTGAAGACCATGCAAGGTCGAGCAGTGAAATATCTGAGATATTTCTTCGAATAATAACTCTTATCTTAACTTTTCGAGGGCTTATAGGTGAAATGTTTGACTTTAAGGCCTATTCATAACTTTACAATATTCACACTGCAGATAGAAAATATCTCGACCGGGTTCAATAACTGCTTTGATGCTTTATCGAAGGAAACAAAGCATTAGGTAAGCGAAATATCTTTTTAAAAGAGTAACTCCCTGTAGGGTGTAGTTAATTTGAATTTGCTTTGGGTTGATCTTCTTATATCTTTAATATATGTGTTTAAGCCTTAAAACTCAGTCTTTAAGCTCGATTGTATATTTATATTTATGTTTTTCTTTTAATCGTGTGATCTACTGTGTCATTAATCCTTTATGATTAACCTTCCCGATCTTCTGCCTTTATCATTTAAACTTTTAATCGTTTAACTTTATCCTTTAATCTCTCGTTTAGACTGGCTAATCTTCTATTTTTTTCTCTTAATTGGTGATTATCCCTTTAATCTTTCAATCTTCTTCTCTTCATTGTTTCCTTTGATCGTGTTTATCTTATGTGTGCAGGGAGGCTTTCTTTCGTGGCGGGAGGGTTTCTTATCCATCGATGATCATGTTTCATCGATGGCAACCATTGATAGGAGCCTTCGTGCCACCATTGATTTGATTTAAGCTCTTGGATCGTCATCCGGAGGCTCATTTGGTCATTTTTGGACCATCGGAATGCCCCTCAAGCATTCACATTAAACCTTGCACATAAACATAATTTGTTAACTTAAAAAAAACTATGGGTAGGGTGCATGATCGCATTTTCTATGGTTTGGATTAGCTCGGAAGGGTTTGGCGAGAGGAGAAACCGATGTGGAGGTAGGGTTCCAAAGGTAGAACCAAGCAAGAGTTTGAATGAGAGCGGGAAGGTTTGAAAAAAAGGTGTGGAGGGATAAGTGTTTGAAAAACGGAAGCCTTTTATCGCGTGGAGAAAGGCAGTAAGCAGTTTTTGGGACATGGCATGCGATATAGCCCAACACGCGACGCATGGCAGTGGAAAACCACTTATTTCGCGTGGGTCAGAAGATGTTAACCCTGGAACATTTAAATATGCGATACGTGCTAGGGACCGTTAGATCTCGGGGTGGGAGATCAACGGCTATCACGCATTCTGGAGGCAACGAGCATGTGATTGAATCGGCAAAGTGGAGGACACGCAGCATGAGTTAATTGGATGATGGGCCCGGGACCTTAATAAATTAACAAAAACGTGTTAAGTGATAAGGTTTTGGGAGGGGCACTGGGCATGGTGGAGCGGTAGGCCAGTTGTGTCATCTGCAAAAGTATATCAGGAGCCATTTTTATAAGGTTTTACTGTTTATAAAATGAGAGGGCTGGAGGTGAAACATATATAGGAGATAGGATTATGGATAGGTGGGTGTTAGGGACAGATAAGTCGTTATTGCGGACAAGACGAGTTTACCTCCCCGAGTGTTCCTACTGACAACTAGCAACAAACTGGACAAATAAAAACCATTTTCTCTAGATATTGTTTGACATGGAATTAATTATAACAGGGTTTTAGAAACCTACTTGTAGTCCAGCTATTACACCATTTTTTGGTCATCTAACCTATTATCATTAGATGGACAAAAATACAACATGTAAGACCAATTTTACCCTAAGTAAAATTACTTTCACTGTGTTAAAATAACTTAATAAAACACATTTATTAGGTTGTTTATGGTCTAAACAGGAAACCCTAAGGGGAAATATTAAACAAATCTATATTTGTTTGGTTTTCCTCATGGAATAAATAATTTAATAATAATTTAATTATTATTCCAAGTCATATTTAACCCAAAACAAGGAAATTAATTAGATAAATCCTTATTTATCTTATTATTTTCTAGGAATAATTATTTAAACCTTATTTAAATAATATTCCTTGTTAAATTTGACTAAATCATTTTTAAATAATTGAATAAATCATTATCTATTAAATTATCATTCAACCACTTCCTTAAAATGATAAATAAATCATTTATTTATTTATTATTTACAAGTAAAGGGATTTGACCGAAGTCAAATTCCTTTCCCTCCAACAAATATAATAAAATATTCCATAAAAGGTGGATCTAGATTTGGTTAATATTATTTTAATCATGCACCAGATCTAGAATGACCCAATATTTTGTTATAAATAGAAAGGGTTTTTCCTACCATTATTCACCTTTGTTGCCTATCAGATCACTCGGATCTATACTCTTGGTCCGACTTTGAGCCATTATCATTGTCACATTCTCCATTATTTTCTTTGTGAGCTCCCTTTTGAGTTCTATGTTTTTCCGGGGTTTTCATACGCCCAACAAGAGAGAAAATTCTAGATGCGCGAAGTGCCGAGGACTTTCAAGAACCCATCTCATTGAGAGAATTGGAAACACCCTTTCTTGTTTTTCCTCCCAAGTGCCCTTAATATAAAATTCTTTCGTAAATATTATTCTTGTCTTGTATTTTGGATGGATGGAGTAAAACCTTATGTATTGCTTTAATTTCTTTTTATGCATAGATCTGAGATTTTTGCGGTGTTTGTCTTGATCAACTAACGCTGGGATCTAAAGATATTGGAAAAGTCATACTTGATGTTAGAGCTATGAAAGTTATGCGTATGCTAAAGTGGTCTTTTCGTACACTTAAACAAAAGATTCATACTAACACCAACGCTAATCTTCTTTCCAAAGGTGGCTTTGAAGAAAGTCGTCGTCAAGGATCCGCAATCACGAAAACACAAAAAAAGATCAAAGGCACTCGTATAATAAATCAATTTATGAATCAAACATCTATCAAGATGATCAAGGAATTCAAGAAATGAGATAATCAATTAAATATCCATTGAGAATTAACAATATTCATTCGTACTAACTTAAGTAAGAATAGCCTTACAACTGTGTCTCGCTTGATGTCATACGAAGCCTTCCCAGGGTCCGAAATAGGTGTTTCTTCTATCTCGATAAGCCTTGAACTCTTCCAATCGAGATACATACGTGTATGTAATCTTTCCCATATAAAATCTCGGCTAAAAGGTCTAAGTCCCAACAACATTTCACCTCCAACAATACTAAAGCTTGAACTCATCCATTGCAACCGCTCGATGTGCCTCTATGCCTCTTTTTATAGTGAAAGAGAGGAGGTTACATCTCCAAACAAGAAGGGATAGAATCCTCCCTTCAAAGGAATTAGTTCCTTACATCAAGGGTTTTAGCTCCTTAATGGATGGGATGCATGAACCTGAAAGGAGCGGACTTTACACCACAGGAATGTTTCTAGAAGCTTCCAAAAATGACTCAAACTAAGCTTCTAGACTTTACTTGCGCCCTTTTTTACCTTTTACAGGGGTCCGCACCTTTAATAAACAGAAAGTGCGTTTAGCTCTGCATGATTTAGAGCAATAAAGTGCGGCACCACAGGCAATGTTAAGAGAAAGTGCGGTACAAGTGTTTTTAAGACTTTTATGAGATTTTCTCTTGATTTCAAGGCTTGAAATTAGGAACGTTGATATTGTGGACTTCTAAGGGAGTACTAAAATGTCATGGTGACAAATTTCAGTGTAACAAATTTCCCCCTAAAGTGCGAAGTATGAGAGTATTCAAAGAGTGATGTGCTTTATCATTTCAAGGATTAGCCTGTGGACACCCCAGTTGGAACCCTGTAAAAACATTCAATGCAAAACATATATATATATATATATCTATATATATGTATGTATGTATGTATGTATGTATGTATGTATGTATGTATATCATCACTGAGGTAGGCATTCCCATACTCAGATCAAAACTAAGTAAACTTGTTCTAATACAGAAATGATTTCAATATTACATCAATAGTGTAGACACAGCATGGGAGCAACCATATGTAATGAATAGTCTAGTGCATAATGAATAATAAAACTCCTTGCAGCCTGGATGGTGGAAACTAAATCCAGGGTATTGATTTCCGCTTCCCGAACTAGTAGAATTCTATCCATGCAATTAAATGTGTTGAAGTCGAACATGGTAGAAACCACTTGATTACCAGTCAATGATGTGAACTGTTAACAAGTGTGAGAGAAACCGCCAATAATGACAATGGCTCTCAAAGTAATCAGTACAATCCATGAAATTTGAATAAGTGATCTGAAGTCGAACATTTCACGTAATTGTTCGATCGAAGGTTAATGATGCAACCTGTCGTCGAAGGCGAGAAACCTGCCATTAAGGCATGCAGATTCTAAGGTACTAACGGATTCTAGATCAACTTCCTAGATGATGAGTTGTCATCGATAGAAAGTGATCCGTCGTAAGAAAGCTCACGACACGAAACCATATATCAAGTTTTGAAGAAATATTTTGCAAGGACTGACTCAGGGATGGTCAAGGCGAATGGAGACAAATGTTTGCAGATGAATGGTTTGTTTGACTATCCTCTTGAACACATAATAACACTGCAGATGGTTTGGTGACAGTTGCCCTAAGCTAATACCCAGAAACTGGCTGAAGACCTTCAATTGGTTTGATTAAATGATAGGCAAAGAATTTCCCAACCCAGGTAGAAGTGTGACAAAAAGTGTCATGTTCAAGAGTGGTGTAATTCTTTTACAAATCAAAGTGTAACAAATGAATCTGTTTTCTCTCTTTTCCCCCACCATTTCTGGCAAGTTCCTCTTTATTTTTTGACAAGCTTGAGGAGGATAACATTTGCTTGTTTATAAGCTCATCCTTCGGATGAGTCCAACTTAGTTTAAAATCGAACCTTAAGAAGGAATGGTCTATTCCTGTTTGTAATCGACAGGTCCTTTACTGTTAAATTTTAACGAGTCTAGTATAGGAGAAACTCGGTGTTTTTCATTTTTAGGGAGTCAGAAGAAAAAAATTAAGAAAACTCCATGGGTGTACTTTTTTGTAAATTTAGTCTCTCAGGCCCGAAAAATGATAAAATAATGCGAGAGGGAGCTATATTGACCATGATTAGTCAACATATACCTTTTTCGTAAATAGTCCATTTCGGTCCGGAAAAGGGGTAAACTTATACTGAAGGGACGAGCGTTCATTTACTTTAACGAGTTTGAATAGTCAAGTACTCGGCAATCTTTTCATTTTTAGAGAGTCTGAAAAGGGCTTAAAAGAGGACTCCATGGTTTCGCTTTTTCGTAAATTTTAAAGAGCTCGAAAAAGTGGTAAAAGTATACTCTTTATAAAAAATGATCATTTCGCCTAAAAAATCTGGTATTCTACACAAAAAACTCAAAAAATTAAACATACATATTCCAATAATAAAAATATTTTGAAAACCATCTTTTTAAAGTGAAAAATAAACAAATTTAAATTTCATTTATTCGAAAAAACTTATAAAAAGGAGTTTTTCAAGTTCATTTTCATCATTTAAGTTTGGAGTGAAGATTTTAGAGCTTTTGGAAAAAAACACTTCGGAGAATATTTTGGACAAACCAACTGTAAACCATCTGCTCCAGGTAATCCACAACCTCTTTCTCTTGCTTTTAATCCATTTTTTTTCTTAAATTAGGGTCAAAATTTCATTTTTTGGAGGAAAATAGGTTCAAAAATCTGCCCTCGGGGGTCTGCAGGCAGGACACTAGGTACCTGCGGACCCCGACATTTTCTCACAAAGGAAAATGTCAGGGCCCCGCACTTTTAACATAGAGCCTGTGCGGAGCTACACACTGTCTCTGAGCGTAAAGTGTGGGGGCGCCGTAACGAATTTAAAAACACATTTTCCTCCTAAATTACCCAAATTTTTTGTTTCAAAATGATTCTAATCCTTCATTTTACTCATTGTAGGATATCTACAATGCTCATTTGGCGAGAATGGGAACATGAGGAGGTAGATGAAGTAGCAATGATTCATCAAACTACTTTGCAAGTTTTAAGAGCATACAGGCTTTTCAAATTATGGGCTATCAGTGGCATGAGAGCTCATGTAGATCTTCTCACTTGGTTGGTAAGCAAGTGGGACGTTCAGGACCAGTGTTTCGTGATCGGAGGTCACTGGCTCGAAATTCAGCTGGAGGACATATATTTTTTGACTAGTTTGTGTAGGAGAGGCAAACCACTATCTCTATTTTGGGCTAGGCCAGGTGGCCAGTTTGTTGCCAGACTGAAATTAGAGTTTTGTAATGATGACACCAATCCCAGAGACAAATGGATTGACATTAAAACTATCATCCGTCCCGAGTTAAAAGTGATTTCTTTTACCATTGTCAAGTTGTGCGGAAGTGCAACTTTGCATGTAGCTACTGGATCTCAGATGCGGATTGCAGTAGATTGTTTCTGAGGCACCATATTCAATTGGTGCGAGGCAGTGTTGGCAAATGTGAAAGGCCAACTTACCAAAGCAAAGAATGGGAAGTTAAACAGCTTCGGATATGGATCTATCGTAGTTACCTTTGCTCTAGAGAGGATCCCTATGTTAGTCCCGAAACACATTCCTGTTGATGCTGGTAGACCTAGAGAGCCTCAGATGGTTCGATGGGTTGCTTTGATGGCCCGCACAGTGAGGGTGGGGAGATTGTTCGATTTCCCTTGACTTATTTTCGTTGGCTGGAATGCCAAATTTTTGTGATAAAGGATTTTCCTTATGTGGGCATGGATTTCCGCGGCGATTGGGATATGGTACTTCCTCTAGGAGCTCAGTGGGATGAGTCAGGTAAAAAATATTTTTTGACATGTTCTAATTTCTAATTTTTATTTATTTTTTAAATCATCCAAAATTGATAACAAAAATTTCAAATGCGGATGTGGGTCCAAGTCGACCAGCCATTCTCAGCCCCTTTGACCGGAGGCAAAGGGATGCAGCATGTTACACAGTAATTTGTCACCGTCCTTACCATTCCCCGTCTCACACAATGGAGGACCCATTTTGTGACCTGTGAACATTGTCATGCCTTGAAAACATCATCAATGCATTCCTCTAAGCATGAGCTTCATTTTCCCTTGAGACATCTCCTTGCAAAAATCATGAAAAACATCCCTTTTTGCATTGGCGCGGGCAGACAGTTCAGTACTCGCGCCAATGGGGAAAATATTGCATAGAGGTCGCACCAACTGGCGCTCTGTCACAGAGCAGTAGTCGCGCCACCCCATTTAGGGACTGTTTTTTAAATAAAGATGGCGGAAGTTGAGTTCCAACAAACTCAGAAACCATTGCCTATCTTGTGTTGGGAGGTTTGGCTGCGGGACTTCTATGGAAGGGAAGTGGTTTTGCCACCTCCCATGGAACCTTCCTTGTTGATAGGGCCAATCCCACAATAATAGGGATCCCAACTCCCTCCTTTCCCATCTATAAAAGCCTGCTCAATTCCATAGCAAGCTAGTCTTGAAGTGCCTAAGCTTTGAATCTCCATATCCCCAAGAGCCTTTGTGTTGTAAAGAGCCCTCCTTTTCCCTTAAGGCCAACTCAAGTAAGGAGACCATTGTCGAGAGACTCTGGAGAGGTTTCCCCTTTCCTTGGCGAGCTTTGCGAGACGTGAACGACTGGGAACCCGTTCGAAGAAGACCGCGACGTCAGAAATTGGTTGTAATCTCTCTTCGTTTTTTATTTAATAGATGATTACGATTATGGTTCCACTCTGTTTTCCATTATGATTAATGTGAGTAATATCCTTTCTGACTGATATTGAGTTACGTATGCTGGATTTTATGCTTGTATCTGTTTGTTTCTTGCATGTGCAGGTGTTCATCCGCGGAGATCATGGAGGGATTGTGATCTTCCGAAGCTAAGGAACGGGGACGCTTCTTCTTCAGATCATAGCGTTGGAATCCAGGTAGGCTTCTATCTCTAGCCTTTTCATTCGTAACTAGGAACTTGCGTCGTAACATTGTTTGATTGTTGCTAGACCCCTGCTGGGCTAGTAGGGATCGCCTATGTCCACAGAGGGGATTTACCTCCTCAACACAGCAGCAGCACCACCACCACCACAGGATCATACTGCAGAGATCCTAACTGATTTAGAACACCATTTGGAGCAGTTCACTATGGATATTCCTGAGACTACCATAGATGACATCCCACTTTGTTTACAGAGATACGTCATTGGTGTTCCTAGACCATTCAAGAGATTTTTTACTAGGGTGGCATGAGTAGTAGTGTATTATCATGATCATCACCACGGATAGTGGATGATTGACTTGTAGAATCATTTTTTTGTATCACTTTCTTTCGATGATAAGGTGTTTTGAACCTATGATCAAAGACAATGTACTATTTTTTGAACACTACATCTATAATATGATATACTATTATTTCCAGTTACCTGTTCAATCATGTTATCGAATGTTGATTTATTACTTTTGTTATTGCAAATGTTTGTTTATAACACTAGAAGCTATTTCATTTGCTAATGTGTTTAAATTTCTTGGAATGTGTTGATACTCAATATAATCAAACTCTCATTCCAAGAGACGAGCCCTTAAAAATAGTCTTAATAATATTGGGTTTCTAATGGCACATACTCGGTTTAATTGTAATACAACGAGTTCAGAATCTAACCTAACGATCAAACTCTGAATTCCAAATGAAATGGTGTCTGACAATAATTCAATAACTGCACTATATTCAGCAATATTGTTCGTTATTTTACCGAGGCTTACCCCATGCATAGATTCTAACTTTTCAGTGGACGAATAAATAACCCAATATGCAGAAGAGATGTTCCATGTACTACGACAACACCATCAGAAAAAACAATATATGTTTGAAAGGACGTCGACATCTGCGATATCAAAAGTATCCAGATAAGCAGGAATAGTAGTAAGAGCACACTTAAGCTAGGCACACGTTTCTAATCTATAGCACACCAGCTAGAACGTAACTAATATACAAAGAAGATCTCCACACAAAAATCAAGCGTAATATCTCTTCAGATAAAGTCTGTTTCTGGGTTTACCTAAAGAGACCCCATCAAAATCAATCAATTCATAGACCCCTTTTGCAAGCTATCGCTTGACAATATAAGAAACATGCCACATGGGTTCAAATTTCCCAGCCCCTAGTTTATCATTGGCTTGATCATAAATCAAAAATAGGTCTCCTTCTGAAAAATTATGAGGGGTAACACTTCTATCATACTGAGCTTTCATTCTTTTCACATGAGTCTCGGTAGCTAATGCAGCGGTGCACCGATTCTCATCTAATTGAGCCAAGTATAAAAAATGTTTCTCCTCTTCAGAAGTGGCTGGTAGTAACTCTATGGCTAGTTGGACTGACGGTATCTCGCATTCAATGGGTAGTATCGCTTCTAAACCGTAAACTAGTTGAAAAGGGGTAAAACTAGTCGAGTTTTTGCTGAGGTTCGATATGCCCAAAGTGCTAAAAAGAGCATGGTATGCCAATTCGACTTATGAATTCCAATGATTCATTTGATCATGGTGACTAAAAATTTATTAATTTCTTTGACTAAACCATTAGCTTGTGGATAATATGGTGTAGAACTGTCATGGCGCAGGCCAAGTTGGTCCGTTAACTCGGTCATCATGATATTCCTAAAATGGCTCCCGTGATCAGTAATTATCGCTTGGGGTACACTGAAATGAGCAATCATATGATTGAATACGAAAGTAGCTACAGTTTTTCCATTTTCCGCAAATGTAGGCATCGCCTCGGCCCATTTGGTAAAATAATCTGTTGCTAGAATAATATACCCATGCCCCCAGGCTAAGTGAGGGTTACATGTAATAAAGTCAATGCCCCATTTTTCGAAAGGACCGACAATAATTATAGGGTGAAGAGGAGCAGGTGGTGCACGAATTTTTCGATCGAAGATTTGACAATTATGACATTTTCGGACTGCATAAATACAATATTTAAACAAGGACGAACAGAAATAACCTACGCACAATATCTTTTGGGCTCTGGCGTACCCAGACATATGACTGCCACTTGCTCCAGAGTGACAGTCATTTAAAACCTTTTCATCTTCTTCATGGGTTAGACAACGTCAAAAAACTGAGTCCGCACCAAGACAGTATAGTGTGTAGCTAACAATATGATATTTTTGAGACTTGAAACGTATTTTTCGTCGTTGCGACTATGAAAGCTCAAGCCGAAAAGATTGGGTCTAAAGATAAACAATAATATCTCCATACCAAGGATCAATGGTACTAATAAGAAATAAGGATTCATCCACGATTGGTTGTTCTGCCACAATTTATGTATCAGTACGTGGGAAATCACACATAAGTTCAGCAAATATCAATGATTTATTGGATTTGGATTTTTCAAACTCCAAATCAAACTCCTACAGGATGACAATCCATTTGGAGTATCTGCCCCCTAGCAATTGTTTGGTCAAAATGTACATCATAGGGTTACAATCAAAGATCACTGTCGTTTTGCGTAAAAGTATGTAATGACGAAAACGTTGGACAACTTGAACAGCTTCCAAGGCCAATTTCTCCACATGTGAATATTTGATCTCAGTCGGTTGAAAATTTCAACTAAGATAGTAAATCACATGTTCACCATGGAATTCATCTTCCTGAACTAAAACCATCCCTATCATGGAATCAGAAGCAGCGAGGTACAAAAAGTAATCTTGGTTGTAGTTGGGAGGATGCAGTAATGGTGTATGGGTCAATGCGTTTTTCAGAGCATCAAAAGATCTATCAGTGACCTCGTCCCAAAAGAAAGGAATATTTTGTTTCAACAATAGGAATGAATCGACGTAAAAATTTCGCTTTCCCTTGCAAAATTTGGAGTTGGTGAAGAGTAGGAGGAGGTAAATTGATGATTTCCTCAACCTTTGATGGGTCGACACGAATGCCTGCCTTTGAGACAATAAATCCCAATAATCGTCCGGATTGTACGCAGAAAACACATTTGTGAGGATTCAGATGAATCTTATAATGCCTACATCATATAAAAATGGCTCGTAAATGAGTAATATGATCTTCTCTGCGCGAAGAGTGAGCAGGAAAATCATCGAGGTAGGGTTGCACAATGTGTTTAATGTCGTGAAATGCATAAGAAATAGCCCTTTGAAAAGTGGCGCCAGCATTCTTAAGGCCAAAAGGTAGTTTGCGATAAGAAAAAGTTCCCCATGGACAAATGAAAGCTGTTTTAGGTTGATCTGCAGGGAGTATGTTGATTTTATTATAGCCAGAAAATCCATCCATGAAAGAGAACATTTCACTTCCAGCACAATCGTCAATCATTTGATCGATGTAAGGGGTTGGATAATTGTCTTTTGGACAAGCTCGATTTATATCCCTATAATCGATACATACTCGTATTGTTCCTTGTTTTTTATTGACCAGAACAATATTAGATACCCAGTCCGTGAGTGGAATTGGATAAATAAAACCTGTGCGAAGTAATTTTTCAACTTCGGCTTTGATAGCGGCAGCTTTTCTCGGATGTATTTGATGTAGTCTCTGTCTAATGGGTTTAGCATCCGGGTATGTCTTAATTTCATGAATAACAATCGACGAATCGATTCCTGGCATTTATTCATATGACCAGGCAAAAATGTCGCGGAATTCCTAAAATAGGGCTTTATATGATTGGATTTCATCAGGCTTACAAGAAGCACCTATATGAATGTTTTCAACAATTCCAGGTTTTACTGAAATGTCAAGAGGAACCGTTGTAGAAATATTTTCTAAATTCAATTCAGAATCGACATGTGAGAGAGGATTATGAGGTTATTTGACGTAATTAGTGGTAAAAATGGAGGAAAAATCATTCTCAAAATGATCGAGATCAGGTAAAAATGAAGAACTATGATGAAGATCTTCCCATGGTAACTCATCTACAGACAAGAATTCACAAATATGTTCATCGGTATTGAATACTTGTTGAATTTTTATCGAAGCCGAGCTCGATATTGAAAATGACTCCTGATTGATCACATTCACTGGATCAGACTCAGTTGAAGGAGTATCAGAAAATGACTGTACATTTTGATATGCTAACTCAAAAGGACTCAAAGGCATCGGGCCATTGAAAGAATCCAATTTTGATTCTGAAGGTACTATCCAAGGATCATCAAAGCACATAGTACTTGATGTAATCATATTGATATTAGCAATAGGAAGTTGTACGTTGGGAGCAGGCAGGGAAAAAGTTCCCAGCAAAGCTGAATCTTTAAGCAAACCTACTTCGACATCCTTATAAGGGATAGTCAATTTTCTGATATGTTGGATGCTATCAATAGAGGCTGGGTCGGATGAATAATATGAGAGTTGATCTATTTTAACGATCTTTCATTTATGAGGAAACATCATGAGATGAAATATCGATGATACAACAACAGTCATGGCGTAAGACCAACTGCAACCCAGGAGAAGGTTGTAATCCAAAGGGGCATCAACCACCTCCACATCTAGATTAACCATTTTGCCTTCGACCTCTATTGGTAGATCTTTTAAGATACCATATGGTTGAAAACCTCTTCCGTCAAAAGCTTTGAGAATAGTTGGTGATTGGTTAATGGGCGGAGAACCAAGTGATTTCTAACATTTTAACGACATAATACACATAGAAGCCCCTTCATCAACAACATTACTAAAGATACGTTTGTTTTTTACTATTACCGGAATATGAAAAGCCATTTGATGGGGTAGGCAGGGTGTAAAATTCTCTAAATCGAAGATCATGAGGTTCGAATCCTGGAGATCTACGACTCCTAAGGCTGACAAAAGTAATTTTCTTTGGGCTGGGCATGATTGCAATACTTCCAAAGCTGACATTGCTGAAGGGGAAATTGCCAAATCTTCAACAATATTGTAATTCTGAGCAGCTCTTGCATGTCGATTGAAAGCTGATTTACGAAGTACACCTTTTGCAGGCGGTTTAATTACTAAGTCAAGATTTTGTTTCTCGATCTGTAATGGATCAGAAACTTAGGGAGATGTAATTGATGCAGAATTGGATGTTTTTGCTTCTCTACCAGTATTTTGACTACCATAATCTTGCGATCGCTTCACAACCATCAAGATATTCTCAAGCGCATTGGAGGAAGATCCAACCATGTTACTATCTTGAGCAGGAAAAGGATCCTTCAAGACAACAGGTATAGGCGAACCCTTAACTAATTTTGATACCTCGGCTCTATGCGAGCACTCTTTTGTAAAATGATCCTCATTCAAAGATGAGACAAGGATATCGAGGTTTGTGTTTTTCGTCAGCTAGTTCAGTTGTATCGTTTTTATCTTTTGAAGATTTTTTCTTTTTATTCTTACCTTTCTTCTTACCACCAGTTTTAGATTAGGTTGTAGATGTCTCTACAACATGAATATCGGTGGAAGTTTCTAGGGAAGAATCTCCTTTGGGTGAATCGGGTAAAGTGATAATAGGAGAAGTGGTCTTGGAAGACTTCTTATTACTTTTACCAGTGCTAATAGAACCAATTACACCATTAGTGGCATGAGAGCCAGAAGGAGTTGTAGTTAATTGACCAGGTCTTGGTAAATCAGGGATTTTATCATACAGAGTACTTGACTAAGTATATAAAAGGTCAAGGTATTGAGCCTGAGCAATGAATTTCTCTTCCGTAACAACGCTTCCTTTGGCCACATCTTCAGTAATTTTTGGCAATAACGATTTAATAAACCATTTAGCCAAAATTTGATCCGGAATAAAGACTTTCACTAAACGCCTTCTACGTCTCCATTCATGAAAGTGATCAGGTATGTACGTAGACGTAGACTGTTTTAATGAAGTCAGTAATTCTGTGCCGTTGTCGTATTTTATAGGAAACTGAAAATGGGTTAAGAAAGCAGTAGCTAGTGCATTAAAATTATTAAAAGAGCCGCGTGGTAACTCAATGTACCATTTGTAAACTAGACCAATGAGAGTTCTCTGAAAAAGACGCAATCGAATCGAATCGTCGATTAGTGAATTGGATGCGCACCAAAGGTGATAAGTCATAACATGATTAGATGGGTCCTCTCCCAACTTACCTTCAAATTTTGGAATATCACTGGGCAACTTGTTAGGCATCGATGGCTAATATGGAAGATAAAAAATGGGATCGTTCATAAGGCGCGATAGATCCGGTAAATCTAAAGTTGCTATGAATGGTAACTGATGGCTAGGGTCTTGATAAGCTTGTGTGATCAAACCAATGCCAGGAGGAGGATATCCAAGATACCCTAGAATTGGATGTGCATTTGGAATCGTGAAACCTCATGGGTAACCAGGATTAACCGAACCATACTAGGGTTGTTGAGGTACTTAATAAGTATACCCCGGGTACGACTGATACTGATATACTAGATTTTGTGTAGCCTGACCAAATTGATACTGTCCATGGTATGATTGATAAGTAAACTATGGTTGACTAGAGACAATCGTACTAGTACCAGCTCGTCCTGTAGGCATCTGGACCGTAGTCTAAATTGTAGGTCCTGACTGTGGCACATAGGCTTGGGGGATTTGCACTGATGCAGGGATAGAAGAAACCGGAGCTACAGATACTCCAAAAACAGGTGTTGTAGGTTGAACAGAAGTTGTAGTAGCTGCAGCAGTCTGAGGCGAAGTCTGAGGTGTACTAGGCCCGGGCTGCTGAACAGAACTAAGTGTAGGGACTTGAACAGTAGGCTGGACAGGTTGCTGGGTCGGACCAGAAACTAAAGGTTGTCTAGGTTGATTAGGTAACTACACATTAGGTTGCATAGTTTGTTGAATTTGAGATGGATTCCACACCATGTTCATTTCGGCGTATTGACCCATAGAAGGTTGTGCATATGAAGGACCATAACCTGGTTGAATGTAGGGTTGATAATTAACTGGTAAATTTCCAGCTCCTTGTAATAATGGTTGACCGGAAGGAAGTTGGAAACCTTGAGTTGGGTACTGACCTTGAGGTTGATAACCATCAGGCATGTACTGAATCTGGGGTTGATAAGGACCCTGAGGAATATACTGAGTCTGGGGTTGACCTTCGTGTATGTACTGTCCTTGAGGTTGATTACCTTGAGGTATGTACTGTCCTTGAGGTTTTTCTCCAGGTAAATAATATTTTCCTATAGTTTGTCTTGGTAAAAAATTACCTTGAGGTTTCCCTCTAGGCGGTAACTGACTGCCTTGAGGTTTCCCCCCAGGTGGTAACTTACTACCTTGAGGTTGTCCCCCAGGCAGTAACTGACTACCTTGAGGTTGAGGATTTGGAATATTACCAGACATCATAAAAATTTGCTCCGCGTTCAACATTTTAGTTTTGGCTCCATTTGTACCAGATGATAACACTTGTTCAGTTGGTCGAGGAGTTGCTCCTGAGAAAGTACCAGAGAGTGACTGGTACCCCGAAGGAACAGAAGGACCATCATATAAAAAATGTTTTTGGAGATTGAGAAAACATTGATGACTCACCTGACATAGTAGATGAAGGATAATAACCTCTTAGTGTAGGATGAAAAGGAATTCGGGGTGGTGAAAAATTAAGACCCAGGTTTTCTAAAAAATCTGTCAATGATAAATACCAAGCACCAGTTCTAAAAGGACTGTCGAATATTGATTCATGCTCCCTAAGATTCAAAATTCTTTGGGTTTCGGGAATAGTTACATCTTCGTCTGAACCAAAAATTTCTTCAATAGATATGAGGTCAAAAGGAAGATTTTCACTAATGCGATATCTTACCCCAAGTAAACTAGGATCACTAGAAGTCAGAGTAACAAATCCTGAAGATGGTTCCAATACAGCAGGTTTAGTGTCAGGCTTAGAAATTTCAGGTTCTTCAGCTAATTCATTGGAAGGAGAAATACTACCAGTAACTTTAGAAACTGAAATTGGCTCTTGAATATGCTCTGTTGTTATTGATTGATAATCAGGATGAACAACCCTTATGTTGATTTAATTCTACTATCACTAGGTGATACTAGAGCTTGCAACCCTTCAAGTTGGCTTGGTGTATACTTAGGGGGATTCCCCTAGAGTCTACGCGATTGTCTTGGTAATTCAACCACAATTAAAAATTATTAATCACGCACAATCAAATAAAATTTCAATGAAAACTCCTAGAGTCACTAAGGAAACAAACAAATGAATCACATGCCTAAAAATCTAGGAGATCAAACCACACACAAACAATAACTTCCCACACTAAAAACACTAGTTGGTGATGAAATCCAACATCGTAATATTTAATGTAGAAAGGGCGGTTGGAACAGTTACCCCGACAACCTGCTTAATGAAACAGACCGATGCAAGTTTCTCCACTTAAACCATCTCGAGTGAAGATAACCCTCCAGAGAGTCCAAGTGATTCTAGTCGACGTCTGCTCTAGGTACAGTGGGATCTTTCCTCCACCGTCACCTTAGGAAAAAACCGTAAATATTATGGTCACTATGGTTACCAACAGGAACTAATATACCTAGGGGAAAAGTCTATGATCCGACATATGCGCAAGGGCAGAGTAACAAAGCTCAATCCCCTTGAAGGATCCTTGACATAATCTAAGGTATATCGACAAGTGACCTCAGGCTCCTCGACAATGGTCTATCCGAGGTTTACCGTTGTTAATACGTGCATATCTTCTATCGTTCCTAATGAGATAGAATTGATTATCCCACTTGTTCAGATATGACCTCATGCTTGACTCCTTTAAGAGGAGCTTTCCCAAAGCATACAAGTGACTATTGGATTTTTTCCTACCGCAAGATCAACTACTTGTTTGTTTTAATTGTCTTGGAGAGTTAATTACTCCCTACTCCAAGACACTAGCCTAAGCTATATTGGTGAAAGGAGCCCTAGAAATATAAAAATTACTAGATTAATTTTAATTTAAGCGTTGATTTTAAAAATTTGTTTCTTAGGTCAATAGGTGCGAAAGTGAAAATGATGATATGTAGTGACCCGACTCAAAACACACTAAAAATGCATCTATTATGAGAAATAATCTGTTTTCTTTCAATGAATTATATCTAAAGGAAGTGTTGAGAAATGCAATATTTTAAAAGAAATCTTTCCTTCAAACAAGAATAAATGAAAAGAAATCTAATTTCAATGAGAACTCAAAATGATCTATTGCTCAATAAGAAATCCCTTTTATTTAAGATCGAAAATACAATCCAAGTTTTTCTTCAAAAGACACTACAATTTCTAGAAATAACACACAAAGCTAAAAACACTATTTTTGAGATCTAAAAATTCTAAAGAGTAAATCTGATATAAAACTTCAAATATTTTGAGGATGTCTTTCTTAGCTTGTAATCTAACTAATAAATTCTTTTTTTGGATCAGCAAGAACTCAAAAAACATCCAATTTTGGTTTTTTAAGTGAAATTCCAAACTTATAAACAAAAGTTTTCTAAAGATTTGCAAATGAGAAAAATGGAATCTAAATCTCATAAAACATTTTTTGCTATGATGTCAGACTCAACAAGAAAGCAAGGAAATACCAGTGATCTAAAGGTATATCAAGGTTTCTAATCTTTGAGCGGGATAAAGACAAAGCAAAAATCATTATAACATGCAGATCTTTCAGAAAATAATTCAAAACTAAAAATTTTGAAATAAACTTTTAACCAAGGCTTCCTGACAGAAGATACAAGTCTGGGTATTCACCGAGAATCTAACAAACTAATCCAGAAAAGAGGATTTTCAGATTTTTCAAAAATTTTCACAGGGTCCACAGGATTCAGTGTAAACCAGTGCGGTTCCGCACTGTGGGTACAAGAAAAGTGCAGAGCTGCCCGCACTGTCTATAAAAGAAAAGAGCAGACACAAGAAAACTAAAGAAAAATTTAAAAAATCTCCATCATTTCTCAGGGATTCTACAAGGATAAACTACCCAAGCCAGTATTAATCAATCAAAATCAGAAAAAATAAATTCAGAAGTCAAAAATAAAAGAAATCAAAGTTCAAGATCTATTCCCCAGTGGAGTCGCCATTTTGTTGGACAGATAAGTCATTCTTGCGGACAAGACAAACCTCCCAAGTGTCCTACGGACAGCTAGCAACAAATAGACAAATAAAAACCATTTTCTCTATATATTGTTTGACATGGAATTAATTATAATAGGATTTTAGAAACCTACTTGTAGTCCAGCGCTAATCTTCTTTCCAGTGGCTTGAAGAAAGTCGTCATCAAGGATCTGCAATCACAAACACAAGAAAAGATAAAAAGCACCTGTATAATAAATCAATTTATGAATCAAACATCTATCAAGATGATCAAGGAATCAAGAAATGAGATAATCAATTAAATAGCCCATTGAGAAAAAAATATTCATTCGTATTAACTTAAATAAGAAGAGCCTTACAATCGTGTCTGCCTTGATGTCATACAGGCCTTCCTGGGGTTCGGAATAGACATTTCCTTTACTTTGACAAGCCTTGAACTCTTCCAACCGAGATAAATACAGGTATGTAATCTTTCCCACATAAGATCTCAACTAAAAGGGTCTAAGTCCCAACATCGTTTCACCTCAAACAATACTAAAGTTTGAACTCATCCATTGTAACCCTTTGAGGCTGCCCTATGCCTATTTTTATAGTGAAAGAGAGGAGGTTACAGCTCCAAACAAGAAGGGATATAATCCTCCTTCAAAGGGATTAGTTCCTTACATCAAGGGGTTAGTTCCTTAATGGATGGGATGCATGAACCTGAAAGGAGCGAACTTTCCACTTCATGAATGTTTCTAGAAGCTTCCAAAAATAACTCAAACTAAGCTTCTAGACTTTAATTGCGCCCTTTTTTACCTTTTATAGGGGTCCACACCTTTAATAAACAAAAAGTGTGTTTAGCTCCACATGATTTAAAGCAATAAAGTGCGGCACTGCAGACAATGTTAAGAGAAAGTGCAGTACAAGTGTTTTTAAGAATTTTATGAGCTTTTCTCTTGATTTCAAGGCTTGACATTAGGAACTTTGATATTGTGGACTTCTAAGGGAGTACTAAAATTTCATGGTGACAAATTTTAGTGTAACAGCAGGGACCGCGGTTATATGAGCTCAAGGGAGCTAAGGTTTAGAAGAAAAGGGGCTTAGGCTTATAAACCATAAGGGCGGGTTTTTGATATATATATATATATATATATATATATATATAACACCCGATAGGCTCAAATTTGGGTTTTAAACAATGTAAAAGGGGGATTTTACATTGTTTAATATATTCAAAGGAAAAATGATTAATGAGGGTGCCCTTTATGGGATTTTTAGGAAAGGGAAAAATGGGTTTTTCAGGGAAAAAGGAGTGAATGAGAGAGTGGGTAAGGGAGTGAAAAAATGAGGTTAATAAGCCCAAAATGAAGTCCTTTTGGAGTAGTGAGGTGAACTTTAGAAGGAAGAGAGGGAAAAATATGGTGAAATAGTTTGATTTAGGATAATGAAGGCAGTGAGATTTCTAGAAATCACAATATTTCACAAATCTTGTTTCTAGGAATCTATGACCATTACTTAGTCATCTTCAGAACATCAAAAATTACTGATGACTAACAATAGCTAAGGGATTGTCTCTTAAGGTACAAAATTTTTTGGCGTCGTTGTCGAAGACGAAGAAGCGAAGTTTTTCCCTGGGTTTTGTTCATCTTTATTCTGGTTGTTCAGAGAGGAGGAAATATTAAAGTTGTGTTTTCATTTCATAAATTCTGGCTTTTAAAAGGCCACATATGAGTTGGATACCTCTCAGTGGAAAGCCCCCATTATTTCAGATCCTGAAATGATGGTTTATAAAAAAGGTCAAAAATCAAGAACGCTTTCTACACCTGATGCTACACTACCTGCACTAGGCAGCAGTTCCCATACCCATTCATCCAAGGATATTTCCTAGAAACTAATTTTCTCGAAACAAGAATCCTTGCCTCCACATATTCATTTCCAAGAACCAAAGTTAGAAGAATAGTATTTTGAATATGTTTCATTTACATTTAAAGAAACTCAACCTAATACAATTACAAGTTCTTCTGATATTGTTTATCAACCCCTTCCCATATCAGTTGTTTCACCTCATCCATCCACATCTACAACTGGTATACAATCCCCACCAAATCAAGGACCAATTAATCAAGGCATAAACAGGTAGCCCCTGCTTTCTTGATGAACAGATATGTACCATTAAATCTTCTACAACCAATGAATGCAATGCCTTAGGAATACCTTAAGTTGCTTCCTAGATTTATTGGTGAAGATGAAATAACTACAGAACAACACTTGCCTTTGTTTTGCACTTCCACTAAAAATTTAAATTTTGAACATCTTGATCTAGTAATGAGACTTTTTTTAGAGTCTCTAAATGGAGAGGCAAGAAAATGGTTTAAAGGATTACCAAATGGATGAATCAATGATTGGGAAAAATTAGAAAGACAGTTCATCCAAATATGGGGTGAAAAGAGAGATCATAGTTATTCATTGACAAAGTTTAATGCTATTAAGAATAAGTATGATGAAAATATGAGTGATTTCATTAAAATATTTAACAAATTGTATAATAGTTTGCCTGCAGAAATGAAACCCCCTCCTATTGGAGCAAGAGTTGTTTTTTCTATGGCATTTGTATCGTATTTTAGTTTTACTTTGAGAGAGAGAAGATCTCCCACTCTTGAAAAAATCCAAACTGATGCTTTGGAGATCGAAGAAAATATGACTGCTGCTGGAAAAGCACAAGAAAAGCATATAGTTTGAGATAAAGGTAAGGCCAAAGAAGAGTCCTAATAGGATCAAAGGATTGATGACATGACTAAATTCATCAAGAACTTGTCAAACAAACTTGTGAAGATGGAATTGGATAATAAGAAACCTGCACAATAAAATAGAGGGGTTTTTAATCCCCAATTCAGAAAGAAACCTTTACAAATTTTGCAGAGGGAAAGAAGAGATCAGGACCAAGTTCAAGCACCCTTATATATAGAATCAGCACCTTCACAGTCTGCTGATGATGATCAGAAAGAGGTTGAAGATCAAATCTCTGCTGTTTATATGGAAGATGATGAAGAAGAAGAGAAATGTGAAGAAGAATGTACCGAGGTTGACGTATCATTTGACCAGGAAGAAATGAATGATTATTGCAAACAATTCACTGATTTTATGCAAGCAGAACTACATAAAAATTATGACTTAAGATCAAAAAAGAGATTAAGAACTTAGGATGATGAGGAAAAAGAACCAGAGTCAATTTCTTCTCCAATGGTGACTCCACAACCAGAGAACTTAGTAAAACATTTAGACAAGGGAAAACAACTCATCAATTCAGTAGAAAACAATGAAAAGCAGCAAGTTGAGGTTTCCCAGAGTAAGTCTAATGATTCTAATATTTTGGAGAAGATTGTTACTATACCTGAGCATTATGCTAATCCTAACAAAAATCAAGAACCTGAGAAGACTGTTAAACAAAATCAAACTTTCAGTTTGTCCAAAGAGTTAGAAAAAATTAAAATTCAAGTACCCTTGCTTGAGTTAGCTAAGACACCTGGATATAGGAAGGAAATTGCAGAGTTGATTAATCTCTCTTAGTCTGATGATGTTGGTGATATTTTGAATTTGAAAGAAAAAAACCAGTGGTTACCTTTGGTCCACATGTTGAAGAGGTAGATTCTTTTGTTCGTCCTTTTTATATATCAGTGCTTTTACATGATTTCATTTTGGATAATTGTATGTTAGATTATGGTGCATCGCATAATCTAATGCCATTTTCTGTGATGAAAGAGTTAAATTTACAAATCACTAAGCCCTATAGAGAACTTTATCCAGTCGCTTCCAAAAGGGTGAAATGTGTTGGGCGTATCAAAGACATGGTGATATCCCTTGCACAAATTCCAACCAAGATTATCATGATCGATGTAGTAGTTGGAGATATTCCAACCAGATTTGGTATGATGTTATCCGAATCTTGGGGAGAAAAGCTTGGAGGTGTCTTAAAATTGGATTTACATATGCAATTATTCCTATCTTCAATGGGGAAGAGAGAAGGTTATACAGAGAAACCATATTTGTTAAGACTACCACAAAGAAGGATGCAGAAAATTCCCCAATACATGGCAAAGAGAAGGAGGATCTCTCTTGTTTTATGCTGCATGAAGATGCAAAATTTGCTGAAGACTCACAGAAGCAGCTCTCTTTAGCAATTGTACATAAGGAGTTGGATTCAAATAAAATTTGGAAGTGTTATTTCAATGGTGCCTACTTAAAGGATTGCATAGGAGCTGGAGTGTTATTCATATCTCCAGAAGGTAATCTTGTACCTTTTTATTTTAAGCTTGAGTTTGAATCAACCAATAATGTAGTTGAGTATGAAGCATTGATTTTGAGTCTCCAAACTACTAATAAAATGGGAATTCAATGTATTTCAATTTTTGGTGATTCCGAGTTAATTATAAGACAGATTAAGAATTCATGTCAAACCTAGCATCCCGAATTGAGGTCTTATAGAAATGAAGTGTGGGACCTTATTGAAAATTATTTTTAAGCCTTGAATCTTTAGTTTATTCCAAGAGAAGAAAATAGAATGGTAGATTCACTGGCAGTTGCATCTAGTACATTTAAGCCACCAATAAATCCAAGACCGAGATATGAGATATAGTTGAGACATAGGCCTTCAATTCGTGATAATGTAAAGCATTGGCGGGTTTTCGAGGAAGATGAGAAAATCAATCATTTCCTAACAATGATTGGAAATTTTGAAGACAGTGAAATAGATCAAGAAAGTGAAGAAGCTTATCAGAATGATGTACTCAAAAACCTAAAGCAGTCAATAGGTGATCAGAAGATAATTCAGTTGAAGGATAATACATTGCCCATAGGTCTGGTTCTTCTTGAAATATTGTTTGATTCTAATGATGTAGCAGTGAACCAGAAGAAAGAATCTCAGGAGGAAGAAATGGAGGACTGTAATTAGGAACTCAACAGGATTCTAAAATGGTTAAGTTATTTAAAGGAGTTCCTAAGGATTATAAAGAAAGGTATGTTGATCTTTTCAAGAAGTATATGGATGTGTTTGCATGGTCATATGAAGATTTAGAGACATATGATTTAGATATTATTCAGCATAAAATACCACTGAAAGATGGGGTTAAGCCTCACAGGCAGAAGCTCAGGCATATTAATTCATTGTTGCTACTTGCCCCAATTGAGAAAGAAGAAAAAAGGTTGTTGCAAGAAAAAATCATAGTCCCACTTAGATACTCAAACTGGGTTTCTAATTTGGTTCCTGTCACAAAGAAGAATGGAGAGATAAGATTATGTGTTTATTTCAGGAACTTGAACAGAGCTTCCCTAAAAGATAATTATCCTTTTCCAAAGATGTATTATGTTATAAAAAAAGTAACTGGAGCTCATAGGTTATCCATGGTTGATGGTTTCTCTAGGTACAATCAAGTAGTCGTTGAAAAGGAAGATCAGAAGAAAACAACTTTTATCACACCGTGGGGAACGTTCATGTATGCCAGGATGCCATTCAGTCTCATGAACACAGGGGCTACTTTCCAGAGAGAAATAGATATAGAATTTGTGGGTGACAAATTTGTAGTCATACATTTGGATGATGTGACTATTTTTTCAAGTTCTGATGACAAACACTTGGAGCATCTACAGAAGGCTTTCCTGAAATGTAGGAAGTTTGGGTTATCTTTGAATACAAAAAAATCTTTGTTTTCTCTGGAGGAAGGTAAGTTGCTAGGAAATATAGTTGCAAATCAGGGGGTGAAAATTGATCTAGCAAGAGTTGAGGCTATACAAACAATTCCATTGCCTAGAAGTAGAAAATATATCCAAATATTTCTAGCAAAAATTAATTTTCTAAGAAGATTTGTCCCAAATTATGCTAAGATTGTCAGAAGTATAGCAGATATGTTGAAGAAAAATGCTGAAGTGAAATGGGACAAAGATGAAAGATAATCCTTTGCCAGGATTAAAGAGGCTCTTGAAGAAGCTCTGGTACTGATCAACCCTAATTATCAAAAACCTTTCCAAATCTTTTCATTTGCATCACCTTCTACCATTGCTGTTGTGTTGCTGCAGAAGAACGAAGAGGGAAACGAGCAACCTGTAGCATTTTTCAGTAAAGTTCTCAGAGATGCAGAACTCAAATGTAGAACTAAAGCAGGTATATGCTTTAGTTAAATCATTAAAAGCTTTCAGGACTTATGTACTTCATTCTCAAATAGTAGCATATGTACCTAATTCAGCTGTAAAAGATGTGCTAGTTCAGAGTGAAGTGGAGGGGAAAAGAGGAAAATGGATTGCAAAAATTCAAGAATATGATTTAGATATTAAGCATACTAATTTGGTTAAAGGACAAGGATTGGCCAAATTGCTGGCAGAATCTAAGTTCCAAGCTCTGGGAATTAATTTTTGTAAAATCCCAAAACAGGGATTCAGCAATACATAAACTGTATTACGGTCTTGTAATTATGAATAAGCTTAAAATAGGTGTGAAAAACACATATACATCAATTGGAGCTACAACAACAACTTATCTTTCATTCCATGATCTGAAAAGTGAGGAAAAACAATTATTTCGGCCCTAAAAACGTCATTTTCAGATATTTGCGTAAAAATAAGGGAAATTTATGGTGGCATCCCTTATATTAGGTCATGTGGGACTCACATACCATATTTGAGAGAAAAAAATAACTCTAGCTAAGTTAAACAGATCTCCCACTCCCTATATGGCTCAAAAACACTGAATTCCCATGACTTGACTAAACAAAAAGTTTCTAAAGCATGCACAACGTATTTTAAATAGTATTTCTGATATAATATGATTCAAACATCATATATGGAGTTTTATTGCTCAGAACATGAAGAAAATGGAATATTTGATGAAGAAACTCTCAAGAAAGAGGTGTTGCAACACATAGAAATGACTGCAAAGGCTTGACAACATTATTTTATTGAGTGTACTGTAGCAGTAGATTACATATCAGATCTAGATCAGATCTGTGTACAAAAATTTAGATCCATATCAGATCTGTACACTAGAAAGGCTCCTCTTTCAGATCCCCTTGGGGTTTTCAGCAGAAAATGAAGTACATGTAGTAGATCTGAGATCTACTGTAGAATGATTCAGAATTTCTGAAGAAAATACATCTATGAATATATTAGATCTGAAACATACATGGATTAGATGCCTAATCCATGGATCACCACATTGTAAGGAAGGCTCCTTTACACCAGAGATCTCTCCTCCAAATAGTTGCCAAAACACCCTGCAAATCCTCACTTGCAAATAATGCAGTCCAAGGACATCAAATGCATTTTAGGCTTGATATAGAGTTTGGCCTGATGCCAAGATGTAGATCTGAAGCTCCAATCAGCTAATACACTCTTTCCAATGGAATATATGACTTTCCCATTGAAAAGAGGCACTAGTATGGCCTAGATCTAAATAGATCTAGCCTCCACTTGCTGCAGCTTGCAAAGGAAATCACACCCTAAACATGAAATGAATTGTAGTTGAAAGAAGAAGCTTGGTCTCAAACCAGATAGTGGACTATGTAGTACAAACTCTTCCAAGATCTACTCAATGGAAAGAGGTGGAATTCCTAAACAGGAAATCCCAATGCTAAACAACATTTGCAATCTAAGCTAACAACCAAGAAAGCTATATGTCTAAACAGACAATATATCAAAATATCATATCATGAACAACCTCCATATGCTGCCCTCCTCTTCCTTTTATAATATCAAGAGATTGTAAACCCTAAACCACCTTCAATGATTTAGCCCCATTCACATGTGTAGCCTCCAACTTGACTGCGTTGTCCCTCTAGAAGATTCATTGCATTTAGATAGTGTTTTTGCCTTGGTCCTGGTTGACTTGGTCAATTGATTCAGTTTCTTTCACACTAAAGTGTGTTTATACAAGTGGCCCATATTTAGCCTTGTTCACATTGGGCATTGATTTATTCTTTTATTAGCATTTTTATGAACCTCCTTTACACATTTATTCTTTAAACAAATAAAGAAAAAAAAAATGAATATTCCTATTATCTTAGGACTAATTAGGAACATTATAGTCCTCCCATCCAAAATTTTGCTTTTCCTCAATCAACTCACAAGGAATTTGCAAAATCTCCAATGGAATTGTCTCCTCCCAAGAATACAAGTTTGCCTTTGGTGGATGAACCAAATAGCTACCATCATGAAGTAGTGGGAGATACATGAAAAGAATCATATGCTGTCCATTGGTCTTCTCAAGGAATGAGAGATGGTAAATATTGGGTACTTAAACCCCCATGAGAAACTTCAATCTACATTCTATCAACCAAACAAAGTGAGCCATCCTTGACAGCTCAAAGAAATAGTCACCAATCCCCACCATATGCAATGTGTAGGGGCTCCATGGCTGGAAATGAGAGATAAGAATACTCAAATCGCGCTGTCTCTCCCTCCATTTATGATAAATATGGAGCTGATGATCCTGGGTTGCAATAATATAGTCCTCATGAAGCCTAAAGAGACTTGGAACTTCATGATTCCCTTCATGGATTCTAGTGAGCCTTCTTGCCTAATCTTCCATGCATATGGTGAATAGAGTATCTTCACCATATGTGCTCCAAAAGAAACATGGACTAAGTGTCATATGATATATTGGATAGTGACAATAGTCCCTCCCTTGAGACCAGCGTTGTCCTTCATCTTGCTGCCTCAAATCATAGTACAATAAGTGGCCATCCCACCACCTTCTTGCTGCAAAAATCTTCTTCAAATCTTGGAAATAGTAGAGGGTAATAGGTGTTGGCTAAATATGATTCAAACAACACATGTCTTGCTGCAAATTCTCTCAAGTGAGAGACTTCTTCCAATGACATAAGCCCAACATATGGCTTCTAGCATAAGAAAACAAATGATATAATGTAGCAGCCACACAATGTTATGTCCTCCTCTTGAAGCATGAATGAATATGGGAGATTTCATTCCTAAAGGGCACACTCAACCAAGGTGTCATCTGTCCTCTCATGTTCCCAACAAATATCAGAGCATCATCATCATCATGATATAAATAAGCTCTCTTATGCCACCTCATGAGAGAGTTACATTTTCTCCTAAACCCAAGTACATACATGATCATGAAATACATTCCAAATAGAAATACATGTACATACATGAGACACATCCCAATCATAAGCAAATACATGGACATGAAATTTAAAATGGGATGTCCAAACTCTCTTCTTGTCAACCAAAGCAACCATGCCTTCTTCTTATGCATCCTTCCGTCGAGATACAAGGCATGAGACAAGAAAATACGAAACCTTGGGTAGTACCCATACTCACCCAATAGCAACCAGCATAGGACATCTCCTACTTGCATCCAATTCAGATGTGGTAAGTGGTTTTCCCACCACTTACTTGCTGCCCATAACATATCTCCATGGCTGAAAGTGGAAGATATATTTGGTGCCTTAGGAAAGCACCCATCATGCTGCAAAATCTCCTTTTTTTCACCAAGGGAGTGGCCATAATCAACAATAGTTTTGGCCCAAATTTGTGTTAGAAAAATTAAATATTACAGATCAATGCAACATATAAAATATGCGAAAAACACAAGCACCAAAAACACATAAAACTAGAGAGACACAGATATACGTGGTTCACCCAGTTTGGGCTATGTCCACCCCGAATAGCCAGTCCTTCCTTTCTATTATCCAGCAAAAAATGAAGAGACACAACCTACAACAGATTTGCTGTAATATCCTCTGTTCTCTCTCACAATCTCCCTATCTGTTTCTCGCTCTGAGAATACACACACACTACACAGCCACAATACAATACCCTCATAAAAGCGAGGGGTTGCCTTCTAGGGCAAAAAACCCTAAACTAAACATAACTTCTACCGTCATATCATATGCCTAATGAACGACTCAGATTGACTATAAATTACTATACTTTTACAAGGCCGCCCCCCCTGGACCCCCTAGGTAGTGTTTAATTATGGGCGGCATTGCCGCCCCATTAAGGTACAGGGGTCCAACGCTGTGATACAAAAGGAACAAGATAATCAGGCTCCACACCCAACAATCTCCCACTTGGAGACTAATTGTAGCAACTGCACCGCTACTTCATTTGCTGGACAATGACTCCTCTTTGGACTTGGCTATTTATCATCTTCATCGTCATCCTTGAAGACCAATTGAAACTGAGCATAATATCAGTTTCTCCCTGGTTACAACTTTTGTTAGCATATTTGCAGGATTTTGGCTAGTGTATATCTTTTCCAGCTTCAACTGTCCATCTTCCAATACTGACCATATGAAATGGTACTTTAGCTCTATGTGTTTAGTCCTGGAATGAAATGTTGAGTTCTTTGCAAGATGAATGGCACTTTGGCTATCATTGTATAACGTGCCCATATCATGCTTCTTACCCAATTCATCCATAAACCTTTGTAACCAAATCATTTCTTTACTAGCCTTTGTAGCAGCAACATACTCTGCTTCTGTTGTTGAAAGTGCAACAACACTTTGGATTTTTGAAACCCAACTGACAGTTGTTCCACCTACAGTAAATACATACCTTGTAGTGCTCCTCATGTTATCTCTGTCACCTGCCATATCTGCATCAACATATCCCTTTAGAGCAATGTTTGAACCACCAAAGCATAATGCTTGATTTGTGGTACCTCTCAAATATCTGAGAATCCATTTTATTGCCATCCAATGTTATTTTCCTGGATTTTTCATGTACCTGCTTACAACTCCCACTTCATGTGCAATGTCAAGCCTTGTGTAGACCATGGCATACATTAAGCTTCCAACTGCTGATGCATATGGAACTTTAGACATATATTCCATTTCTTCTTGGGTCTTGGGGCACATCTCCTTACTAAGTTTGAAATGGCTAGAAAAAGGTGTACTAATTGGTTTTGCATTCTGCATATTAAATCTTTTCAACACCTTTTGTATGTACTCATTCTGAGACAGTGTTAATTTGCGATTTTTCTTGTCACTAGTTATTCTCATACCAAGGATTTGTTTTGCAGATCCCAAATCCTTCATTGCAAATGAGTTTGCCAATTTTCTTTTGAGTGCATTTATTTCTTGCATGTTAGACCCTACAACAAGCATGTCATCTACATACAACAACAATATAATATAGTTGCCATCATTTTTCCTTTTCATATAAACACAATGATCAGAGTGAAATCTAGTATAACCTTGTTCGGACATAAACTTGTCAAATTTTAGATACCACTACCTTGGAGCCTGTTTTAAGCCATACAAGCTCCTCTTTAACCTGCACACTAATTTTTCTTTCCCTTTGACCTGATATCCTTCTGGCTGCTCCATATAGATATCTTCCTCCAAATATCCATGGAGAAATGATGTCTTTACATCTAACTGTTCAAGATGTAAATCTTCCACTGCTAAAAGACTTAAAATAGTTCTGATTGAGGTCATCTTAACAACAGGAGAAAATATTTCATCAAAATTAATACCTTTCTTTTGTGCAAACCCCTTCACCACAAGTCTAGCTTTGTACCTCTGTTTTCCTCCATCTTCTTCCTTCAGCCTGTAAACCCATTTATTCTGCAATGTAGTTTTACCTGCAGGAAACCTGACTAATTCCCAAGTCTGGTTATGCATTAAGGAGTCCATATCTTCTTCCATGGCTATCTCCCACTTCTTCTTGCTTTCAACTTGCATTGCTTCTTCATAACATTCAGGTTCACCAGAATCAGTCAACAACAAATAATATAATGAAGGAGAGTATTGTTTAGGGGGTCTACTTATCCTGGTAGATCTTCTAACACCACTTTCAAGTGTTTGAGGTTCCTTTTGTAGTGGTGGTTGCTATTGTTGTGGCTGTTGATTATTATTATTTTCAGGCACCTTTACCTTTTCTGTGATCTCATCAAGAACTGTGTATTCTTTGTTTTATTTTTCCTGTTTCTTATCCTACAACTGATTCTTATACAAGACCTTTTCATTGAATATTACATCTATGCTCCTAATGATTTTGTGATTTTCATAATCATATAAGCGATAACCAAAATCATTAACACCATATCCAATAAAGGTACATTTCTTTGATTTTGCCTCAAGATTTGTTCTATTTTCTTTATTAATATGGACAAAGGCCTCACAACCAAAAGGCTTTAAAAAAAAGTAGTTTACCTTTTTACCTGTCCATGCTTCCTCTGGAATACCACCATCCAAGGAACTTGAAGGCCCTCTGTTTATTAGATAAACAACAATATCTACAACATTTGCCCAAAATTGTAAAGGCAATCCTGCATGCAATCTCATGCACCTTGCACGCTCCATGATTGTTCTGTTCATCCTTTCTGACACACCATTTTCTTGTGGTGTTCTTGGAACTGTCTTCTCTCTACGAATTCCATGCTCTGAACAATACCTATCAAACTCTTTGCTGCAATATTCACCTCCATTGTCTGATATGAGACACTTCAACTTCTTTCCTGTCTCAATCTCAACCAAAGCTTTCCATTTCTTGAAAGTATCAAATACATCTGATTTATTCTGAATACAATAAATCCAAGTTTTTATAGTTGCATCATCAATAAAAGTAACATAATAACGAGAGACACCAAGAGATGATACCTGAGTAGGTCCCCATACATCTATATGCACAAGCTCTAATTTTCTGCTCTTCTTTTCTTTCCCAACTCTGAGAAATCTGACTCTCTTCTGTTTTCCATAAATGAAATTCTCACAGAAATCCAAATCAACATTCTTCAAACCCGGCAAAAAATTTCTTGAGTGAAGAATCTTCATCCCCTTCTCACTCATGTGTCCGAGCCTATGATGCCATAATGCTGCATCGGCTCCTTTGGAAGTTAAAGCATTAACAGAATTAGAAATACCATTGCATAAATACAATATACCAACCTTTTTTCCTTTTGCTATTACCAAGGCTCCTTTGGTGACGTTCCATGTTTTATCTATGAAATTTGTCACGCAACCTTCACTGCCTATCTGCCCTGTTGAAATCAGGTTTTTCTTCAGATCTGGAACATGCCTTACCTCATTTAATAGCCATTGGTTTCCATTTTGTTGTTTTACAAGAACTTTACCCATTCCAACAATTTTACAGAGTTTATCATCACCCAAACGGACTTGTCCAAAATCTCATTGAATATAGTCATGAAAATATTTCTTATCTGGTGTGGAATGGAATGAGGCCCCTGAATCTACTACCCAAGAATCAGTAACATTTTTTAAAGAAAGAATCAAAGCATCTTGTAACACATCACCTGTCACATTTGATTTATGATTTTTTTCTTGCTGTGCATCTCCTTTTTTTCCCTTTCGAGATCTACAATATTTCTTTAGGTGTCCTTTCTTTCTGCATTTCCAGCACACTATCCCCGATCTGGACTTGGATCTTCCTTTCGTTGATTTACTGTGATATCCCAAGCTCTTTCCTCTTTCCATTCTTCTTCCCCTAGACTCTACACTCAAATCATTACCCGATGTCTCACCAGAGATTTTTCGTCGCATTTCCTCACTAAGGATAGCACCGAAAACATCATCAAACTTTAAAGTACTAGATCCAGAGACAGAGCTACTAATGGCCATAACTAAACCATTATAGCTTTTTGGCAATGAGCACAGAAATAAAAGAGCCCTAACTTCATCATCAAAGTTTACCCCTATAGAACTTAACTGACTGGTAACTGTATTAAAATCATTTAAATGGTCTGCAACAGATCCACCTTCCGACATCTTCATATTAAATAAACGTTTCATAAGAAATACCTTGTTTGAGGCCAAGGGTTTTTCATATAGTTTTTCCAACGCCTTAATCAAACCCTCTATTTTTGTTTCCTTTGAAATATTGAAGGTTACCGACGCTGCGAGGTACAACCGTACTGTTTCGAGTGCCTTTCTATCAAGAATATCCCATTCTACGTCTGTCATAGTCGTTGGCTTCTTTGTTTTTCCGCTCAATGGTAGGTATAGATCTTTTTGATACATATAATCTTCCATCTGCATCTTCCACAGTGGGAAGTTTTGGCCGTTAAATTTTTCAACCTTAAATTTACCATCTTCCGCCATTGCTCCCACTCGAACTAGGAACCCTTCTTTCCTACGAGTTTATCAGCCAAATAGACCTTCGGCTCTGATACCAGTTGTTAGAAAAATTAAATATTACAGAGCAATGCAACATATAAAATATGCGGAAAACAAAAGCACACAAAACACATAAAACTAGAGAGACACAGATATACGTGGTTCACCCAGTTTGGGCTACGTCCACCCTGAATAGCCAATCCTTCCTTTCTATTATCCAGAAAAAAATGAAGAGACACAACCTACAACAGATCTGCTGTAATATCCTTTGTTCTCTCTCACAATCTCCCTATCTGTTTCTCGCTCTGAGAATACACACACAGTACATAGCCGCAATACAATACGCTCATAAAAGCGAGGGGTTGCCTTCTAGCGCAAAAAACCCTAAACTAATCATAACTTCTATCGTCAGATCATTTGCCTAATGAATGGCCTGGATTGAATAGAAATTACTACACTTTTACAAGGCAATTTTACATATGTTTTTAGCTTCGGGGGCGTTGCCCCCAAAAACCCCTACCAGGGGGGGGGGCCTCCATAAAGTCGCAACCACCCCCCCTTGGACCCCCCAGGCAGTGTTTAATTACGGGCGGCGTTGCTGCTCCATTAAGGTACAGGGGTCCAACGCTGTGATACAAAATAAACAAGATAATCAGGCTCCACACCCAACAAGTTGGCCATGAATTTTGTAAGGTATAGCACTCCTCTTAAGAGTCATGGCCTGCATATAAATAGTAAAAGAATGCATACAATCATAAAGTAAAACATGATTTACATAAGTATGCTCTTCACCAATAGTCCTCCTCCAACAAGTGGAGAGGTGCACAGATCTATCTTCTTCCTCAAGAGGAGAAGGAGAGGGTTGAACTAAATATTCCATAGAGTTATATTGCTACTCCATATTCATGTGATACATGCATCTTTGATAATGCTGATATAATTCTTCTTCAAAGCCTTCCCACATGAATCCATTTGAGATAATATGGTGTGTTCTAATGAAAACAGTGGGGGTAGAAAGCAAGATATCATAGGCTGCACATAGTATTTAGTCTTTGAGTTTGGACTCTTTAGCCAAATAGATCTGATCATGAAAGTAAATGACTCCATCAACCACCTTATAACTCCTATCTTCCATTTTTCCATCAAGAACCTTACATGTGAAGAGGTTCTTGGAATATTCTACAAAGAGTTGGGACTCCCAATATGGATCTAGGCTCCTCAATAAAGACATCGTTGTAGAGTTATGAAATGAAGTAGCTATCACATCATATATTTCCTCTTTGACATGCTTAATGCAAAATTCACATGTGGGAGTATTGAAGCTCCACCTTTGTTGCCTCCCTTGCAGCTGATCTTGTGCAAGACAAGATTGAAGAATAGGAAGATCAATCTAATTTTGAAAGATATCTCTCTTCCAAAATCTCCATAGTTTAGTCCATGCACACAAGAGTGTTGGTACCCTATTGCTTCCTTTAGAAATATTCTTATGGAGGGATATCATTTGCTGCCCCAAGTCTATGGAGTGGCCATTTGACATCATGCTAGTGTCATCGTGGATCTCTGAATTCTTATTTACCAGCACAAATAGATGAGTGAGAAATAGCAAAATCAATTTCAGAAAATTTTTCAGCTCTCCTTGGAATCCATCAATAGATCTCAGTGTTGTGGTAGCTCCCCTCAAGGCTCCTTCTTTAGCCAAATTTGTCATTTATGCACAAAGTTGAGATAAAACTTTATTCTTCTTTTCATCAGGGGGTCTCCCTGGTGGAATGCCTCCATGTAAAGAGACATCTAAATCTGAAGTAGACTGTATGGATGGTTGTACTGATGTGTCCCTTCCTTTGCTGCATAGTTCAGTCTCCTTCTCATGAATAGGAATCCCTTGATATAAACAAGGGCGCATGCTCCTCATTATAGGATGCTGATCCATCCTTGCTCCTCTTGCTTGGAGTAAGGTATCACTGCCCAATAACGATGTCATATAATGCTCCTTGGGAATCACTTGCAAAGATACACAAGCTCTTTCCCTTGAAACAATAACTTCATCTCCATCCCCATGTGGTAATGGGTCTTCTTTTGAAGTAACAACATTGCTACTATATTCTTTTTCTTCCTTCTCATCAATATTTGAGAACGCCTCATTATCAACAAGAGACCTTGGATCTTGGTCTTCTTTTGAAAGAGGAATCTCCATGACTTCTTCTTGAGAAGAAATCTCTCCATGCAATGGGGATCTTGCCCTTGGCAAGGTATCACACAAGTTTTTATCCCCTTCAACATATATTTGAAGTGGAGTTTGCATAGCAGATCTTTCCAACTCATGCAATGGTTTTGCATGCTCATGCTTTGCTAGCTCAATAAAAGATGTTTTAGTTTGTTTTACATCAAATGTTTTCACCATTCTCCTGAAGAACTTTGCATAAGTAGATATTTTTGCATTATTTAATGAGAAAGATTCAAACAACCACCAAGAATAAGATTTACCTTTAAGATGCAGCACTGCTACCTTAAGGGCTTCTTCTTCTGAAACTTGATGTAGATCCAAATATGAGTCTAGTTGATCTATCCATTCTTCGGTTGTGTATGTGAAGGATCCATCAAAATTAGGCAGAAAGAATATACCTCTTCTTCTTTTATTGCTGGATCTTCTCTCCTCCTTGAGCTGGCAGAATTATTGGAAGCTCAAGTGCTCCTTGATTTTCCAAGATTTAGATTCATACTCTTGAAGATAATCACTTAAAGTCTCCTCCTTTGGTGTATCTTCTTCTTCCATCTCTCTTGCAGTAGATCTAGGCATATAATAATGTTGTAGATCTGATGTAGCTGAGTTCTTGCACATATAAGATGAAGAACTTGGGTTTTATTCATGTAAATATCTTCTTAAGTGAACTTCATGCCTTGCCCTCTTTATTTCTTTGATTTCTCCTTTAAGCTCATGCATAGTTTGGAATAGAGTTTTTGATAACACTTTCCCTTTCATTCTTCCAAACAAAGGGGTTTTACCCTTTTATTTTGTGTTTGCAATTTAATCAGTCTTCATCTTCTATCTCTTCTCTCCTTGAAAAGACATCTTTGCTTGAAGCTCATAGGCTGAGCCAAAGATCATGCTTCGATACCACTGTAATATCCCAAAACAAGGATTAAGCAATAAATAAACTATATTACGGTATTGAAATGATGAATAAGCTTAAAATAGGTGTGAAAAACACATATACATCAATTGGAGCTATAACAACAACTTATCTTTCATTCCATGATCCGACAAGTGAGGAAAAACAACTATTTCAGCCCTAAAAACGTCATTTTAAGATATTTGCATAAAATAAGGGAAAGTGATTGTGGGATCCCTTAGCTTAGGTCATGTGGGACTCACATACCAAATTTGAGTGAAAACAAATAACTCTAGCAAAGTTAAACAAATCTCCCACTCCCGATAAGGCTCAAAAACACTGAATTCCCATGACTTGAGTAAACATAAAGTTTATGAAGCATGCACAACGTCTTTTAAATATTATTTCTAATATAATATGATGCAAAAATCATATCTAGAGTTTTATTTCTCTGAAAATGAGGAAAATGGAAGATTTGATGAAGAAACCCTCAAGAAAGAGGTGTTGCAACACATAGAAATGTCTGCAAAGGCTTGAAAATGTTATTTTATTGAGTGTACTGTAGTAGTAGATTACATATCAGATCTACAACATATATTTGTACAAAAATTTAGATCCATTTCAGATCTGTACACTAGAAAGGATCCTCTTTCATATCCCCTTGGGGCTTTCAGCAGAAAATGAAGTACATGGAGTAGATCTGAGATCTACTGCAGCAGATCTATAGAATGATTCATAATTTATGAAGCAAATACATCTATGAATAGATCAGATCTGAAACATACATAGATTATATGGATAATCCATAGATCACCACAGTGTAAGGAAGGCTCCTTTACACCAGAGATCTCTCCTCCAAATAGTTTCCAAAACATCCTGCAACTCCTCACTTGCAAATAACGCAATCCAGGGACATAAACTACATTGTAGGCTTGATTTAGAGTTTGGATTGATTCCAAGATGTAGATCTGAAGCTCCAATCAGCTAATACACTCTTGCCAATGGAATATATGACTTTCCCACTGAAAAGAGGCACTAGTATGGCCTAGATCTGAATAGATCTAGCCTCCACTTGCTGCAGCTTGCAAAGAAAATCACACCCTAAACAGAACATGAATTTTAGTTGAAATGAGAAGCTTGGTATCAAACCAGATAGTGGAATATGTAGTACAAACTCTTCCAAGAGCTACTTAATGGAAAGAGGTGGAATTCCTAAACAGGAAATCCCAATGCTAAACAACATTTGCAATCTAAGCTAAACCGCCAAGAAATTTATATGTCTAAACAGAAAATATATCAAAATATCATATCATGACCAACCTCCATATACTGCCCTCCTCTTCCTTTTATAAGATCAAGAGATTGTAAACCCTAAACCACCTTCAATGATTTAGCCCCATTCACATGTGTAGCCTCCAACTTGACTGCACTGTCCCTCTAGAAGATTCATTGCATCTAGACAATGTTGTTGACTTGGTCCTGGTTGACTTGGTCAATTGATTCAGTCTCTTTCACACTCAAGTGTGTTTATACAAGTGGCCTAGATTTAGCCTTGTTCACATTGGGCATTGATTTATTCTTTTATTAGGATTTTTATGAACCTCCTTTACACATTCATTGTTTAAACAAAGAAAGCAAAACAAAATGAATATTCCTATTAGCTTAGGACTAATTAGGAATATTCAAATTTTCTTGCACCTTTGGATGAATTAGTTGAGGAAACAAATCAAATTAGCACAAAGTCAGCGATGAAGTACAAATTTCTCTACTCAGATTGGTATAAGGATATTATTCATTATCTGTGCTTTTTATCTTGCCCTCCTTCAATCAACATAACAAAATATAGATCTCTTAAACCAAAATCTCAAAGTTATGTTAAAATTGATGCTAAATTATATTGGAAAGATCCTGTTGGTGTTTTGTTGCTATGTTTGACAGAAGGAGAATCAATGGAAGTTATCAAAGAATACCATGAATGTTTGTGTGGTCATTATAGCTAGAAAGTTACTGATCACAAAATTCTCAAATCAGATTTTTACTGGCCTTCCTTATTTGTTGATGTATACAGAGTGGTTATAAGTTTCAAGAAATGTCAATTATTTGTAGAGAAGAAAAGGCTAGCTCCTCTACCTCTTCTCCCTGTTTTTGTTGAAGAACCCTTTAAACAATGGGGATTGGATTTCATTGGAAAAATTAATCCACCATCAAGTGGGTAGTTCAAGTGGATTCTAACTGCCACTGATTATTTTACAAAATGGGTGGAGGCAATACCTACTAGAAAAGAAAATGATCTAGTAGTGATGAAGTTTATGGAAGAGAACATCTTCAGCAGGTTTGGATGTCCAGTAAATATTGCAACAGACAATGCTTAGGTATTCAACTCAGTCAAATTCATTCATTTCTATCAAACATATAATGTGATCTTCTCTCATTCTACAGCATATCATCCTCAAGGGAATGGGCTAGTTGAATCCTCCAACAAGACATTGGTCAGTATTTTGAAGAAAACAATCAATGAGAATCAGAAGAATTGGGATTCAAATTTGATATTTTCTCTCTGGGCTGTGATAATGACTACTAGAAGATCTACTGGTAAGTCTTCTTATGAGCTAGTATATGGTACTCAAGCTTTATTTCCCACTCAGCTAGCTAGACCAATGATCTCTTTTCTTCAAGAAGCACAAGAAGAACCCAATGCATTGGTAATAAGACTAAATAAGGTGATATAATTGAGTGAGAGCAGGAATAAAGTCAGGGAAAACTTGGTCACATATCAGGAGAAAATGAAGTCCATTTTTGATAGGAAGGCAAAGGAGGTTCTATTCCAAACTGGAGATTTGGTATTAAGATGGGATACCAGAAGAGAAGAAAAAGGAAAGCATGGTAAGTTTGATCCTCTCTGGTATGGCCCATACAGGATTATTGAAGCCCGATCAAATAACACTTTTATGTTGGAAAACCTTGATGGAGAAATAGTATAATTTCTTGTGAATGGGCAGTATCTAAAACATTATTTCCAGCACTGAAGATTGATGGTTCACCATTGTACATATTTCGCTTTCTTCATTGTACATTTTTCATCAAATAGTATTTGACTCCATGCCCGAGGTGAAGGCACTAATTTGCAGGTTCTTAGTGTTTCATGGAAAAAAACACTATCCCCAGGTGGAGCCAGATGTTGTGGATCGTTTACAATATCCTTTTATTTTAATTTTCAAAAATACAAAAAAAATAGAAAACAACTAAAAAGATATGTTAGAGTATTACGGTTCATATACTTTAGCATAAAAATAGATCTACTCGTTATATTAAAGTTTAAAGTTTAAATACTTTTAGGCTTTATGAAATCGGGTCCTAGTTCAATGTTTAAATATCGATCACTTTATCGAACGGGATTTGATGATTTACTAAGCACTGAGTAAAGGCCTCAACTCGCGGGCACATTTAGCACGTGATCTAACATGGAAGGTGCCTCTGTAGTTGACTGTGTTGACTACGGGAGTAACCCAAATCAATGGTCGAGATTTATTGTGGGGGCATAAGCCAAATAAATCCTCCGTACCTTGAGGCCCCCCACAGTGACATTTTCTACCAATTTGGTTACAATTGTCATCCATGTCAGGGTTTCTTAACGGTCTATTGGCGCGTCTTATTAGCATTTAAGTTCAAATTCGCGCCACCTATTTAAGGTAAATTCTCATTCTTTCTAAAATTATCGTTGGTTAGTTGGTGTTTGAATTTTGTCTGTGTTGCGTCTTTTTCAATTTTTTGTCACCCTATCAATTATTGGTCATCATGTAAGTTGTCTACCATCCCAAAGTTAAACTATGGCTAAATGCTCATCCCTGTCAGGTTCTGCTAGTCACATCCCTCTCATAGATACTGAGAGGGATATCCATGAGACATATTGTTCCCTTGACCACCTTTCTTTTTACCAGCAAGTTCTTCTAAATGAAAAGAATTCTTCAATTTACACTGCCATGGAAAAAATTGGTGTGCTGTCTGCATGTATCCCGAAAACTCATCTTTTTCCCAAATTTATCTACTGGCTAGTGTCTGTTATGTACCCTTAGAAATGTTTTGTAATGAATTATCAAGGGGAAAATTTTCTTCAAGTGTCAGTTCAGTTAATTCACCAAGCTCTATGTTACCCTGAGTCAGAGTCATATGTCCAATTCTCTGATGATTCCTTGATAACATATTATGACAATCTTGCAGGTCAATAATTTAATCAATTTATTCATTTTCTAAAGCCAAATACACAACAGTTTGTACATGACAATAAAGAGTTCCCTATGGAGGTTTTTGATATGGAAGTCAAACCAGTGTTGAGCTGCATTGCAAAGATTTTGGGAAAAGACGACGAAAGTACAGTGGACAAGTCAATTTTGGGGATGTTCGCCATGATGATGAAGCCAGGATTGGTGCTAGATATTCCATCCTATTGGCAAGAATCTGTTAACTCTCAGCTCATGAGATTATCATTAACAGGTTCATTCAGGTTTCCCTCACTTATTGTTTACTTATTTTTATATAAAAATGTAGAAGAATTCATGCATCTGGGGTTAAACATTATGGATATGAATAAGAGGAGACAATCAGTAATATTTTGGATAGATATAGTGAGAAAAGAATAGAATGATTGTGGTTTTTTTTATTTTGATGGTCAATTTATGTCTTCTGCATATAAAGTGTTGTATGGAAGTTCTCCCCCCTGTTTTTTGCCCAAAGCTCAAGAGTTCCTGCATTTGAGGGCAAGTTGTAAATTTGGTGATTGGTTTCTTTTTTAAGATTATTCTAAAATTATACTTTATGGAGCTAGTGTAGAACCTTATAGGCTTCCTGCGTTTGTGCCTATGAGATTATTTGCTTTGGAGTTTATTAGGAAACGTCTAAATGTTGACCAAATTCACTTTGTGCCTATGAAGAAGGGTCATATGTTCAAATTTCCAATGACTGTGGGTCCCTTTATAGTTAATATGAGGCAAGCATTTGATGAAGTCACTCAGATTTCAGATGGAATGCACTTACTGTTAGGAGAGAAGTGGGCTTATGACCCTCACAATGTCATTTCTAGTAGAAGAATTGATAATGGATATTCAACCTTCATTCATGAGAGTAGACCAGATTTAGAAAAAATGGCAAGTAAAGGTGTTGTGAGTTTTGTAATTTCAAATTTTCAGACTCCTGTTATATCAGAAAAATCAAATAAAAGAGGTAAAGAGGCAGTTGTTGATTCAGAGGAGGAGGAACAAAGAGCTGAGAAGAGAGAAAATTTCTATGAAGAGTCTGCAGATACTCAACTTGGTTTTTCATTACAGTTGGGAGATGAAAAAAATTTCCCCGCTTCACCCAGGAAGCATGAGAGCACTTAGGATCAAGTGCCTCTAATCAACCAAATGTTTGCCCAGATTGCAGAGAGAAATCAGAAGACAAAGGCAAGTATGGAAGCTCAAGCTGAGTACCAAATAGCTCCATACCAAACAAGACTTCTAACTGCAATGGATCTTGAAAAAGGTCAATTCAAAATTTCCCTTTCACATCCTTCTGATATGTCAATTGGTTCTTCTAACAATTTCAATACTGTAAACTTGACTGTAGATGTGAAGAAAATCCCATTGCTAGATAAATTGAATCTACACATGCAACAGTTCAGCTGATTGTGAATGACCTAAAAAAAACAAATGCAGTGGAAATGAAGGCAGAGAATATGCTTGGAAAAGTGATGAAGCAGTTGAAGTTAGAAAAAGCAAATTTCAGGGCTTTGAGAATCCAGAACGAAGAGCTCAAGAAGATCATAGTAAAGATTGGATTAGATCCCAATGACAGGTCAGCTGTGGAGAAGCTTCTGCAAAGTGCTGAATCAGAAATATTTGTGCTAAAGAAAAAATTGAAATTGCCTATAGGAGAGCATTCCATGGCAGCAGAGGTTGTGGAGGTGGAAAATTAGAAAGAAAAACTTCTTCAGCAACTCATGCAAAAGGAAGAAGAAGTCACTAAATTTAAGCAAACTGCACTGTCATTGCAAAACCATATTGAATGTCATACTTGCACTTTTGTTTTTCCATCAGGTAGTGAAGATCCATCATAAAAAATTTCTCAATTAACCACTGAATTGAAGATGCCAAAAATAGATCAGAAAAAGGCACAATCTGATTTGGAAACAACAACAAAATTTATAAAATCTACTAAGGGAGAAGTCAATAAATACAAAATGGAATGCCAAACTGCTAATGTTGAGATTAAAAATCTCAAAGAAATATTGAAGGGAAATATATCCTTAATACAAGCTAAGGATATCATTTGGAATGATATTATTGAAGAAATGAAAAAAATCTGGGATTTTTTTACTATTATTGCAGAAGAAAAATGCATTATCAGGGAATTTGAAGAGCAAGTCACGACAAACAAACAAAAGGCAATAAATAGGGATATTTGGGCAAGGAAGTTCATTAATTTCATTGATTCTAAAACTGATCAAGAATTGGAAGAAAATGAAATTAAAGACAGAATTTTATATGCAGTAGAAATTAACAAAATGATTGTAAAAAATGATTGTAGGAAGTCTGTAGAAAAGAAGTTGATTGATTTAAAGGAAGCAGTGAGTCAATTTGATAAATTATTTGATAAAATAGTGAGAGCAGGTTTTCCATCATGTTGGGGGCTTGGAGGTGGTCTTATGTCATGGGATTCTTATGAGCCCTTTCTAGTTTTGGCAAAAAGTAAGGTAGACAACACTCATGAGAAAAATCAGGTTCTTAAAGGAGAAATAGTGATCTTCAGTGACATTTTCAACTTCTATGGTTAGTGAAAACTCTGTTTGTAGAAATACCATCTTTCAACAGAATCACTACTTTCAGATTGGAGTTTCACAAGCTAGTTCATTCACCAAAGACAAACATCCAAATATGGAAGATGTCCAGAGCCTGGATGATAGATTTACCACAGGATCCCTCGACTGCAAATAAGGATAAATCAACCAATCAAGGAAATGTAGCAGCATCATCATCAATCCATATTCAACATATAGATTAGGATTTTAATTTCATGTTATTTCCTCTTTTAAAGAGAGAATGTAATTGTAATAAGACATTTTTTATGACATGTAATATATAGTCTACGACATCCTAAGTATTTAAAGTAGTTAAGATCAGTTACAATAGTTACAAACTGTTTTCTATTGTATTTAATGTGATAGAGAAGAAAGAGAAAGGTTCAGAGTTTTGGACCTTCAGACTACAATTTTTGTACTCAAATTTCAAAATATTAATGAATGAAAATCAAGTTTTTGGCATTTGTTGATGTTGATGTGTCTTCTAGTTTACATTATGTACTTTTCATCTTTGAATAAAATGAAGTAATGAAGCTGCAAGTCTCTTTTTACTTTTGTAAATAAGAGTTAAATTCCTTAATATGCGCTCCTTCATTTTAACTATTTCCTTTCTTATAATTCTTCTGGAGTTTGAGGTGATATATTCTGCACAACAGCATATTAGTTTGGGCTTCTTTCTTACATGTTCTTCTAATCATTTCATTCGATATCAACAGATAATAGCATTTTGGGACATTCATCATGTTTGATCTTTGGGGGTTTAATGATTAATATTTGAGGGTGATTAAACAAAGACCAATATTTCTATGACATAACAATATAAATGTCTTAAGCACAAATTCCTTATCACAGCTAAGGGATTGTCTCTTAAGGCACAATAGAACCAATCTGCTCGAGTGAAGGGATGATCCACGGATTTGAAGACCTAGAGATCATATTAACCTAGACAATGTTGGGTGGAGGAAGAGTAAAAATACCCATGAGAGCAGGATATTTGAAGAGATTCGGCCCTACACTCTTGTAAGGCACAGGAATTTGATCTACGTATGGAACGTTTCTCTCGGAAGATGAAGAAGTGAAGAAATAAAACTGATCGACAATAATATTCTTTCCTTCGTGCGGAAATCGCAAAACATGAAAGAGAGTGGACGGAACGCATATCATGGCATGAGTCCAACTCCGACTGAGGAGAAGATTGTAATTGAGCTTGGCATCAACTACTTCAACCTCGACGTTGAATGTTTTCCCTTCTAGAGTGATTGGTAAACTAGTAATAACACCAAGAGGTTTATATTCTCTTCCACCAAACGCTTTTAGAGAATTTGGAGACGAATTGAGAGATGGAGAACCGATAGCTTTCTAGCAGGAAGATGACATGATGCACGTAGATGCACCCTCGTCCACGACTGCTCAATGGATATTTAGTCCATTGATCCCAACTTGAATAATGAGTGCAAGCTGGTGAGGGAGACATGAGACTAAATTCTCCAAGTCGAAAATGATAAGGCTCGAATCAGCAGGATCAACCTCACCGATGGCAGATAGAAAATCCTTCCGTTGAGATGGACAACTCTGAAGTACTTCTAATGCAAACATAGAAAACAACACTTGAGCCAAATCATCAACAACACTATAATGTTGAGTAGCACGGGCATTAGGATTGTAAGAAGACTTATGGATTAAACCTTTGGAAGGTGGTCATACAACAGACTTAGTACTGGGCCTTTTAATCTGAAGAGGGCCAGAAGCAAGTGGAGGAGGAGGACCATCAACAATCTCTTTCCCTGTTGCCTGACACAGTTCGATATAATCTTTCGACTGGGTAGCAATAGAAACAAGTGCAGAACCATTCATCATGAAAACCTGAGAGCCAAATGGGGCAGAGGACTGAGGGTGCTCAACCAACTGAGTTTGTTGTGACAGAAACGGTTCTTTGAGAACAAATGGAGTTCCTTGGGTGCCTTTGAGCAATCGACTCACTTTGGCCCATCAAGGGAAGTCCTTGGTGTAGTGCTCTTCGTCGCAAATCAAGCAAGGATACTTTAGTTTATGCTGTGAACCATCATCAGCATGAGATTTCCGAGAATCCTATTTCGGGGTATCGGCTTTGGCCTTACCTTTACCATTCTTTTTACCCTTGGAAGTTTTATCTGATGGATTGGCCTGAATGGCATTCACTTCCACAATTTTACTAGAATTTGGGGTCAGCTGAGAAGAATTTTCATTGGAAGGAGTGGATTTTTGCTTCCCAGGATTCGGAGGAGGAGACTTCCAAGAAGTCTGAGACATAGAACCAATGATACCGTCGACTGATGGCGTTGCCGGTGCTTTGGAAGTTCTAGGTCTAGGAGCATCAGGCAAGAGTTCGTATAACATGCCAGACTGAGAATAGACAAGATCTAGGTACTAGGCACGAGTAAAGGCTTGTTCCTCAGTGACGCATGCCCCCATAGAAATTTACTTGTCAATCGGAGCAACGAAGGAGGTAGTAAACCAATTAGTTAGAATTTGATCGGGAATCTCAAACTTGATCAAGTGACAACGATGCCTCCATTCATGAATATAATCCGAGATATGAGTAGCTCGATCTTGCTTCAAGGATGCGAGGAGGTGTGTCTCGGTTTCATACCAAACCAGTAACTGAAAGTGCACGAGAAATGCCATGGCTAAAGATTTAAAATCTTAGAAGACACCATGAAATAACTCGATGTACCACTTAGCAGCGGCACCAGTAAGAGTCCATTGGAAAAGAAGGAGTCGGATAGAATCGTCAACCCAAGTGTTAGAGGAAAACCAAAGATGGTATGCCATAACATGCGCTTGGGGGTCTTCTCTGGACATGCCCTCAAACTTGGGACAATCACCAGGAATATTGGTTGGAACTGGAGGCCAATATGGGTAATGAAGGATCAGATCATTTGTCAACTTTGACACAACAGGCAGTTCCAACGTAGCAAGAAAAGGCAACTGAGGATTAAAAGGAAATGCAGGTCACTGATAAAGACTAGTATTATCATTCCACCCAGGTTGAGAGAAATTCTTCCCCCATATGTTTTTTCCCAGAGGATTCTGTCCATAGGGGTTATAAGCCTGATAGTTCTACCCATACATGGGTTGAGGACCGTGATATTTATTTTGAGCATACCACTGAGGTCCTTGCTGAGCAACATATGGATTTTTCTGCGGAATGTAAGCATTACCTTGAGGTGGATTATACACCAACTGGGATTGACCTGGAGGATAATAAGTGAAACCTTGGGGTGCACTATATATCGCCTAAAATTGACCTTGAGGAGGGTAAGTAGTGCCTTGAGGCTGAGCAGGTTGTCCCTGTGGAGCAGGTTGAATCGACTGCTAAGGTTGGACAGGTTGTCCCTGCGGGGCAGGTTGGCCTGGATGCTAAGGTTGGGCAGGCTATCCCTGCAGGGCAGGTTGGCCTGGATACTAAGGTCCACTGGGTTTTCCTTGTGGAAGAGGTTGGCCTGATGGTTGGGATGGGCTAGGTTGCCCCTAAAAATCATGTTGACCCAGCGCAGGACCGTAGGGTTGTCCTTGTTTTACAAAAGTTTGGTCTTGATGAACGTAAGGTTGTTGTTGTTGCACAAAAGGTTGTCCCTGTGGTGGATAGATTCCCCCCCCGGGAAGATAAGATGCTCCCTGTTGAAATTGAGGTTCACCAGCAGGACCGTAGGTTGTCCTTATTGGGCTGAAGGTTGTCCCTGTAAGGGTTGTCCCTGTGGACCAGAGGATTGTCCTTGTTGGACCAAAGGTTGTCCCTGAAAGGGTTTTCCTTGTAAGCTTGAGGGTTGTCCCAGCTGGTTAACTGTTTGATTGGGATCAATCAAAGGAAAATATACAATATTACCATATACATCATAATGATGTGGAGGATTTCCAGAAGCTTGGGGCTGCTAAGAAGCCTGAAGTATGGAACTCTGTTGCTAAGGATCCGGAGAGGGAGCATATCATCATTGAATATCCAACAGATAGTCATCGAAAGTATAAGTAGAAATCATAGGCGTTGTGCAAGTAGGATTGATTTCCACAGCACGAGGCTATGATCCACTCATGGCAAGCCTAATAGGCATCGCAGGATTGATAAAGATAGACCTGCGAACAACAGCAGACCCTGACGACAGAGTCACACTAACAACCAGTGCATATGAAGCCACAAAAATGGTGGGTCGGACTGGGACAGATGTAACAACGACTGACAAGATGGGTGTCGAAGGTAATATTCTGGATATAGGAATAGATGAACTTCCTCTAGGAGTCGATGTACTAGACTGTGTCATGGATGCAACACTAGAAAGGATTTGACCTAAAGTACGATAATTAGATGGAAGAGACACTGATTGTGGGGAAGGTTGACTGGAGACATACGAAAAATATTCTAGGAAGAGTTGATACTCCCTGATAGAAACATGAAGCTCTTCACTGTTGATAGGACTCGAGGAATCCATGTCTAACGAGGCTGTAAGATTGTCAAAAAGATGATGACGACTAGCAGGTAAATTAGTGACTACTAGCAGTGATCCCAAAGTAAGAGGAGAGAATTCTTCCTCGCTCCCAAAACTAGACCAAGCACCCTGAGGTTGCCAATTGATATCAAATGACCCTTCAGGAGGAGACCTAGTAGTGAGAGGTAAGATACTTGGAATGACAGACTGCCAAAACTTGACATACCTAGTGGACTGAGGTGTTTCCAAATAAACATCAAGAGAGACAATGAAGAGGATGACAAAACTGGTGGTTCTGCCACTATGAAAATGTTACAAAATAGGAAGAAAACGAGATAGCCTATTCGAGGCAGGTAGTCTTCTCGAATGTTGTGTTTGGTGTATCACGGTTACAGGGCAGCAGAATCGGCTTCCTATGGATAAAGTATTTCAACCTATGAGGGTCTCCCTTTATATACACAACGATACGGGGAGCACAAGTCCGTACTAGTGTTGTCTAATGCTAGATGGCGAACGACAGCTACTAAGTTTAACAACGCTGGAACACGTCACTAGCCTAGACCTCTAAAATATGTGTGTTAGGTTTCAATGCTTCCTTAGGTTTATTGAATTAATTTTAAGGTTGATCTTGAATTAATGTTGTGATTTTAGGGCCTTACAGAATGTGATCTCAAATTCCTAAATTCACACTACATGCAAAAGAACATCATTTCCATTTAATGAATGCTAGTTAAGAGAAGGATATGAATCTATGACAAAGTAGCAATCAATTGAAACATAAGAATAATTTCACTAATGCATCTAATACAAGAAAATGAGAAAACAAAAACTCTTTCCTAGTTCGCTAAGTGCTAGTAATGCAAAAGAAAATTTTCATTTTCAATTGAAGCGAAAGAATGTAATTTTTTGTCTTTTTAGATGAATGAGGCACACAATGCACTGTTACACTAAAAATCAAAACAAATTCTAGTTTTGAGTACTACGAATGCAATGATCAGAAAAAAGAGATTTATGCAATACGAACATAAAATGCACTCAAAACAAGGATGCACTCTTCCAAACAAATAAAGGGCTTTCGAAATGAACCAACGAGCAATGTAATCTATGTTCATAGTGAAAAATGGAGAGTCAAATGGAAACAAAAGTGATCATCCAACAAAGCAAAGAAACGAAGAATCGAGAGAAATACCAACACAATGAGTCAGTGAATTGAAACAACAAAGATTAAAGTGACTCGAACTTAACTCAGAAGGCTCAGTGAGGAGATGGACGAAGAAACAGCACAAGGCACCTAGAAACCCTAGGGCTACAAACTCCACTGATAATATGATGGAAAAACAACTGAGAAGGCCAAAACTACAAAGTCAAAACAATCACAGTAGACCAATTGCAAGGCAAAAAACCAATCCAGAGCCAAGAAACACTGACAAAAACTTAGAAAATAGGTCAAATCAAATCCTACAGGATTCAACGCGATTGTTTATCTGTAATCCGTGCTAAATAGGAGTTTGCGCACTTATGCCAAAAGCAACATGCGCCAATCGACATGACTGTTCAAAGAAAAATCGCGTCGAGCTAGAAAACCATGGGAAAAAATAAAACCACTGAGAATAGACTTGACACTCTGGAACTGAACAAGATGTTTTAAAACAGCCAAACAAGTCAAGCAAAGCAGGAAAACAAAGAAACGACCAAAGTCGAATCGACAAGCCAAATTCTCAACAAACAACGAGATGACAAACACGCATTGATCCCCAATGGAGTCACCAACTTGTTGTGTAGGTAAATCCCCTCTGCGAATAGAGTCAATCCCTCTAGCCCTAGGATGGGTCTAGTAGCAAGAGGACATTCTAATGCGTCGATTCCTAGTTAATGAATGAAACTGAATCGTGATAGATGTCCTACCTTTGTTCTAACACAGTTGTCGTAGTTGTGGCAGCAGTCTCCTGATCTTCATCCTAGCTCGTCGCGGTCCTTCAGCAGTGGTACTCAGGTGCCTACAGAAGGATCAGAGAACAATAGCAGCATATGAAACAATATTTGCATTCATAACTATCTAATTGGTTAAGGAGAATTAAACGTATTGTGTAAGATTAATCACACCAACACAAGACGGGAACCAAAACATCGGTCATGTATTAATTAAGAGAAAGAAAGAGATTACAAGCAAATGAGCCTTGATGTCGCAGCCTCCTTCAGTGGGTCCAGTCGAAACGTTTCTCGAGCATTCGTCGGGGAATTGGACTTGGCGAGGTAATAAGCCTAGACTCTCTCTCTACAAGGGGTCTCTCTCTGCTCTAGCTCACACGAGCTTATTCAGACTGTTTCAGCTATTCTCCAAAATGTTCAGCTAGCAACATCTATGTGAGAGAGATGTATATATAGGAGAGGAGGAGGAGGTTGGGATCCCTCAAATGGTGGAAGGGAGGCATTATCCTTTGGGAGGTTGCCCAAAAGTAGGGAACAAGAAGCTAAAGGAAGATGTTCGACGTTATTCAGTCGAACAACTCATGCCAACTCCGCTCACGAAGTGGTTGGAAATGGAAAATTTTCTTCTATATTTAAAAGAAAATCCAAAAACATCTCGGCGCAGGTAGTCCACTGAGGCAGAGCGCCAATGGGCACGAGGCCCAGTGTTAACTTCTCTTATTGGCGCAAAGCCATAACTGCCTGCCTGCGCTGACCCAAAATCATGCGTTTTTTATGGTCTGTTCCAAGAATAGTCAATAGAGTAAATGTTCTCCTCATAGAAAAGGATGCAATGACACTTTTTGTAAGGAATGACACTACATATAAGTCACAGAAATAGTCCTCCAATGTGCGGGATGGAGATTGCAGGGACAATGACAAAACGTTGTGTAATAGGGATGCATGGAACAGATGGTTGGAAGAAAGCATAAACACAGTTCGTCGGAATATCCCACTCATTGTTTCCTAGGGTATCAGTATTTCCTGGAATATATGTATTTTTAAAGAGATTGCTCCTGTCATTGATTCTATTGCTGCTGACTATGCGACCATTTTTTCTGGCCTTCCTCTTGTTAACACTCCTTACAATCAGTGGAGAATCGTACTGGAGGTCATTGATCACTCCATTCCATGGGCTTATTTCGATGGTGCAACGGCTGAGGGCACATGTGGAGCTGGGATGATCATTCATATAAATCATAATTTCTCATTATCTGCGGCAGTTGGTCTTGGGGAAGGATCAAAAAATTTTGCTGAGCTTCAAACTTTAAAACTCCTTCTTTGCTAGCTGATTCATTTGGGAATCGAGTCGATTCAAATTTTTGGGAATTCTTTGAATGTCATAAACTGGCTTAAAAACCCTCAGAGATGTTTGCACTTTATATTAATTCCTATTCTTGAAGAAATACATGCTCTCAAAACTCATTTCAATCTGTTTATTTATGCTATATCTATAGGGAATGAAACAAGGAAGTTGACTTGCTTTCTAAAGTCGGTTTACAACTTACTTAGGCACATGGTCTTTAGAGGAGAAGGATGGGTTGGTTGTTCGTGTGTCAAACATCAGACCCTACTGATAATATTTCTTTATGTTGTTTCATATTTAATTTTTCTCCAGTTATGTTATATCTCGTGGAGGCTTTTGTACATTTATGCAGCTTTAAAATAAAAATCAGGGACCTATATCTGTAATTATTTATGACAGAAGTGACTATTTTTTTCTCTTTTTGATACTTAACCACATAAATATGACATAACTATGGGGTTGTTTTCTCTTCGGAGAGGCCCTTTGTTTTTCTTTGTCTATGTGTTTCTCTACATGAGGCCCAGTATTGGTGGCATGGATGCATCTTTTGAGATGGATTTTTTTGTTGATGTTGTTGATCACAGGGGCTGTTAGGTGTCTTTCCCTCTTTCGGGAACACTTGTGCAACCCTGGCATATGGTCTGCTTCATTCACTAAACCATAGTGGAAGGGTACCTATGGTCTCGGCCTCCTTTAGGCCGATGATATCATATGGAATGTTGCGGCATATACTATGTAAATTTTTATGACTTGGTTTATAAAAAGTTCGATTTTTTCCCTTAAAAAAAAAACAACATTCATAATATCAATCTCAAACTCTTAATTAATTAATTAATTTATTATAATTTGATTGTTATTTATTTATTGGTTATCAGTTTCCTGGTAGAGCTCCCTCTCTCTTTTTTATGGTGTTCTTCTAATTTGGTCAAATCTCTCGTTGCTTCTGGATTCATGAATTATTATAATAGACTGCTTTGAATTCTCGCTGCCATCATTTTTGTTTTGAGTAATGTCACTTTATTGCAGCGGTAATTTGTTGGCATACTGAACAATGAAATATGGGTAATTGATCTTCTTTACTTTAAAATGTTCTAAATTAAATTAAATAACTATATTACACCCTGAAATGAGTATATATTGGGAGTTGGCAAGGTAGGAATAATTTCTCTGATATTAGGGGTGGGGTGAGAGAGCCACTGAAATATTAAATTCATATATAAGATTTTTAATATATATATATATAGATTGTGTAATAAATATTTATTTTAAATATAAATAAATAATATTATTTAATATAAAATATTATAATAAAAAATTTAATGAACTAATTATATTTATTTGATACCATGGTTTATATATATATATATATATATATATATATATACCCCAGCCTAATCCATCTTAATTCCGATCTATCAAGTGTCGTCACGACAGGGATCAAATCTCTTGGGGTGCAAATATTTCCTCAAGTTTTGCACTAGAAAAAGAGGATCTCTTGAGGTGCAAACCTTTCCTCAAGCTTTGCACTCAAAAAAGAGGTTTGCGGGTCGAGAGATGGGCCTTTGATAGATCCCAGTTAAGACAGATCTAGGCTCGTTTAATTTCATATATATATATATATATATATATATATATATATATATATATATATATATTAAAGTAGTTCAATTACTTTGAACTTTTATTTTAATAATAGTATATTCATAAAAGTGTTAATACAATTATATTAAAATATTATTAATATAATTATATTGATATGGTCCAATTATCAAGAAAACCTAGGATAGGATAGTCTATATCGTTAGGATTTTCCTATGTATGTAAGAAAAAATATTTTACCTATGTATGCAATAAAACCTCTTTTTTGAGTATTAACAATCTTAATACATTTCTTTGAACAAAATGGGTTATGATACACAATTACATTAACGCTTTTAAAACCTTAAAAGGATGATACGATTTAAATTTAAAGGGATCTATGGATTCATTCTTACACTCTTAACTATCATATATATATATATATATATATACCAAACCTAATCACTAAATGTTTTCTCTAATTAAATATTTCCTTTTAACTGAACCTAATCAAAAGGCATAACATAATTTGACATAGATTTTGGTGTGGATTTAAAAGTGGGAAAACACACCCTAAGTAAAAAAAAAAAAAAGGCTTTAAATTAAGTATTTTTCCATTGTTCTTTAATATTTAGTGTATTTTTTTGTGCAATAAATTAGATATTAATTTTTACTTAATAGTTGAGATTTTGAGATTTTGTCGTTATTATTAAAATTTGAAACTTAATACCAATTATCCTTCATCTACACTCTATCACACAACTTAATTTTTATGACATTTCGAGATTTGTGTTTATTATTAAAATTTGAAACTTAATACCAATTATCCTTCATCTACGCATTGTCACACAACTTCTCCTAGCCAAAAAAAATTAATTGTGGTTTTACATATATAGATATAGGATTACATAATTTTTTAAATGTGTGCACAAATAGTAATTTACTCTTCTGAAAGGATGCCCAAAAGGATTATACTTGAAAAAATGTGAATGGTGATGGCTATGTTTTCTTGATTAAATATTTCTTTTTAACCAAAGTGAATTAGGCAATGTTTTCTCTAATTAAATATTTCATTTTAATTCTCTAATTAAATATTACCTTTTAACTGAACCCAATCAAACAAATGGCAGAGCAACATAATTTGAAAACAAAAACTTAGAAAAAAAACATAAAATGCATGATAGGAGTAAGATAAATCGAAATCTGACACAACTGTACACAAAATTACAACACATAAATACAAAAAAAATTATCTAACTTGACCTTTTTACCATATACCTCTATTTCTATATTTAAATATTTCCAAGGTTATCATATATGTAAATTGGCCTATGCAATAAAACATAACTCACACATTTTCCTTACATACATCACATTAATATTTACAACATTTATATGTACCACCATATACTTATGAAATGGGTTCTCGACATGTGTCACCTTACAATCAGATTTCCAAATCTTTTATTGTTCTACACATGATTTCAGTACCTTACGAATCTATTGATTTAGCCTTGGTTTATATTATAGTTGCATATTAATGTTTTCATATGATTGGTATAATGAAGGTCTTAATTCCTCTTAACTTACATAGTACGCCTTGTACCTTGGGTTCTGGGCACCTTGACTGCGAGACAACTAGCTGGAAGCTCTCGCCTTAATCCTCACAGTTATCCATCATCAAAATTACCAACACATCTAGGTCTTTTATTTTTTAAACCCTAGATCCAACGATGCTAAGGGGTTATGGGGGACATAGGGTAAGTACCCTCCCCCTGTCCCGCCTCCACTGCTCACTTTTTCGTCTTTGCCTCGGATGGTCTGGGTTTACAACTACCATAATTTCCTCCTTGCCGCTTACAACTGTGACTTCATTTTGTTCTCGGTTGCTAGTGTCTTAATAATAGAAAGCACGATGGTGTACTGGTCTTCACAAGTCCGTAGCTTTCGACAGTTTAATATTTCAAAGGTAACCCTTCTGGGGTTTCGAATTTCTACTTCAATATTGCGACAGTATTGTTACAAGTTACTTACTATGTGTGTTATGGTGAGAACATTAATATTTTACGGTTCTCATTTGCTTGAAAGGTTTACTTCAATAACAACTCCACTATCGGAGTACTCATTCCAGTCATTACATAGGTCTTGGTGCTATGGCTCCATAGTGTCTGGTTATTTTGTTTTTCTTCAGTCGGGTTGATGCGGAGTTTCGATGGAAAGAGCCCTTCATTAAGCTCATAATATGATTTTCTTCTTTTCCTTTCACCTTCCTTTACTTGCTGCCACAGGAATTGGTAATCAAGATCCTCCCTTGCTGCTTCCACAATCTGTTCTTGAAACTTAGACTCAACTTGGTTAAAATAAAATTCATAAATGCAATGTAATTTTCTACTTAAAGAATCTGAAACACGGTTCTCCTTACCCTTTACATGGTTAATATGATAATCTAATTCACTTAAAAATGCTTTCCATCTTGCTTGGAGAGCATCTAAATCAGGCTATTTAAAATAGCTAGTTAAACTGCTATGATCGGTTCTTAATATAAACCTTTTTCCCATAAAGTAATGTCTCCACACTCACAAGGCATGCACCACTGCAGTTAGTTCCAGATCATAAGCAGAATACCTTTGCTCATGATCTTTCAACTTTCTGGATTCGTATGCTATGACTTTACCTTCCTGGGTCAAAACTGATCCTACCCCTTCCTTGCAGGAATCAGTGCATACTTTGAATTTATGACTTGGGTCTGCTACTTTTAATACAGGTGCAGTAGTTAGTAGCCCCTTCAATTGTTCAAAACTATTTTGACATTATTGAGTCCACTTAAAGACTCGGCCTTTCCGTTGTAGAGAAGTAATAGGAAAAGCTATTTTAGATAATATGTTAATGAATCTCCAGTAGTAACCGGCTAACCCCATAAATGAACATATGTCTACTACATTCTCCACTCCATAATTGCTTTTATCTTTTTGGGATCCATAGAAATTCCCTCAGAAGATATCACGTGTCCCAAATACTGAATCTGCTCCTTATAGAAGTCACATTTATTGAATTTGGCATAGAGCTGGTGTTCCTGTCACATTTTGAGCACTATGCGCAAATGTTCCTTGTGTTCTTCCATATTCTTAGAATAAATTAGTATGTCATAAATAAAATTAAAACAAATTTATCCAGGAATGGGTGGAGGATGCCATGCATCAATCTCATGAAAGTTGTTGGTGCATTTGTCAGCCCAAAGGGTAACACCACAAATTCATAATGTATGTATCAGGTACGCAAATTTGTTTTGGAGATGTCCTCATTCTTAATCCGTATCTGGTGGTACCCTGACCTTAGATCAATATTGGAAAACATTGTTTCCACCTTCACCTGTTCGTACAAATCATCTATATGTGGCAATGGGTACTTATTTTTTACAGTAAATTTGTTGAGTTCTCAATAATCCATGCACATTCACATAGTGTCGTCCTTTTTCTTAACAAACAACACTGGTGCTCCCCAAGGAGACACACTTGGCCGAATATATCCTTTGTCCATTAATTCCCGTAGTTGAATTTTTTATTCTATTAGTTCAGGCACGATCATTCTATCAGGTGCTTGTGACACGAGTGCTACCCCAGGTATTAATTCTATTGTGAAATCAATATCCCATTTTGGTCGCAATCCTGTAATATTTTCTGGAAATACATCTATAAATTCCTATACAATAGGAATATTTTCTAGTATGAGTTTCTTATCCTTGGAATTAGAGATCCCCGCCTAGATCACATAGAGCTAACACCCCTTTCTAATGCATTTACTGAGCTGGGATGCCGTAATGGGACGCAACCGAAGTGGCTTCTTGATCCCCTGCAATTCCTGAAGTGAACCATCTTCATATTTAAAATAAATGAATTTATCTTTGCAGTCCACTAATGATCAGTGTTTTTCTAACTAGTCCATTCCAAATAGAATGTCATAGGAACCCAGTGGTAGTATGTTCGGTTCCACAATTATGTGTTGATATCCTATTAGTAGTTCACAATTTGGAACTTTGGCGTTCACTCACCTTGTTGCTCCCATAGCCAATTGAACTAGCCATGGATTCTTAAATTTCTGATTTTGAAATTGACATTTTTCAACAATGCGAGGGTTAATATAGCTCAAACTGGCTCCAAGGTCAACCAACATGGAAACAGATTGGGTTTGAAGCTTACCTTCTAAGTCTATCATAGTTTGCTGAAAATCTGCTTGACGATCTTCCTAAGCAACATTTATCCTAGGTATGTTTCGCACCCCATCTCACGTTGTAGATGCCTCTTGCAGGTTGATTGTCACCTCATTTCTTCCTCGATGAGGACAATTCTTAAAATAGTGCGCTTCGACACATCCCTAGCATTGCAATGGGGGTTTTTGAGTTTGTCCCAGATCTAGCCTACTAGAAGCCTCAATATGCCACTCTTCAACAACCCATTTGGTTTTTTGTTGAGTTTTCCCAAACTTCCTATTCATTGAATTCCTCAGTTTTTATAGTTTCATAGCTAGCTGTTCTTAAAATTTGAGGGGTTTTTCAGTCCTTTCTTAGGTGGCCAACTTATGCCAACCTTTCCCTTTACTTTGGAATGCTGATAACACATCCTTTCTTTCTTGATTACTTCGCCCATTGTTTTTGTGCTCACAAACTCAATTCTATCCTTCATATGAGCAGGAAAACTGCTCAAGAATCGTTTTACCTTTGCCTTTTTATCTCTTAAGTAAGGCACATATCTTAAAAAGGAGGTAAATTCAGTGATAAATTCATCCATAGACATTTTTCCGAGCTTAAGATCATGAAACTCTCATGAATTCTCATCATAAAATTGCTCAGTTAAGTATTTTTCCTTGAAATACTACTGAAACTCATCCCAAGTCACGTTCTGATCCTCAATCCCATGCACATTCTTTACCTCCTCCCACCATAAAGTTGCCTTTTCCCGCAATTGATAGATGGATAGGCGAGCTTTGAGTTTGTTGTTATATTCATAAACTTGAAAATACATATTCATATTTATTATCCATGCTTCCGCCATTTCTTTAGCCTCTCCATCAAATGTAGGAGGCTTGATTTTACAAAATTCACCCTGTAATTCCACTTTTTTTTCTTCAAGTCCTGCTAACCTGAAATATTACCAGATTTCACTTCATTACAAGTTCTACTCTTATTACTCCATTAGGTATGACTCCCTTCGGTATTATCATGAATTTTATTTTGTTGCTCTCCTTCTCCATAAGTGTCTCTCTCTGGACTGGGTTGTGTCGTATGATAGTTTTGTTTATCTGAAAGACTCTTCAATATTATTTCTTGCTCTCTCATTAACTTCTCATTATCACTTCAAACCCAAGTCATCTATGTTTGAATTCGTTGCACAATATCTAGCAGTCTATTCATCAGACGTTGTTTCTCTTCCAGTAATCTACTGGTTTATTGATTTTGGTCCACGCTTAATTGCACCCACATTTATGGGTTAACTCCCGAATTGGGCAAGGGATGGGCTTCCCCTATATCTCTTAGCTTTTGATGATTGGACCCTCTCCTCATTACAAATTCTTATCAGTCTTTCTTGTCACTGTGCATAATTTTCAAAGCAAAATAACAATATGAAAACAACCACGTTATTGTTGGCCCATCTGGCCCCTGCATGTAACGACGCTCTGATACCACTTGTCACAACTATACACAAAATTACAACACATAAATAATAATTTTTTTATTATTATCAAAGTTGACATTTTACCATATGCCTCTATTTCTATATTTAAATATTTCCAAGGTTATCATATATGTAAATTGGCATATGCAATAAAACACAACTCACACATTTTCTTTACATACATCACATTAATATTTACATATCTATCCATATGGTCATCACATTTATATTTACAACATTTATATGTACCACCATATACCTATGATATGGGTCCTCGACATGTCTGACCTTACAATCTTATTTCCTAATATTTTATTGTTCTACACCCGATTTCGGTACCTTACGAATCTATTGATTAGGCCTTGGTTTACATTATAGTTGTAGATTAATGCTTTCGTATGATTGGTATAATGAAGGTCTTAATTCCTCTTAACTTACATGGTACGCCTCTTACATTGGGTTCTGGGCACCTTGACTACGGGACAACTCGTTAGAAGCTCCCACCTTAATCCTCACAACTATCCATCATCAAACTTACCAACGCATCTGGGCCTTTGATTTTGTGAACCCTAGATGTGACGATGTTGAGGGGTTTTGGGGGAGTTAGGGTAACTACCCACCCCTTTTCTTGCATCCACTTCTCATTCTGTCATCGTTTCTTCGGATGGTCTGGCTCTGCAACTACCATGGTTTCCTCCTTGCCTCTTACAATCGTGACTTCATTTTTTTCTCGGTTGTTGGTGTCTTAATAATCGAAGGCACATTAGTGTACTGGTCTTCACAGGTCCACAACCTTCGACAGTTTAATATTGCAGAGGTAACCCTTTTGGGGTTTCGTCTTTCTACTTCAATATTGCGACAATATTGTGACACGTTATTTACTGTGTGTCTTATGGTGAGAACATTAATATTTTACGGTTCTCATTTTCTTGAAAGGTTTACTTCAATAACTCCTCTGTTGTCAGAGTTGTTACACCATTTTTTGGTCATCTAACTTTTCATCATTAGATGGACCCAAGTACACCATGTAAGACCAGTTTTACCCCAAGTAAAACTGCTTTCACTATGATTAATTAGGAAACCCCAAAAGGAATAATTAATTAAACCATAATTTAATTATTATTCCCAGTCATGTTTAACCCAAAAACAAAGAAATTAATGAGATAAACCCATAGTTATCTTATTATTTTCTAGGAATAATTAATTAATAATATTCCTTGTTAAATATGACCAAATCACCCACCATTAATCAAATAAATCATTATTTATTTGATTATCTCCCAACCACTTCCTTAAAAAGATAAATAAATCATTTATTTATTTATTTTTCACTAATCAAAGGATTTGACCCAAGTCAAACACCCTTTCCCTCCAACAAATAATAATAAAATATTCCATAGAGGTGGATCTAGTTGTGATTAACATTATTTTAATCATGCACCAAGATCTAGAAAGACCCAATATTTTGTTATAAATAGGAGGGTTTTCCCCTTCATTCTTCACCTTTTGTTGCATATTAGATCACTCTGGATCTATACACTTGGTCTCATTCTTCTGCCATTTTGCTCCCATTGAGCTCTACCTTCTACATTGGGTTTTCTACATCTACAAGAGAGAGAAAGCTTAGATCTGAAGTGCTGAGGACTACAAAGAACCCATCCCATTGAGGAGATCTGGATACACCTTCTTGTTTCCTCCCGGGTGCCCTGTAATATAAAAATTCATTCAAAAATCGTGTTCTTGTCTTGTCTGTTGGATGCATGGAGCAAACTCTTTACTTTACTGCTTAATGTCTTTCCATTTATAGATCTGTTTGTTGCGGCACTTTAACTACTAATTGCAGATCTGAAGATGTTTTGCAGCCATTATTGTTGTTAGGGCTATTAGTTATGCGTAGCTAAAGTGGTTCTTTTTCGTACGCTTCGGCAAAGAATTCATACTAACAAATGGCGACTCCACACGGGTTTTAAATTACGACCGCTGTCGTTTTTCCTATTCCTGCATATCCAGCTACTTCAGGCCCTAGGGCTTCTTTTTTAGCTGCTTATTTTTTCTCTTTTCATGTCATTTTTCTCACATAAAACCCTAAAAACCTAAAATTTCTAACTTCCGTGTGTTTCTGGCCCTATTGCGCAGGTAGCGACACCGGCCCACTTTGGCAGAGACGGCAGTACACCGGAAAATGCGCCGGCCAGAAACGGCCCACGGAACGGGGGGGTCGCACCTTTTGGCCCAAAACCTGCGACACAGACGCACCTTTTGGCACATTTCTGCGACCTCAACTCGGATCGAGTCGGAGACACCGACACCTTGCTTTTTTCGGCATTTTTTAAACGTAATTTTTAAGGTTACTGTGCCCGGCCCACTCTGCCAGGGTTTTCCAGCCTCTGTCTCAGGCCGCCTTGACCAAGATCTGATCTGTTTTTACTCATCTAAGTGGGAACCCAGCCCCTTAGGGCTTTAGTACCCTCCACTTTTTGTGGAAGAGTTTCAGCTGTTTCAGCCGTCGGTTTCAGAGCTTCAGCCCCCTCTTTTTCCAGATCTGTGACCTCACTTCCGGATCCTTTGAAATCAGCCTCTTTTCCTTTCAAATCACCTCTTGTCGTTTTGTTTGGACCTCCTGTAAAGGCCTCTGCCTTGCCCCCCCCGGTTTTTTGCTGATTTCCCTTTTTGCCAGCCACCTTGCCTCTGTCTCTTGGCTGTGATCTGCACCCCTTATCTGCAGCTTTATCCTCCGGATCTCTGTCCCCTTTGACCCTAGATCTGTTGAGCTTCCTTTGTGTGTGTTTCCATAGTTTTTCCCTTTCTTTTCAGCATAGTTTTGAGAGACCCACTTTCTTGGGTTTGATAGATGCATATGTAGCTGTTATTTTTCTGTTATTTCAGCATTTTTATTCTGTTCTCTGTAGGTTTATTTTCGGCTACGTTGCACACTTTTTTGCTCTCAACAACGGAAAGGGTTTAAAAATTAAAATTAACGCACACCACACACTGACCCTAAGTGAAGAAGCGCCTGGTTTACACCGCCTGGCAAAGACTCTAAAATCAATTGTCACTGCACCTTATCTGCCCTTGACCTTCTTGATTCTGTCCCTTTCTGCCCTTGTCGGTTTCCTTCTTCTTGTCATCATTGCGCCCCCAAGGCGCCTTTCCCGGAGACTTCTTGGCCTTCATCCTCAGTTTCCGGTTGATCGACCTGCTCCGCACCGTCGTCGTCGAGCCAGTCCACCTTCAAGTCCGCACTCCGACTCCTCTCCTGATTCATCGGGTCCCCCTTCTCCTTCGGTTCTCCCCCTTTTACCTTCACCATGTCCGGATCAGGGCCTAATGCTAGCGGTTCTCCCGGCCCCAATGCCGGCCCTACTTCTAGCGGAACCGTCACAACCACTACTCCGGCCACCCCTGTGCTGCCGTACATTGCAGGCCTCAGCCTCCCCGATTTCCATCAGTTGATTAATGACCCCATTCACCATAATACTACCTGGCCCGCTATGCCCACCAAGCTACCCTCCGATATCCCTAAGTTCGAGGGCCTTAATGGCGAAGACCCAACCAATCACGTCTGGTCTTTCCACATGTGGTGTTCCTCCAACTCCATTACCGATGACTCCATCCGTCTTCGTTTGTTCCAACGCACACTTACCGGCGAAGCTTCTAAATGGTATGTCGAGCAGGCCACTTCCTCCCATACCACGTTCGAGACTCTTGCCCAAGCCTTCTTGTCGTACTTCCAGCTCCCTCTCCGATACGACACTGGTACGGAGCTCTTGACTTCATTTAAGCAATCCTCTTCCACACGCCTTTCTACCCATGTTCAGGAATGACGACGAAGACGGAGCTTATGTCGAGCCCCTCCCTTTGAAGATCGGGTTTACATGGACTGGTTCCTTCGCACCCTCCCATCTCCCATCGGCAAAGATGTCGCCTCTCACTTTCCTCAATCTGAAGAAGCCGCCCTCCAAATAGCTTTAAAATATGACTTGATCTACGCTCAATCTGGTTATGTTTATACCGTTCTTCTTGACATCCCCAGGCCCGGTGGCGCTAACGCCCCGGGGGCATCTCATTCCGCCGACGGTATTGTTGGATCTCTTTCCCACCCCTCTGCTCACCCTCCTATGAGCCATGGCCTCCCTCGGGGAGGGGCCAGCACCTCTAGCACTCTGCCCCCTCCCGGCAACATGTATCCAGGATACGGCATGCCTCCTCCTTTTGCCCAACCTCCTGCTTACCTCAATGCTGCCCAACCCAACCCTTACTTTTGTCCGCAGCCTGGTGCGCCAGCTCCTCCAGCATATGCGCTTCCGCCTCCCTTGCCTCCTCACCACCTGCAACAGCCCTTACAACCCCCTCCAGGGCAAGTATTTGCACAGCAGGGTGCGTTTATTCCCCCTTCTTCTCAAAGAAGGCGGAGAGGCAACCAGAACCCATCTGCCCCCGGTAACCGAGGACCCAATTCTGGTATGGACCCTAACACTAGCAACCAGCCTCAGGGCATCCCGCCCAGGCCGGACAGGCCGCTTCGCACAAACAAGCCCTGTTCGTGTTGCGGTGATTACGGTCACTACACTCACGATTGTCCTCTCTTACCCCAGATGCGACAGATGTGGGAGTCTCAAGCCACATTGCGCGGACAACACGCCTCCCCTCACGCTCCTCCTAATGTGGCCACTACCCAGCCAGCTGTGTTCACTGATCCCTTCCCTCAACAGGGATTCGTGGCTACCCAACCCCCCGACAGCCATGTAGCCACCCCCTCGTCCATTTCTGGTTCCTCTGATTACCAGATCCTTATGATGCGCTCCGATCCTTCCCCTTCCGTCGACCTTCACCTTCAAACTCGGTCTCGCCAGTACCCCAAGCCTCCTGCTCAGTCTGCTCCCGAGCCTCCATCTTCAAGTTCTACAGAGCCTCTTTCGACACCCAGTGGCCCCTTACACATCCCTCAACCCAAAGTTGAGGTTCACCCAAAGATTCCAAAGGGTCCATTACGCCGAAATGCTGCTTCTGGTCGAGCCGCCCAATCGTACAGTATAGTAGATGATTTGGCACAATCCCCTGCTGCCATTTCCACACTGGAACTCCTCCGGTCGTGCCCTTCCCAACGGAAGGCTCTACTATCTGCCGTGGGCGCTGTTGATCCTGCTGATGACCAAATGATTGTTTTCGACGCCACTCAATCGGACCACCCTCCTCTTCCTCCTTCCGTTGCTTTCCAAATCCCGGTCAAAATCCGGAACGCCACTGTATCCCGGTGTATAATTGATGAGGGGGCATCCACCTGTGTGATGTCCGCTTCGGTTTGGAAGCAACTCGGATCCCCTGAGCTGGCCCCTTCCACGATCACCCTTCGAGCGTGGGACGGTCATGCCTCCCAGCCTATTGGCTTGTTTCGTAACTGTCCCATCACCCTCGCCGGTAAGATTGTTTGCGTTGATGTCGAAGTCATTGACGCCCCTCTAGACTACAACATTCTATTGGGGCGAAGCTACACCTATGCCATGTCTGCTGTCCCATCCGCGGTCTTCCGCAAGATGTCTTTTCCACATAATGGAAAGATAGTCACCATTTACCAGCTATCGTATCATGAGCCGCCGTCTCCATCCGCCTCCGAGACGACCATCTCTTCTGTAGCCAACAAGCAAACCGTCGATTCTTTGACCAGTGTCTCCCCCAGCGTCTATAAAGATTCCACCCTGCTTGGAACTTTTCCTCACCTTCCTCCCGCTCCTGTTACTGATCCCAGCTTGTCGAATGTTTGCATGATGCAATCGTCTCAGGCTGCCCATAAACGGCCTGCCTCGGCTAGCCCGCACCCTCCTCCCCGCCCTTTGCAACCCGCTCCTAGCCATCCATCTCAGCCAGCCGGACCTCCTCTTTCTGGCCCTCCCCCTACAGCTGGTGCCCCCGAACCTCTTTATCCTCCAGGCTCGGTCCCCCCTGGCCTTAACCATCTTGGCGCCGTACCTCCTGGTCATTACCCTGCTGGACAGATCCCCTTCTTGGCTCCCCCTCCCGAAGTATATTCCGTCCCCGTCATGGCCACCCTTTCTCTCCCTAACTTGACCTTGGGTATTCCGGTTTGGTACCTTGACCCCCCAGCCGCCACCCCCCCTGGTCACCCCAAACCTTACATGGCTTTGACACCGGTTCAACCGGTCCCCCTCGCTTCCTCCATAGCCATTGTGCCCCCAGCACCTTCACAGGACCCTTCTCCTGTTGGGTCGGCTCCCGGGAAGAAAGGCAAAGCCCGCAAAGGGGCAACCAAAGACCAAACCACCACGACCAACCCGGCTCCTTCTCCACCCCCAAAGCCTTGTGCCTTATGTGATGTCATTGGTCATGCCACCCATGCTTGTCCCGAGTTACCTCGTATCCGACCCATGGTAAACTTCGCGTTCCCCGACACTACTGTCCCTGAAACTCCCACTCCTTCTTCGACCGTCCCCAAGAACGCCAAGACTCTCCACACCAACAAGCCTTGTGCTTTGTGAGGTGTCCATGGCCACTACTCCCATTATTGTCCTCACCTGACACATTACCGCGCCTCCCTTGAGGTGATCCGCGAGTATGAGGTTGAACAAAATCAATCCGCCTCTCCCATTCTCGCGCAGTATGCTTCAGGCCAGCCTGAGGATCCCCCCGCTCCGATCCACATCCCCCCCCCCTGATGTTCAGATGACGGAGTCTACGGTCACCATTCTTTACCTATCCTCCTCTGCATGACACCCGGAGCCTAGCCCGTCTGCAGCCTTCCCCATTGTGTCCGTTGATACCCGAGATCACTCCACTTGTGTCTCCGTTGACCTCCGCAGCCCGAGTCCTCGCCATGTTTCTGATAGCTCTCATACATCACCTTGTGTGAGCCTTGATCATCCTGCCCTTTCCCCCTGCCATTACTGCTCGATGACTCCTGTACCCTCACGCTGCCATCATTTCCTTTCATCCCCTCATTTATTGTCTTGTCACACCATTTTGCAGGACCCCCCGTCCACACCCTTTATCGGTTACGCCGACGGTGCAAGTCGCTACTCCAGGAATCTTGCCTCGGCAGGGTGGGCCATCTTCACCCCCTTACATGACCTCGTTCTGTCTAACGGGGTATGCATTGGTTCTGCCACCAACAATCAGGCCGAATATGATGCAGCGCGTGGCCTATTAGCCGATGCCTTGTTGCATCGCATCCGCCATCTGCACGTTCGTTTGGATTCCCTGCTTCTTGTAATGCAACTAAATGGTGTTTATCATGTGCATAACCCTGTGCTGTTCAGACGCTATTTACGAGTGAAGGTCTTAATACGTGCGTTTGAAACCATCACTTTCAACCATGTACCCAGAGACCAAAATCACTACGTAGATAGTATTGCAAACCATGTTCTAGATTGGCATTTATCACACACAAGTCATACAAGACAATAACATTAAATCAACCATCACAAGACAATGCATATCCATAATATGTGTCGCAAACCATATATTGATGAGTCCATCTACTCTGATACATACGACATGCCCATAGCATGTTCCAAAAAAACTGGGGGCACCATACGCCCCCCCATACATATACTTACGACGTGCCCATAGCATGTTCCACAAACTGGGGGCACCATACGCCCCCCCATATATATCCATCCGACATGCCCATAGCATGTTACAAACAAAATCCAAAAAACTGGGGGCACCCCCATACATTCTAGGGGGCACCACTTGCCCCTACACACATCCGAGAGGGCACCATATGCCCCTATATCTGGCCAATACACGACGAACGCCCTGATCCGCCTGGATCTCTGTCCCAAGTGTTCCCAGATCCCTCTCCCTCCAGTTGACCCGCAACTCTGCCATACTTGCACAACCACATTCTTTTTGTCAGGGTACAGATCGGGAACACCATAACCACACACCACAATCCAACTCCCAGCCATAAAACAGCACCAAACCCCCCTTATCTCCCAGGTCACAGTTTTCTGCCATTTTCTGGACCAGGTCGCACTTGTTGCCCTAATACCTGCGTCCTGGGTCATACTTTTTGCCCCAAAAAAGTGCGACCCGGCCATAGAGATGAAGGAGGGGCTGTTTCTGGGGGTTTTGGGCCCTCAACTGCAAATGTAATCCATCAAAATGCGAGAGCAAGGTTAGGCCTCTCGCCTCCAACTGACAGATCTCGAATCCAACGGTCGGTTTGTCCGCTACGTTCGCCGCAAGATTTAGGGCCTTCTCTCCTCTCCACATTCACCACAGCAACAATAGCAAATGAATGATTTTGGAGGGAAAACCGCCTCATTAAAAGAGAACCCTTGTTTCTTCTTTCGACTGCTGCGACCACACCGTAGCCCCGTTCGACGAACCGTCAGCACCGCTGGATAGATCTCACCGAGCTCTCAAATGGGTTTTCCTTAGTTTTTGGTGATTTGATACTTCACCCGGACACATTTTTCCACGAAGGATCACTTCACCACTCCTTAAAATCGAATTTCCTCACTTACGACACTTGTACTTGGGGCACCATATCGCCCCCTTCCTTGTCCATGTTCGTGTTGATTTTCGTCATGAGTACCCACCTTGTACTCATGCTTCTATGACCCCCCATTGGGGCCTTTATTGTGTGGCGGCACTATCTAGTCGCCCTTGCTTAGAGCATCCGAGTTGAGTCATCATTGCATTCATGGAGTCTATCTTGCATCCTTTTACACCATACTATAGCCCTCCATTCTTTTTGCTTGGTTCCTCTCTTGTGTCGCATCTCATGACCTTCAGCCCCACTGTCCCCTGTCCCTTTTGATATTGTGTCAGTCGCTGCCATGTCATTCATGCCCTTTATGCTCTAACGAGGGAAGTCGTCCATTCGCCACTCCATCCTTCCCATTTCCACCATCATCATTAGTGTCAGTCTGTCCGTCGCTCTATTGCTCTTCTCTCGTGCCTTAGTTGAGGATCTCTCATTACCTCACCTAAGGCGGACCTCCTTCTGTCCACCTCAGCACATTTATTCCAGAAGCAAGGTCTAGAGGGCGGTGTACCATGGTTCCAGCTTCCATTTTTGTTCGGTGCCTCGGATCAGGCAGGGGGATTTCTTACCTCCCTTTGACTTGATTGCTTCTCCAGCTCCTTTCAGCATGACCGAGATTCGTATACTGGACAGTCCAGTGACCCAGCAGCAGCTCGTGATGATTCCCGGGCGTGTGTGAGATGTCTCGGCCCTCATGAGGGGGTGGCCCTGCAGGTAGCCCCCCACATGCCCGGATGACCTCTTCATTGCAGCCTTTGATGCCGCTCCAGATTTTGATGATGTTGGCCTTAGCCACTTGCAGCACCTCTATGATTTGCATGTACCAGTCAGATTTTGTGAGCCCTTCCCCATTTACAGGGGGCATTTGGGGTTGTATTTATCTCATGTACTCAGATGATATTGTACTAGTCCTGGCTGTTATCCCAGGCACATCATGTATGTGAGACTATTCATTGTATTTTTATCTGGCTCTTGATTATGCCAGCTGTATTCTATGGTTCGGTCCCTTGTTCACTGGACACACTATTCTTTTGTACTTTGTCACGGCAGGCATAGGTATGCCTCCCCCGCCGCCTTCAGCACAGGTACCCTCTCATAACAGAGACTTGTTGCACCTGCGAGTCTCGTCTCCTCAGGGTCTAGTCCTTCAGCACACTATCTACCTCATATTTCTCTCTCCGACATACCCTTTTGTTGTCTAGTGATTGTCTTCTTACAACGTACTTCGGTCATACGATTTGCTCCTGACACTCGCACGCTGGGGGGCAATCTGTTACACCATTTTTTGGTCATCTAACTTTTCATCATTAGATGGACCCAAGTACACCATGTAGACCGAGTTTTACCCCCAAGTAAAGCGCTTTCACCTATGATTAATTGGAAACCCCAAAGGAATAATTAATTAAAACCATAATTTAATTATTATTCCCGGTCATGTTTAACCCAAAAACAAAGAAATTAATGAGATAAACCCATAGTTATCTTATTATTTTCTAGGAATAATTATTTAATAATATTCCTTGTTAAATATGACCAAATCAACCACCATTAATCAAATAAATCATTAATTATTTGATTATTACTCAACCACATCCTTAAAATAAAAATAAATCATTTATTTATTTATTATTTACAAATAAAGGGATTTGACCCAATTCAAATTCTTTTTCCCTCCAACAAATATAATAAAAATATTCCATAAAAGTTGGATCTTGATTTGGTTAATAATATTTTAACTATGCACTAATATCTAGACTAACTTAATATTTTGTTATAAATAGAAGGGTTTTTCCATTCATTCACTACCTTTTGTTGCCTAAATATCACTCTGGATCTATACCTTTGGTCTCATTCTTCTGCCATTTTGCTCCCATTGAGCTCTACCTTCTACATTGGGTTTTCTACATCTACAAGAGAGAGAAAGCTTAGATGCGAAGTCTTTGAGGACTACAAAGAACCCATCCCATTGAGGAGATGCGGATACACCTTCTTGTTTCCTCCCGGGTGCCACCTTAATATAAAAATTCATTCAAAAATCGTGTTCTTGTCTTGTACACTGTACCGGTCTTCACAAGTCCACAGCCTTCGACAGTTTAATATTGCAGAGGTAACCCTTCTGGGGTTTCGTCTTTCTACTTCAATATTGCGACAATATTGTGACACGTTATTTACTGTGTGTCTTATGGTGAGAACATTAATATTTTACGGTTCTCATTTTCTTGAAAGGTTTACTTCAATAAATCCTCCGTTGTCAGAGTACTTGTTCCAGTCATTACAGAGGTCTTGGCGCTATGGCTCCATAGTGTCTGGTTATTTATTTTTTTCTTCAGCCGGGTTGATGCAGAGTTTAGGTGGAAAGAGCCCTTCACAAGTAGGTTTACATTTCACTACCTTTTCTTTTAATGGTTACCTTAGTGAACTGGTTAATATTTTCATAGATCATTCTACTATTAGTTCTTGGTTTCTTATTACGATGTTTATCTTCTTCGCTCAACCCTACCTCCTTCTGGTGCTGCATAACCGATATGGGTTCGATTCTTACTCCTGCGCTTCTCAATCACAAGTATACTCTGCCCCATGGTTACAAATCTTTTCTCCTTTAAAGTTTATGGTTGTTGAGGGTGAAACCCTCCCAGTGTGCAGGGCACCATAGGGTAATGGCTATTTCTGCATGTAAGTGTCTTGTTTCCAGAGTTCTAGAAATTACTTAAATTCTGCTATGTTTTGGCTTCTTACTCGATTTCAGTTCGAGGTGACTCACCTGTGTTTACCATTCCTGCATGAACTGCTCCTTTCGACATTTATCAAGGCCTTTAAGCCTGAAATGGTTCTTTTAATAGAGGATGATGTAATGTAATTTTCTTGGGATTCAGTTTTCCATAAGTTATGTGTATACTAGAATTTCCAGAATTCTGAACTCTGCAGTTTTGTTTAATTGTTCTCCACCGAGACTGGGTTAAGTTCTCAGTTCGTTTCTTTTAAGTTAATTTCTTCTTTTACTCTATAGTTGTATTAGTAAACACATAATGTACGGTTTGCCTCCTCCGCAGCGTTTATATTCTCAGTAAGAAAATTATGGGGTTTTTTGTTGTTTAATCAGTTCTTCCATATACATATTCATGTACATGCTGATGTTTACTCCGTTTACTTTCTCTATGTGGTGCATTCAAGAGTTTACATTTGAACTTCTTTGGCAGAGGTTTTCTTATCTATAGCGATAATTATTACTAAATTTATGCATAGTTTTCATAGTCTTCTTTCTTTTCTTTAATGTTTATTTGCATGTAACAATTGTTAGAAAATTTAAGGTGGTCAGACGACCATGACCCCTGCCCTATTCCCACGGGGCTCTGGGCTAAACCTTTGTACCTCCTTAAGGGATATGTTTAGTTTATATTCCCCATTTTGATTCCCAATGTTGTAATTTACACAGAGTTTAAAATACTATTTACTTCTTAAAAAGATAACATCAAAAAGACATGTTTTTTTGTACCCGGTCTACCAAACTTATGTCAATAGTTGCGCATGGAAGACATGAATTGGAAAACAACACAGAGGAGCTCACAGGTGCAGATAACCAGGAGCTCCTACAAGAAAATGCACTCGCTTGGGCTTCTCATAAAACTCCAACAATAAATAGATACATTTCTTAGGGATAGTAAAACAGATCCCTGAATGATAAGAATTGAATGTCTAATATAAAACCAAATCAAAAACTATGTAACAATATACCTAATCTCCATTGATTCTAACACTCCCCCTTAATGGAGAAAGGGATTATTGACCACACCTAATGTATCCCTAAATAAATCAAACTTCAGTCTTCCCATAGGCTTAGTGAATATATCAGCCATATTATCACAAGAATTACAATACTCTACACAAATCTCTTTGGACTGCACTTTCTCCATGACAAAATGAAATTGAGTGTCTCTGTGCTTGGTGCTTTTATGAAACACGGGATTGTAATAGTTTGATGGAACTCTGATTTTCACAATTGATAATCATCGCTTCTTTCTGTTCTTCCCCTGCATCTTGGAGAAGTCTACGCAACCAAACTACCTCACATGTTGCTACACATATGGCTTGATATTCTGCTTCTAGTGAGGATAAAGCAACATTATGTTGTTTCTTGTTGCACCAAGAGATGACCCCGGAACCAATGTTGAAGGTGTAAACTGTAATTGATCTTCTATCATCTAGATTTCTTGCCCAATCAAAGTCTGTATAACCTGTCAACTTAACATCAAATGAGTCAGAATACAAAATACCAAAGTTTGATGTTCCTTGCAGATACCTTAATACTCTTCTCGCTGCACGCCAATGATTGTCATGGGGTTGATTCATAAACTAACTCAAAACACTAACTGCATAAGCTAAATCTGGTCTTGTTGTAGTCAAATAAATAAGACTGCCAACCAATTGTCTGTATAATGTTGCATCTACATATTTTGAACCATAATTCATCTGAAGTTTTTTATTCTGTTGTAAAGGTACAATGCAGCCTTACACTCATCCATATTAAACCTAGACAACGAACTCTTTGCATACTTACCCTGGGACAAGAAAGTTTGGCTTGAATCTCTCCAAACTTCTAGACCCAAACAGTATTGCATTTCTCCAAGGTCCTTCATCTCAAATTTTTGTGATAGTTGCTACTTGATTTCTTTAATGAGATTGTCTACACTTCCTGTTATTATCAGATCATCTACATATAAATAAATCACCACTATATGTCCTTCATTATTAAACACGGTATATAAATTTGGATAACTTTTGCTCCGTTCATAACCATGCATGAGGAAAAAAGAATCAATTTTTTCGTACCAAGATCTAGGATCTTGCTTTAAACCATATAAAGCTTTCTTTAATCTACATACTAGATGTTCTTCTCCCTTCTTAACAAACCCCTCAGGTTGTACTAAATATACTTCTTTTTTTAAATCACCATTTAAGAAAGCAGATTTAACATCTAATTGATGTATTTCCAATGATGCTTAGTGGCTAAAGCAATAATCATTCTAATGGTATTTAATTTTGCAACAGGGGCAAATGTTTCCTCAAAATCAATACCTTCTATCTGGGAATACCCCTTTGCCACCAACCTTGCTTTATGCTTATCAATAGACCCATCTGCTCTAAATTTCAACTTAAATAACCATCTACAACCTATGGGATGTTTATCATTAGGAAGCTTTACTAGATCCCAAGTATTGTTCTTAATGATTGATTCATATTCCTCTTTCATTTCTTTCTTCCATTCATGACTTTTACTAGCTTCATAAAAATTAGAAGGTTCTGTAATGTTTAACATACCAATCATGAGCACATAATCCCTATATCGAGCTGGTAACTGTTTTGGCCTGCTTGATCTTCTGATTGATGGGGGTTCAATTATTCTTTTGCTTTCTTCTCTTTGTGGACTAAAATCATTTTCTTCCACATTATCCTGTTGCTGCTACTGTTCCTGCTTCTGTTCCTATTGCTGACTGATTCCTGTTTCAATATCCTCTTCTGGAAGTAAGGGTACATGTCATTCTTCATTGTTTTGAACATGGTTTCCATCATCAATTTGTTCATGAAATATTACATCTCTACTGACAAACACCTTGTGAGTATAAGGGTCAAACAATTTATAAGCCTTATACTCACTGCAGTATCCAATGAAGGTACATTTAATGGCCTTTGAATCTAACTTCTTCCTGTTCTCTTTGGGAACATGTGCAAAAGCTTTACAACCAAATACTCTAAGATGACTTACTGCGGGCTTGAAGCCAAACAAGGCTTCAAAAGGAGTTTTATACTCAAGAATTTTAGTAGGACTCCTATTATTTAAATATACTGCAGTATTAACAGCTTCTGCCCAAAAACCATTAGTTAGATTCTTACCTTTTAACATATTGCGAGCACACTCCACCAGTGTTATGTTTTTCCTCTCAGCAACTCCATTCTGCTAAGGAGTGTAAGGTGTTGTAAATTGCTGTTGTATCCCATGCTCGTTGCAATATTTGATGAAAACTCCTTTATTGAATTATCCGTCTTGATCTGATCGAAGAATCCTAATGAAATTTCATGTTTGCTTCTCAATCATGTTTCTGAATTGCTTGAAATATTCAAAAGCATGAATTTTCTGTTTAAGAAAATATACCCATGTGAATCTTGTACAATCATCAACAAAGATTAAAAAATAATAGGCCCCACCTAACGATCGTGTTTGCATCGGGCCACATAATTCAGTGTGTACAAGTTCGAGTATATCCCTCTGTTTTCTATCTTTAATGGCAGGAAATTCATCTCTATGTTGTTTACCGAATGCACATGCTTCACAATCAATATGCAAATTTTTCAAAACAGGAAGACCATCTACCATACCTTTGTTCTGCAACAGAAGGAGATCACTGAAATTGATATGCCCAAGTCACTGATGCCACAAATTTTCAGCAGACTTATCCGATGGCATCAAGGCTTGCTATGGCGTACTCTTCACATCCATTTTGTAGAGTCCTCCTATGCGAATACCTATAGTAATGGGCTTCATCTGATCCAACAAGTATTTAATAATATAATGAGATTTAAAGAATTCTACTTTGAGATCCTGATCTGTAATTTTGACACATAAATCAGGTTCTTCTTAATGCCAGGAACATACCACACATCAGATATATTCCTGATCTTTCCATTAGGCAGAGTAACAAGGACATCTCCATGTCCCTTGATCTCATACCCTCTACTATCTCCAAGGTATACTTTTACTCCAGTGTTGGATTCTCTAAAATTTCTAAACCATTGCTTTTTACCTGACTATGTGAGGAGGCTATAGAATCTACGAACCAAATATCTGATTCATCCTCCTCAGTATCTAAAGCAGTGTCAGCCTCAGCCATAAACAATCTAACATCCAGATTCTGATCTGCATCTGCATCAGCCAAATGACCTGCATGTCTTATCTGCTTGTACCTCTCTTGATTTTCCTTTTTCTTATGGAAAAATTTAGCAATATGGCGTATCTTACCACAATAAAAGCATTTAGGAGCAGAGTCATGTTTATGTGAGTTCATACCTTGTGGTGTCCTTTTTGATGTGTTTCCCTTCTTCTGATCAGCCATTGCTCTCCCTTTTGGCTTGAACTTTGTTATCAATGCAAGATTTTAATCTTAAGGTTTGAGAGACAACCTCCTTTCCTCTTCCTGTAGTAAAATCCCAGTAAGCTCTTCAAAGCATGGAGGATTTTCTCTTGCATTCAATCCGGTTATAAACATCTGATAGTCATCCGTCATGTCGTTCATGGTAATTTTCACCAGATCATCATTTGCCATGGTTTGACTGATATCAGATAATTTATCTTTAACTTCCTTTATCTGGGATATGAATGAAGAAACAGACTCATTATCCTCCATTTTGATTGAGAGAATATTCTTCCTGAGGAACAAGGTTCAACTGGTGTTCTTGATTTCATACATATCTTTGAGAACTGTCCAAATGCTATTTGTCGTCTTACAATCTCGAATATGAGGGATGATTCAATCTTTAACTGATAATTTGAGTAGCACCTTTGCCTTCATCTCAATTTTCTCCCAATCTTGAATTTTTGTATTCGATCCACCATTTGCAGCAGTCAGCTTGACTTTGTCGCCAGTGGCAATGCTATAAGCATTTTGTCCCTCAAGCAAAGTCTGGAGCTTAAATTTCCAATTTGTGTAATTGGAACCATCCAAATTGTTGCTTTCATTTAAATAAGCTTCTGCCATCTGAGAATTCATCTTGGAAAGAGAAAAAAAAAAGAATACTCCAGCAACTTTTAAAAAAAAATCAACCCCAGATCCTCAAAAAAAAAACTTAGATGGGATCTATGACTATATAATTTGAAAGACTTGGAGATCGGGTCTATGACTATATAAAGTGACACCACACTCGAAAGTATTTTTCAAAGACCTGTGGAACCAATATGCTGAAGACTAAGTATATCAGCTCTTTCATATGAATAAAATTTTTAGAAGAGTTCAGCTTGAAACCTTCGGAGAGAAATCTGGTTCTCATCGACCTTGATTCTCTCTTCGGCGAGCATATCGAGATCTGTCATTATACCTAGGCCTGTCATTACTTCGTTGTGTGGCAACATCAATCAATTGTTGTCTCTCAGGAGGCCTTTGTACTACTTTTCCATCCACAAATAATTCCTCGACTACAATTAATCAGTCACAGTTGCTGCAAAACATATATCACTGCAGAACAGATCGTTAACACAGCAGAATGTAGCCTATATAATGCCAATGCAATACTTGGATGTACAGACTCCGAACGAAAGCTTCAAAACAACACTGAAGCTAAAAAAAAACGTTTTGGAACACACATATCGATGGACAGTGGCAATGATGTATGTCTTTACACTGACTCTACCCTCTGCAATATCGGTTTACTGGGCTTATGTAGATACACTAACTCTCAAATGTATTCACTGGCAGCACCCAGCTTTTGGGTTCTTTGCTCAAAATGGACTCACTCCGACGGAGGACGCTTATGCAATTAAAAAAAAATGATGGTAGATACCCCAGTACTCACAGCCCAGTCGATGATGCAAGTGCTGGCGATGCCGATCCCCTGGTTACCACTGCCTCTCAATCCACAACGATCGATGCTCGTAGCTCCAAACGGTCTCACGCGGCACATAGCACACAACACAGGAGTGCTCCCCCTCCGCAGCACGACTCCTTTCTCACCTCACCACCACAAGCGATGTACGCATCACAGCTCTACACTTGCAACAAGTTATGAATATCAATCCTCCAGAGAGCTCCAGACACAAGCAACAAAGCTCCTCTACGGATTCTCACCTCCAAACAGGTAGCACAGGGCCTCTACAACAAACAAAAATGGCACTCTCGAGCGTGTGCTGCCTGCCGAGAGCGCTACCACCGATCTGTATGCTCGCAAAATCCTTCACACAGCAAGGTTGAGAGATTCAATCTCTACGCACTTCTCCTCAGCGATCGACCACAAGATCTTCACAGCTCCCCTAAGATTTGATACCATGTAAATAGTTGCACATGGAAGACATGAATTGGCAAACAACACAGAGGAGCTCACAGGTGCGAATCACCAGGAGCTCCTACAAGCAAATGCACCCGCTTGGGCTTCTCATAAAACTCCAACAATAAATAGATACATTTGTTAGGGATAGTAAAACAGATCCCTGAATGATAGGAACTGAATGTCTAATATAAAACCAAATAAAAAACTACGTAACAATATACCTAATCTACATTAATTCTAGCAACTTACATATTCTAGTTTTTTTTTAAGACAACATATGTTCGCTATACTAAATAACATTGTAGGTAAAACCCAAAAATAGATTAGTACATATTTAAACATTCATTGTTCCTTTCCTAAAATCTGCATAGTAAAATAAACATTCATAAGCACTTTTCTTTGTACTTCCTCTTGGTTCCGCCCAAACTTGAGAGAGGATATCATGTCCTTTGCTCCCCCCTTGCTCCTCTCTAGAGCCTCAGGAGGTAGATAGCCTTAATTACCTCAGGATTAAAATCCAGTCTATACTTCTCTGGGTTTACAGAGCTCCACTAGTTCCTTACCAACTCTGGACAACTCTTTTCAACATACAGTTGTTAACCCTTAGCCTTTTCCTGAACAAAACCCCTTCCCTTACTTAGAGTCTCCATTTTATCCTTCTAAGAAGTAACTGTGAGGAACTGCCTCTACTTTTACTCTGGAAACTTGGAATCATACCTAGAAATCAATAGCTTCGTACTAGCACCTAAATCCTTTCTCACAAATATTATTTCCCACTTCGCATAGCTTCATAAATCCTTCCTCAAAAATATTATTTCACTTCGCATTATGCCCAAATGCTTCGTCACAAATAGAATTCCACACTTTGTTTTTGGTGTTATTTATATAAATAGGGAGAGAAGTCATTTTTCATTAGGCTAGACATTAGTTAAGCTTAGATTATATTTTTATTAAATGTTGCGTTAAATGTTAAGCATTACATATTTACTATACGTTTATGTTACATTTTTAGTAAATGTTAAACATTGTATGTTTATTTACTATACCTTTATGTTACATTTTTAGTAAATGTTAAACATTGCATGTTTATTTACATTTACATGAGATCTACCCCATACATGTTAAAACGTTTACATTTATGTTTACGATTAAGTTTTTGCTTGAGATTTTTTAGGTTTAGGTTTACATTTACATTTACGTTTAAGTTTTTACTTGAGATTTTTTAGGTTTAGGTTTACATTTACATTTATGTGAGATCTACCCATGCATGTTATTAAATTTACTTTATATTTATGTTTTTACTTAATATCTCCATACTAGGTTGTAGAGTTCCTCTAGGCTCAATTAAATCTTGATTTCTAATCCTATTTGATATATTTTTATTTATTTACCATTCCTCTTTTATAAATATGGTATTTGACTGTATTAAAATGGTATTTAGCCCATAATTTTTACGTACCTCTTTATAGTTTAAATTTATATTGTGTTTATATATAATAAAAATTAGATCTCCAACCCAAAAGAGAGATTTAGTAAGTGAATATCTTACAAAATTGTCCCAATACAGAACAAAATTTACAACACCTAATGCTACTAATTGATTATGAAATATCTAGTAAAAGCTTGTCTCCATGGACGTGTTTCCTAAAATTGCCACAAAGTCTATTAACCCCTAAATTTTCCACTTTTATATTTTCTTGTATCAACCCATTTAACTATTTTTTTTAACAAACTTCATAGCGATTAAAACTTTCACGTCCATTCACCGGCAGCTCCACGATTTATAAATAAATTTCACATCGCTTTACTGCTTCATTTGTTGTGCGTTATTTTTCAATATTCGCCGTCACCATCGCTCTGCTTTGGCCACACGCAGCAGCGAAGTAAGTGCGTTTACTATCATGTTCACGTATTGTACTGTGGTTAGGTTTTGAGGAGGTCTTAGACTTAGTATTTGGGTTTTGAAGGTCTCATTTTGATATGATTCTATGAGAAAAAGATTGTTTGGGTTTTCTGGAGTTGTGGGGTTTTTCCCTGGCATTGAGCCTTTATCTTTATCTTGTGTTCCTTGTGTTTTGTGATCTTCATGTTTTTTATAATTACTTGATGAAGAAGTAAACCAAAATAATAAAATACCCACAAACATCACAAGTAATTATCAAGTAAGGAGAATCAATATTAATCTATTAAATACCTTCATTTTCCAACACAAGAAACCCAAGGGCTTTTGTCCTAGGGCTCTCTGAACCTTAAACCAAGTTCCAAAACTTCCCAAAAGAAAATATTCCAAATCCAAGATATCTCAATGACTTGTTCTCCCCTCTTTTAAAGACTTGATGGATCTCTCTTCAACCTTCTAGAAGCACTTTAATTTTATATTTTTATTTTCATTCTAGAAGCTTCTCCCTTTTATTTTATTTAAATAACTCTCTTTTATTTTATTTTAATTAAGTCACTTTTTCACCCATAAAATGATTAATCTACCTCTATGATTCCTCCAACAACTGAAAGTCACTTTTCATCATCCCATCCTATATATCTCTTCTTCCAGGTTCCAACGAGATTTTACACTAAGGTGTTTTTTCAAATAATCTGCTCCAAATAACACATTTATTGTATTTAATTAAAATGTGCTTGATAATAACCTCGTTTTACGAGAGCCATCGGAATGCAATAGAACCAAGAACGAACTGTGTGAAACTGACCTTGATGATGAAATCTCACAAGCGAACCTCGTCAGACCCGATAAAATTGTGACTATGGTTGGTATAGTCATAGTGGGATTGGATAAGTAGTTGAATTGCTGAGTATTGATCTTAAAAATCAAAATTATATTGTGATAATTGTTTGGAAGGATCTACTGTTTGGTTGGGCAGTCATCCCTAACTTAGTTGGGAATCATATTTTGTTAGATATCTTTATTATGGTGAAAATATTTTTGCTATTTCAATGGTGTCTACTATTGAAAAAATGAACATTGTTGTTGTATGAATTATTGTAACCCTGATAAACATATAAACATAGAATCCTAAGGGCTAAAATTACCCTAGGACGTTACATTATTGTGGAGTCATGGATCATGACATGGGTTTATCTTCTGAGGACCCAACCCTAATACTGAAACCTCTTTCTATGTATCTCAATTTTCAACATGAGCCTCAAACTCTTAGCCCCAAGTCATCTGCAAGATTGAAATCATGATTGCTAGTCAAGATGAATTTATTCTTTTACAACAATGTTTAGTATTGAATTTCCTCAGTCTATCCAGAATTTATGAGATGTGCAATCAATCGATTAGAGGAATTTCTAAGTTGATCCTTACACTTGTACCATAATAAGCTTATCATATGTTAATGATGAAATAAATGTAGATTAACTCTGAACTCAATTATTATGCTTTCAGATTTGGCTAGGTCAATCTCTCGTCGCTTCTCGATTAATGTCACTTTACTGTTGTGGTACACTGAACAATAAAATTGCTTATATGTTGGCTATTAATTGTATGTTTTCCGATGGTTTGAAAAAATCTGGCATCTTGGACTGGTAGGTGGAATTGATATATTGGGTGGAATTTTAAATTTATTATTTTTAAATATATCTTTTTTAAATGATAAATTTAAAATTAAAATAAATTTAAAATAATTATTATAAAATAAAAAATTAAAATTAAAATATTAAAATAATTATTTGTTTTTTAATAAGTTATAAATTTAAAAAAAATATATTAAAATTAAAATAAATTATTAATTTATTTTAAAATAAAAATAAATAAAATTGTAAATTAGAGTTTTTGGAATATTGTATAATGTTTGGCATTTCGGGTGAAGATGAGTGAAGTGTTCACGTGAAACTTCGAGCTCTTCAATTATATTACACAGGTATTTAGAAGTTCTAATCTACATTATGTATCTAACTCTGAAACATTCAGGACTAATAAATAAAATTATATATCATCTTAACACTATAAGTTACTATTTTATTTAATGGGTAAATAAGAGTCTTGACTAATACTAAAAAGAAAATGAATATGTCAAGATAAAACTAATTTTCATGAGCTACATCGTGAGATTAAGCATTAGTTAATTCCCAAAAGGTTTTGGGGTGAAAGAGTCTCTCAAGTGTTCAATAGGGTTGAAGATGAAAAGTATTTTGTTTTAGATTGTCCATATTATACTCAAGTTGGATTCTATTTTCAAAATATTGGTCACACTACCAACTTTTTTGATCTTTTACATTAACAAAACTATAATGATCTGAGAAAGTTTCTCTCACAATTTTTTTTAAATTAAAAACAATTCTTATTAATCTCTTATCTTTCTAATGTTCTATAAACCATATAAATCTCAAAAATCTTAACCATAATAATATAAACTATACATGTTTACATTTACTTGAGATTTTTTAGGTTTAGGTTTATATTTACATTTACTCTAGAGCTGAAGTTTATGTTTATGATTTAAATTTTTACTTAGATTTTTTTAGGTTTTTATGTTTACGATTTAAATTTTTACTTAG